>CM077078.1:57404408-57985973 GCA_039513925.1 Platanthera zijinensis
GGCGTTCGCGTGCTACCATTGGAGGGAGAGGATAGAGTTCAGTCTCACCGTCTTCCGTAAGATGTTCGTGTACCACGCCAACCAGGAGGGGTGTCCTTCTTCACTGGGCTAAACCTGAAGGTGTGCGAGATACCCAATAAAAATCACCACTGGCTGACTCGCTTTGTATTCGTCCGTGGAAATCTGGGTGGCGTCCCTCTCGCGCCTGCCTCGCCCGCGGAAACCTTCTACACTTCTCCGCAGGTTGGCGGTACGGACAGGCTCCTTTGTGAATACCTCGCAGGGAAGAACTTTGAGCTCCGATATTTGAGAAGGGGGTTCGCCTCCTTGCCCCCTGTGCTCCCTGGAGAAGGTATGTTTGTCCTCTCGCCATTCCCCCACCTCTAACCCTTTCCTCTCGCGGGGGCTCTTCTCCTGACACGCGCTTTTTCCAGGAGAGAGGAATGTGCCGGTGCACCCTCCTTATCGAAGCAACATCAAGCCCTCCCCAGACGTGGCTCTCGCTAGTATGGCGGCCGAGGCGGCCAGAGATTCGCTGGCACCTCCTCCCCAAAAGAGGAGGGTCGAGGACCCGGTTCCCTCTCGCCTCAGTCCTTCGAAGAAAATGAAAATGAAGCTGAAGAAGTCTGTCTCCTTTCCCCTCAGGAAAGGCAAGGCTCCTGCGGATACTGCGGCGACGTCGGGATCGTTGAGTCCCATATCTGTGGGATCTCAGTCTCCCCACTCGCCTCCCCTGACCTCTCCGCACAGGGCTATCTCGCTCCCCGACGAGGCGGCCCCTTTTGCACCCCCAGCGAGCTCTTCTCACCCTGCTCCCCGATCCCCCTCTCGCGAGGGGGCTTCTCACTTTCCTCCGTCGTCTGCCCACCTCAACTTCGATATGGGGCCGTCCGTTCCCGACGGCTCCAATGACCCCTCTCTCATCTGGGACAAAGGGTCATACAGGGTCTCTGTCTCCACCCTCCTCCCATCTTGGAGAGAGCAAACCGAACCCACCGCTCACGCCTTCTCCCTAGGCTTCGGCCTCTATGGAGGTCTCACCCCCGACGCGCTCGATACGGCCACTACGCGAGACCTGGTCCTGAGGACGGCGCACTCGCAGCTGCGTACTTTGGAGCTGTCACACCGCCTCTCGCGCCGCCTCATCCATAACACTCGGAGCTGGAAGGAGATAAACGCAAAACTGGCGGCCGAGTGCGAGAAGTCTGGGGATCTTGCCAAACGGCTAGAGGTGTCCGAGAGTCTTCTCGCAAAGGCCAGCGGCGGAGTGGTGAGTTGGTACCCAGCCCGCATTTTCAAGCATTTTCCCTGTCACTTTTTAACACCCTTTTCTTTTCCTTGCAGGATGCCGAGACGGCTGAGAGATTACGCTCGCGGGTGGAGGGGCTGGAGGCAGAAGTGAAAGAGCTGAAGGCGGAGAATGCCCGGCTCAAAGAGGCTCCCCTTTCCCGTCCGCAGGTCCCTCCACCTCTTCCCGCGCATTACACTCACGACGACGTCGAAGAGCTCTGCCGGGATGCCAACATAAGGACCGCTGAGCTCATCCTGAAGATGATGCGAGAACTGGGCGTTGTAAAGGATGATTGTGAGGACATCACCGCCCGAGATCTTGTGCCCGAGATTTACGGAGAGGACGAGGATCCTTCGGCGAGCGAGAGGGGCTAGGACCCCCCCTTTTTTTCTTTTGTGCTATGACTGTAATGTACTTTCTGCTTCGTAGACGTACTGTATTTAAACTCTGATGTGATCTATGTTTATATTTTTTTGCTCGCGCCTAGCCTCTTTCCTCTTCTTTTCTTTTTCTTCTCATTTGGATTGCCTGAGAGGTCCTTAAGATCGTCGGCGGCGAGAGGGAGCTGCCTTTTCTCTCGCCCAACTATTATCGGTGGACCTGGCCCATGGGGTGAGCTGGTGAGCCTTCACCGCTTCTGCGAGTGGAGGGACTCCTTTCCCCCCTCTCGCCTCTCTGGACGGCCCCTCTCGGCGCGAGTGGGCCGGGGAGGTTGACCATCCCCCCTGCCCCTTTTTTTCTTTTTTCTTTTTATGCAATGAATCTTCTTGAAACACCCCTTCTTTTCCAAGGGGAATAGGCTTTTCTGATTAATCGACCTCGGCTCCCCCTATCCAGTACTAAAACGAAAACAAAAACCCTTGTCTGCGAAGGGCCATAGAATGCCGAGTCCCCTTTCTTCTGAAGAAGAACGCCCTGAGGTGTAGTGTTAGGAAATCATGGCACATTCAAAAGGGAGGATCATTAACAATATGCTCAAGTAAATTCAGAAGAAATTTATCATTACGGATAGAAACGTTTCAGATCATCGCCACTGCGGGCGCGATCTAGAGGTATCCCGTCCACATCTTGGAGGTGATACCCCCTGACTTCAAGACTTCTTTTATTATGAAAGGACCCTCCCAATTGGGGTTGAGCTTCCCCACCGAGGCTCCCCTTCCTGCGGCATCTACCTTCTTGAGGACCAAATCTCCCTTTTGAAACTGCTTGATTCGGATGTGTTTATCAAAATACCGGGACATCCGGCGCTTGACCTCCTCTTGCCGGATCGCTGCTAGCTCCCTGAGCTCTTCCACGAGGTCGAGAGAAAGCCTCTGCTCCTCTCCATTGTCGGTCTGCCACCTTTCATCCCCCTCTCTTGCTGCTGTGATCCTGGGAGATTCAACCTCAAATTCCACAGGTATGACAGCCTCAGAGCCATGAGAGAGCTTGAAAGGCGTCTCTCCTGTGGTCGTATTCGGTGTAGTTCGCAGAGCCCACAGGACGGAGGGGAGTTGTTCCACCCAGCTTCCCCTCAAGTTCTCCACTTTCTTCTTCAGGAGGTTCACTATGATCTTGTTTGCTGCTTCTACCTGCCCGTTGCTTCGTGGGTGATGAACCGAGGCGAACCGAAGGTCTATGCCGAGTTGTACACAAAAATCCACAAACTCCTGGCTAGCGAATTGCGGCCCGTTGTCAGTGACTATGGCTAAAGGGAGCCCGTGCCGGCAAATAATCTCTCCCCATACAAAATTCTTTACCACTCGTGAGGTCACCTTCGCCAAAGCCTTTACTTCCAGCCATTTTGAAAAGTAATCTATCATGACCAGTAGGAACCTCCTCTGACCACTGGCTTGAGGAAACGGTCCTACCAGATCCAGCCCCCATATGGCGAAGGGCCAAGGGGAGGTGATCGTTCGCAGCCTCTGCGCCGGAAGGAGCTGCAAGGGAGCAAACTCCTGGCACTTTCTACACCTTTTAGCGAGCTCCTCCGCGTCTCTTCGCAGGGTAGGCCAAAAATAACCTTGCCTCAGTACCCTCCCCTCTAAGGTTCGACTCCCCGAGTGGCTCCCGCACTCCCCCGAATGGACTTCTTCCAGCACCCTTGGTGCTTCTTTCTCGGATACACACCGGGCTAACAATCCGGACAATGTTTTTCGGTAGAGTACTCCCTCTTTCAACAAATAGTAAGCCGACTTGTATCTAATCCGCTTTCTCTCGAGATCCCCCTCGGGTAGTCGCCCTGACGCTAAGAAGGTCACAAAAGGATCCATCCAAGACACCTCCTGGTCGATCTCCATTACTTCCCCCTCTTCTATGGAGGGCCTGAAGAGCTCGGTCATGGTCCCCCCGGCTTGAGGACCGTGCTTCGCGAGCAGATCTGCCCGGGCACTCTCTTCTCGAGGAACATGCTGGATGGAGAAGCTATGGAACTGTCCAACAATACTTCTTATTTTTACCAGGTATAACTGGAGGGTCGGCTCCCTCACCTCGAACTCCCTGCTGATGTGTCTTGCCACCACCAAGGAATCTGTGAAGACCCTGATATCCTGTATACCCAACTCTCTAGCCAGCCGAAGCCCGGCGATGATTGCTTCGTACTCTGCTTGATTGTTTGTGAGGGCGAAGTGTATCTTCAAAGCTTGCTCAATCCTAGTCCCCTCGGGACTCGTCAAGATGACCCCTCCCCCGAAAGAATTCCTACCAGAAGCTCCATCTACAAGCATTTCCCAAGCTGCTACGGGAGATCCCTCCATCTCTTCGACCTCTAACGCATAGTCCGCCAAGAAATCCGCCACCACCTGCGCCTTAATAGCTTCTTGAGGAACGTAGGAGAGGTCGAATTCACTGAGCTCTATCGACCACTTGGCCAATCTCCCCGAGTGCTCGACCCCCTCGAGGATGCGGCGAAGGGGGTGATCTGTCACAACCTGAATGGCATGAGCTTGGAAATACGGTCTGAGCTTCCGGGCCGACACAATGAGAGCGAAGGCCAGCTTTTCTAGGATGGGATATTTCAACTCGGCCTTTTTGAGGACCCTGCTTACATAATAAATAGGGAATTGCTTCTTTCCTTCCTCTCGGACGAGGACCGAGCTAACCGCCCCCGTCCCTACCCCCAAATAGAGGAACAAACTCTCCCCTTCCCTCGGCCCTTGAAGTAGCGGTGTCTGGGTAAGCTGCTGCTTTAGAGCCGTGAAGGCCTTTTCACACTCGAGGGTCCATTCAAACTCCTTCCCACCCCTTAGAGTTCGAAAGAAAGAAGAACACCTCTCTCCCGCTCTGGAGAGAAACCTGCTCAATCCTGCCAGCTTGCCAGTAAGACGCTGGATCTCTTTGACATTCCTAGGAGATCCCAGCTCTAGTATTGCCCTCACCTTGTCAGGATTGGGCTCCACCCCTTCAGGGGTAAGGAGATGTCCCAAAAACTTCCCCGGCTGGCCCCGAACACACACTTCAGGGGGTTAAGCCTCATCTTATATTTCCTTATGGTTGCAAAAGTCTCCTGCAGGTCTAGGACATGAGACCCAAGATCCCGACTCTTCACCATCAAGTCATCCACATAGACCTCAAGGTTCCGCCCCTTCTGCTCCCGAAAAATTCGGTCCATCATCCTTTGATAGGTTGCTCCCGCGTTTTTAGTCCAAAGGGCATCATGTTATAGCTGAAGCACCCATCCTCCGTGATGAAGGTGACATCCTTGACGTCCGGAGGGTGCATGCGTATCTGATGGTACCCTGAAAAAGCATCTAAAAAACTCATTAGTGAGAAACCGACGGCTGAGTCAACCAGCGCGTCGATCCGAGGCAGGGGGTAACAATCCTTAGGGCAAGCTTTATTTAAGAGAGAGAAATCGATACACATCCTCCACTTCCCTTCCCCCTTTTTTACCATTACAACATTGCTCACCCATCCCGGATACCTATTGGCCGATATGAATCCCGCCCGGAGCAGCTTCTCTACCTCCTCTCTGATAGGCCCGACCATCTTGGAGGCAATGGCTCTCTTCTTCTGTTGAATGGGGCGGACCTTGGGGTCGAGGTTGAGACGATGGCACGCCACGTCCGCGTCGATCCCTGGCATGTCCGCTGCGCTCCAGGCGAAGACATCAACGTTCTCTTGTACATACCTCCGGATCTTTTCCTGGTCCTAGGGAGTGAGTTCTCCGCTGATCTTTACCTTCTCTTTTCTTCCGTCTCTGGTGAGGATCTCGACCTCCAGAACTTCCACCGCCGCCCTCAACCTTGAGGGTTCTTCTTCCTCCTGCTCTCTCAGCTCTTCCTCCAGATCCTTTGACCCGTACTCAACTCCTGAGCCTTCCACAGCTGCCACCCTCACCTGGGCCTTTCCTCCCTCTCCTCTCTCCAACTCCTCTCCTTCAGCCATCTCCTCCTCCGCTACAAGACTTCCCTCCACTCCTGCTCCTGCTCTCCCCAACTCTTCTTCTCCAGCCACTTGCTCTCCCGCCATTGCTGGCTCCACCACAATGCCTCTCTCCACTCCTCCTCCTTCCTCCCACTCCTCTCCTTCAGCCATCTCCTCCTCCGCTACAAGACTTCCCTCCACTCTTGCTCCTGCTCTCCCTAACTCTTCTCGCTCCATCCTTGCTCCCAGCTCCTCTGCATCTCCCATCCAGGAGATGGTGTTGACCGCCGTTACATAGCACTCCCGAGCCGCCTTCGGATCCCCTCTCACCCTGATCTGGGTTCCCCCCGAATTGAGCTTCAAGCACTGATAGAAAGAAGACGGAACGCATCTAAAGGCGCTGATAAGAGGGCGCCCAAAGATCGCATTGTAACTGCTGGGAGCGTCCACTATCACGAAACGACAATTCCTGGACAGTCCTCCCAGGGTCACTTGAAGTCCTACTCCCCCCTCAACCTCTTTTCTCTCTCCCGAGAAACCAAACAACGGCCCATCCGCCGCCAACACCCTTCGAGCCTCCACCCTCATCTCATTGAAAGCCTTCTTGAAGATTACATTGACAGAACTCCCGTTGTCTACCAAAATACGGGATACCGTGAAGTTCTCAATGGCAGTCCTGATCACCAACGCGTCGCAGAAGGGGTCCTCGTGATCAGGTAGGTCCCTTCTGGAAAACGTGATTTTCTCATCCGGGGGTGGGGTTTGCGACGCCGAGGCAACGCTCCGACGATACATAGTGTGAAGACTGGCCTTACGGGTGGCCTCGATCCCCACCCCCCATGAATCACCCCAATCCCTCCTCGATCTCCTGTATCTGACCGGTCCACACACCGATCTTCCTCCACCTCTCCCGGCACCTCCACTATCCGCACTGCCTGTTGTCGGTCTTCTCCTCCTCTCCCTCTCTTCGACTCCAAGAACTCGGGACATGTTGCCGTCGCGTGACCCTCCTCCTCATGGAAGTCACAATAGGGCAAAACTCCCTCTCCTCGCCTCTCGTCTGGGGGATTCCTCCTCCTCCCCACTCCTGCTCTCCCACGGTCTCTTCCTCTTCCTCTCCCTCTGCCTATGGCCATAGCTTGCTGAGGTGGGGGTGGGAGCGGCCTCGGACCATGCCCCCATCCTAGCGGATGAAACCTTCCTGGACCTGGATAAAAGTTTCTTCCCCCCTGCGGAGGACCCCTTCCAGGCCCCTGAACCGGGCCTCCCGGCTGCCTCCATCCCAACTCCGGGTGCGCGGGCCCTCTTAGTTCCTCTCTTCTCCTCCCTTCTGGCTGTCTTGCCCCTCCTGGCTCCCTCTGCTCTACTTCCGTCAACCTTGCCAGCTTCCTTACAAATGCTGGGTTTGCCGCCTCCATGGCTATTTCTTTTGCGGCCTTCTCCATCAACCCCTCGAAGGACAACGACGCCTTCCTGGTGAGGCTCATCTTGAAGAAACCTTCCCTCAGCCCCACGCTGAAGGCCATCTGGAGGGCGAAACCAGGCACTTCCTGGATGCCTAGCATCTCCTCCTGGAAACGGTCCACGTATTGAGCCAAGAACTCGTCCGCCTTTTGCTTGATCAGGAAGATGGACTCCGGGTTCCTCTTCCTCTTCTTAGAGGTCGAGAAACGCAGCTGGAAACTTCTGCTCAGGTCTTCGAAGCAATAAATGGAACCAGTAGGGAGTTGATGGAACCAGTCCCTAGCCTTGTCCTTCAAAGTGATAGCGAAGAGACGGCACTTGAAGGCTTCAGTCATAGGTCTGATGGACACTGCGTCTTCAAACCACTGCAAGTGTTGGAGGGGGTCATCCTTCCCCACGTAGTAGCTCATCTCCGGCTCGCGGAACCCTTCTGGAACGGGTGCCGAGAGGACCAACTCGCAGAAAGGAGATCCTCTCGCCGGTGGTCTCGCCAGATCCACTCGCGCCACTAGCTTCGCCGGCGCGACGGC
Source organism: Platanthera zijinensis (assembly GCA_039513925.1). Classification (NCBI taxonomy): domain Eukaryota; kingdom Viridiplantae; phylum Streptophyta; class Magnoliopsida; order Asparagales; family Orchidaceae; genus Platanthera; species Platanthera zijinensis. The sequence continues at coordinate 57,412,038 of CM077078.1, forward strand.
ACTCACCGGACTGGGGAAGAGCTCTCTTCCTTCCACCTCTCGCCGAGGTCCTTCCGCCACTATTTCTTTTCCCGGCCGCCTCCCGGGTGCATCTTCACTTACCCTTGCCGAGTCGACCCCTCCCCTGGGCGCGAGGTCCGGCACCTGAGGTGGGGGAGTCTCGCACTCGCCTCTCTGTGTGAGTTGCTTCACCATGTCCATGATCCCTCCGATGGATGACATGAACTCTGCCCTCCCGACATATCCCTCCAGCCTTGGGGACCCTTCGCCTTCTCCTCCCGCATCTCCCGCCATGAGGTAACCCTTCGCTCTTCCGCACAAGCTGCGGTTCCACGCTCACCGCACCAAAAATGTTGGAACCAACAGTCGGCTCCACCTAAAGCTCGGAACTACAGGGGCAGCTCGTGCTTACTCCCTTGGGATCATGCTCAAGGCGAAGAACTAGACCGGGAGCTTCAGTGAGGAGGTCCCACCTCTTACCCGGAAGAGACTAACTACAGCTCTTCCCCTCCCTAGCCAATACTGCGCTAGGTGCCTTAGAAGAGAGAGGAGTCAAGAAAGCTTGCTTTTCTAAGGCACCTTACCAGTCTATTTATAGGCCTTTGAACTGGGACTGCAAATAACTAAACTAATTCATCCTGAAATTACCGGAATGCCCCCGGCTAGGTCTGCCAACAGCCGAACTCCGCTGTCCTAAAAGGCTAATTGCAGACCACCCAGGGTAAAAGAGTAAAAATACCCCTGGGACCCAAAAGGTGGGCCTGGCCCTACCTGAAATGGCCCTGAACCAAGATGGCCCCTCTCTCCGGGTACCTCTTGCTAGGGTCCTCTCGCCAGGGCCCTCTTGCTCGTCTAGGCCCTAAACCCTGGGCCCTCTCGCCTCGCCCGGAGCCTCTCGCCTGGGCCCTCACGCTCGCCCGGAGCCTCTCGCCTGGGCCCACTCGCTGGGGCCCTTTCTCTCGCCTGGGCCCTCTCGCCAGGCTGCGAGCCCGAGGTTGTACAGGACATGGGGGTTTTGTGGAGATTTTATGGAGCTGAATGACAAAACCGTGAAGAATAAGTTTCCTATTTCCGTGATGGAAGAATAAGGTGGATGAACTTCATGTGGCCAGGGTGTTCTTCAAACTGGATCTGCAATCCGGTATGTATATGATCAGAATGACATCAAAGGACGTGGCCAAGACAACAGTTTGGACATGCCATCGTCATTTTGAATTTCTAGTCATACCACCTTTCAAGTCATGATGAACAGCGTACTTAGTTCCTACTTTTGCAAATATGTATTAGTTTTCTTCATTGGTATTTTGATTTACATCAAAACTTGGGTGGAAAACCTCAAACGCTTGCACACTATCCTAAATTTTTTTGTGCAATATCAGCTTACCTTGGAAACGCCAGAAGCATGCTTTTGGCATCAATCATGTCACCTATTTGGGACGTAGTGTATGAGGAAGGAGTGTCAGTGGATCCCTACAAGATCTTCAGCATCACGGAGTGGCCAGAGCCATAAACACTGAGAGCCTTGCATGGTTTCCTTGGACTCACCAATACTTTCTCTTGTTCATCTGGAACTATGGCGAGATTGCCGTCCCATTGACAACCCTCCTCTAATGACACTCATTTTAGTCGATGGACTGAGTTGCGGTTGATTTTTTTGAACTCCGGGAGTCCATTCCACCGCTTCAATCCTCCAATTGTCTGATTTTACTAAGGAGTTTCAAATTGATTGTGATGCTTTGGGGATAGGCATCGTTGTGGTGCTACATCGAAAAAGGAATCCCATACCTTAATTCAGCCGCCAACTAGCCATGCACTCTAGCTTGTTAAAGGCTCACCTAAGGTTCAATGCTCACCAGGCTCAGAGGTCTGCACCTTAGCATAGCAAAGATAGACGACCTTATCGAATGGCACGCCTTATAGCCATGTAACACATCTTTTTGTTTCTTCGGAGTATAAAAAGCGCAGCGAGGTTTCTATTTTAAATCGTTTTTTTTCAAAAGAGAAATAGATAATGTAATAGTTCAAAGAAATTTGAAAGATTTTGTATTTATGAAATATAATCAAGTGATAGAGTTTTGCATGATGCAACTGACTGTGTTGATCTCATTTCTTAAGATATATAAATAATACTAATGAATGGTTGATGAGTAAGACGAATAAAAAAATATGATCAGTAAGTTGATTTAATGTTTGATGATTGTTTAAAATTGGACGTGATTCTGCCTTGTCTTCATCAGGCTTGTGCTGGCACCTTGATGCGCCTTTAGCCTTTAACAACCATGCACGCACCACCACAAACTGCCCGCCTATGAGCAAGAATTGGTCGGGTTAGCGAAGGTAGTTCAACATTTGCGTCCCTATTTTTTGGCGCGGAGATTCAAAATCCACATTGATCACCTCAGCTTTAATTAACTGTTGGAATATAATCACATTAGGTGAGCAAATTACCGAGTTATGGCTTCTATGTCTAATACTGAGCTGACATGTTGAATAAGGTGGCAAATGCTTTATCTCAGCAAGAGAAAGAAGGCATGCAGTTGTATGCCATTTTTAACCCTCTGATATTGTTTTTTGCCAACATACAGGAAAAAAAATCAAGGAGCTTAACACCCTCGCCACTTTTCAATCAAACATCGTAAATGGAGAAACAACGCAGCTTTTAGTGATCCAAGATGTACTGATTCCAAGAATCGGACATACATATTACCCAATTCTCCACCTGTGGAAACAGTGGTGAGGACCCATTTACAGTCTAACCATGGAGTATGCAATGCGTCCAGGATGGGAGGGGTGATTCAAACAATCTTTTTTGCAATGTAAAGTTTGCCAGAAAAACAAGGTGCAACATCACTCCAACCTCTGACAATGCGCACACATCAGATATATCGATGGACTTAACAAATTAACCAAATCTCATGGCAAATCCATTACTTTTGTGGTTGCGGTGGATCGGCTTTCAGAATCTGCTCATTTCATTCCAATGGCTCATACGTTCTCGGCAAAGAGAGTCGCACAAAGCTTCTCCGAACAAAATTTTCACCTCCATAGTCTGCCTAATACCATTGTGTTGAACGGATATTAGTAACTTCTGGAAGGAGCTGTTCAAGCTTAGCGGAACCACTCAAGCCATGACTTTGACTTATCACCGTTAGTCAGCTGGGCAAGAAATTGTCAATTGCTTGCTTGAAATGTACCTGAGATGTTTCCTAGGAGAAACCATAGGAGTGCGTAGGTTGGTTTCCGTAGGCTGAGTATTGCTACAACACCCACCGCAGGATACTTCAAAAAAAACCTTTCAGATGGTATTTAATCGGGATCCTCAGCGATTTCTTCCATATACGTCAAACTCAGCCCATATCAACTGGGTACACTAGTGACTACTTCCGCATGATATCATTCTAGATATGCCGTTGTGCCATCTTTTGCACGCACATAACCACGTGAAGCAATACTTGCACTCGATCTGCTCAACGGATGACGAACAAACTCTCACATGGTTCTATGGGCCTCATATCTTGGACCGCATCCGTCAAGTGGCATATCAACTGCACCTTCTCGCATAAGCAAAACATTCCTAATGTGTTCCACATTTCAACACTCACGCAATATTTAATTAGGAGATCCACACACCAGTATTCCCGAATTGCCAATCATGACAGAAGGATGAGTTCGGCTCAAACCGATTCAACTCATTTGCGCATGGGTTATCCAAGGAATCAAGGAAGCATTGGTCCAATGTGAGTAGCGGACAGAAGTCACTTGGGTGATGTGGGCAGCATTACGACCTGACTATGAGTGATTTGAGCTTGTAGACAAGCTCACTCTAGAGGGAGCAGGTGATGTTGCAGTTACATTATGGGGTCACACGTACACACATTACAACATTAGCAAGGACCCGAACATCAAAGCACGAGTGCTTGAAGATACATAGGATAGAACAAGGGAGAAGCAGAATCATATATCTAAATTTAAATTTCCTGCAATTAGATATTTATATTTGTAATTCCTTAATTTTCTATTTGCTATTCTTTTATAAGGGGCCTTAGTATAAAAAGGCTCCATTATTAATAGTTTGTCGGGGAATGAAAAAGCAAGCTTGACCTAAATCCTACGCTCTCCTAATTTCTTTTTCCTCTCCCTCTCCTTCTGTCAGCTACACCTAAGGGTTGAAACCCCAGTGCGGGCGAGCTCCCCATCCACGGTTGAATACCCACCATTAGGGTGTCTGAGGAATCGAGGGAAGAAGTTTTGTTCCAATAGCTTCATCCAACTCTCTTAAGACTGGTAATGCAATTGTCCACCAGGGAACACAACGACTACCTTCTCAACTTTGATTCGATCAATAGACATGGGAAATGAACTTGGATAGATTGCTTATCTTAGCACTCCAAGTCTCCAACAGATAAAATGTAAACCATTAGAAAGCACCAGTAGAAACTTTGTGATAATATAGAAGGAATGTTGATAGATATGGGTTAGTAAATGATCTCTAGATTATCTTTGAAACAAATTGAAGGGATCTCTAATAATATTAGATGCATTGCAGAATTTGCTCTTTCTTATTTATAGTATTTTTTGAACAGTTATGGCGTTTGAGTGATGTCAGTGTCAAAGTGCCATCGTAGACGAGATGGTTGTGGTCTTAGTTATTAAAGGCGCAAGACGCACCTAGGCGCAATGAGGTCTTGGAGCCTAGGCGCAACGAGGTCTTGGAGCCTAGGCGCAAGGCTCAAGGCGCAGGCGCGCGTCTAACTTAAGGCGCAACCCACCCATTTAAAATTATCGGAGCATCAAACAACATTTCATCTTCTCGATCAAATTCTTCGTCTATTCTACTAATTAATCAGTCATCACTATCGTTTATATCTCTTTAAAAATAGAATTAATGTACTCATTTGCATCATAGTTAAGTCTCAACGCACAATTACCTTTTACAAACACCAAATCAGTCAAAAATTATTGAGTTCTTACATTATTTTTTCCTTTGCTTTTGAAAAAAAATACAACAAAAAACTCACTCAGGCACACCTTTTATGTCCTAAAGGCACAAATAAGTCTCACAAAGGCGCAAACCTCTGAGCCTGGTGAGCCTTGAGCCTTAGGCGCGCTTGAGGCGCACCTTTACCAACATCGGTTGCGGTTTAGTTGTATTTGGATCTTCTGTTAAATCTTTTTGGCTCAATTTATTTTCTTCTAAGGTCTAGGCGTTCATCCTCTAAAGCTTTATCACTTCTGCATGATTGTGGTGGCATTTTGGTTTAAAACATCTTTTTAAAAAGATAGTGCATGTGACTACACATACCCAAACTACATGTGACTTTCATAACTGCGTTCACAACCGTCACAACTCTTTAAAAAAATATGCCCACGGGAGAATAGTGTGGCTCTTACAGTGTTTTGCCATTCAAAACAGTTCTCTTATGAAGATCATATCTATTGTCCAGCTACTATTGTATCCAATTATTGAAATTTTCGTTTTGTGAGTGAGAAGTAGCTTTTTTGTTATCTGTTTGGAGCACCATTGATTGTTAGTAACCTCCATTACATTTCTTTTATGCAGATGTGTGATTTGCTATATGACTTACAAGAACCGAGATAAGCTGATCACATTACCCTGCCAGCATCAATACCACAAAGATTGCGTTACTCAGTGGTTAAGGATCAATAAGGTAATATTCTATGATTTCCTTTTTATAACATTAAAATTTACCATTCAAATAAACAACTGCTTGTTATTTTATGCAGATGTGTGATTTGCTACTATTGTATCCAATTAGGAAAAATAATAATAAGTTTAATTTTGTTTTCATAGTTATTAAGCATAAATTTAAAGGGTTGACAATCATTTCCATTGCAAGAATGTTGGAAAAAAATTAGTTGAATGATGTCAATATTCTCAACATTTTCCACTCAAAAACTATACAACAAATAACAACACTCAAACCTTTATCCCACTATAGTGGGGCCGGCTATATGGATCCTTTGTCGCCATTGTGCCCTATATTTAGTCGTAATCTCACTAATACCCAAGTACATCACGTCTTTCCTTATAGTTTCATTTCAAGTCTTTTTTTGTCTACCCCTCTCCCGTTTAACATGCCCAGTTATTAAACTCTCACAACGCCTAACAGGTGCCTCTAATGGTCTCCTTTGTACGTGTCCAAACCATCTTAGTTGAGCTTCTCGCATCTTCTCTGTAATTGTTCATAAAAAATATTAAACTTACTAAATGCATCGTTATTAAACTTACTAGCATCTTTATTATCTAATTTTATTTGTCATCTTGATTTTTTGATTCATTTATTATCATCAATAAATAGTCTTGTCTCAATTATTTATGATCGGATTTATGAATCATCATTTAATAGTCTTTTCTCGATTATTTCTGATTGGATTTATGAATCATCATTTATATTTCTTGATGATCTCATTGCCGGCCTATGGTGGAAACCCAAATGGAAGGGGGGGGAGGGGGGCTGGTAGAGAAAAAAGGAGAGTATTTAGAGTAAACAAGCGCGCCTCTTCATTTCGTCTCATAGGTATTTATACTCATGGCCAAGATATCTAATGTGTCTGTGATAATTATTATATTAAATGGGAAATGCGAAGAATAAAATTGCGAACAAAAGTATTAATGAAATTTAGTTCCTTCTTCTAGCTCCTCGATTCACGCCACAATTTTCTTCTTGCTACATTTTTGCACGCAAAATACTTCTGTAACATATCCCTCTCTTCCAAAATGATCCTTTCCTCAAGTTCAAAAAAGGGGTAGGCCTCGTAAAAAGTGTGTAACAATTGCCAAGTGGGTTCAGGGTTTGATGATTTTTCCTAATGTAATTCTCTCATGATTTTTCTAACGTAATTCTCTCGATGATTGAGCTCCTGCTCTCACTGATTGAGATCATTTTTGCTTCATGCAGGTCTCACCAACTTCTCTGCAAGTCTTTGCAACCTTCTTCTTGAGCTCACCATTTTCCATCCGTTTGCTTCATCCCAAAACAAACCATCACTTCACCGCTTTTTATAAACCCCCCTCCTGCCTGGTGTCAGACTAGCCTACCTAACTTCTCTGCAAGGCTTGCTGGGGTTGTCGCCTTCCGACTTCCAGAAATTGTGGATGCTCGTGCTTCAAATGCTTGTTGGTGATCGTGCTTTCAGAGTTCGCCGCTGCCCTCTTCTAGGAACTCACCCATCCCTGATTTTAGTACTCATTGCCTTCCTAATTGTAGTGCTTGCTGACCTCATTGCTTGAGCTTGTGCGCAACTTGTGCTCGTCGAATCACTGCTTCCAGAGCTCGTTGCTCCCTACTTCGAGCACTTCTCGAACCCTTTCTTTCAATGCTTGTTCGAGTTCTACTGCCCATGTCGCCACTTGAGCTCGTCGGACCTCTCTTTTAGAGCTCGCTTTCCACTTGTACGACCATGTAGCTTGAGCTCCCCAAACCACCCATTTCCAGAGCTCGTCGATACTCACTTCCAGAGCTCGCCGACCTCACGACTTGAGCTTGCCCGCATCTCTAGCATGACGACTCCTTCCTCCCAATGCTCACTGATCACATGTGAATGAATGTTGCATTTGCCTCATCCACCATTACGACCACTCTCGCTCTAGTTTCTATCTATGAAGTCCGCATTCAACGGTGAATTACCAATATCTCCCTCACTTGGAGGAAAAATTTTGTTGAGTGGGTCCACTCGGTGTGTCGAATCCTCTAAATCAAGATTCTGCTTCATCGTCTGTCTCGCAACCTGCCTGTGGTGTCTACCGAGCAATGGCTTTGGGATTATGGCGAGTTCAATTCCGGATTCTAAATTCCATGGAGAGTCATATCACATGATTATGTACTATGAGACTGCTAAGTCTATGTGGGATGAACTTCGGTCTTTATACTTTAGTAAGGATAGTCTTCAACATATGTTCGATCTCTTTAGGGACCTCCAAATCATCGAATCTGGTTTGGACAGTAATTTGACATCGTTCGTAGTGTGGTACAAGTCTCTTGTTAAAGCTTGAATTTAACTCCAACCTCTGACTTTGGATTTTGCAACCCAACGAGCTCAGAAGGAAGTTGTTGGCATAACGTTGATGATGACATGAATATCCCCTCATATATATATTGTTCATGCCAACATCTTATCCTTTCCCACTATTCCCGCTCGCTCGGATGTTTGCTTCATGATTTGATGGTGTCTCCTCCCACTGATGTCTCCCTACCTCCCTCGCCTGCCCTACTCTAATACTTTGGTGAAGCTCGCCCTTCATCAACTGAGAACCGTGGAGGTCACAATGGTTTTTGGGGCGGTTGGCGCGATGGACGACATCGGTCCAAGCAATCAAACCCTCGTCTTTGTACCTACTGTTGACTGACAAATCATATTTAACCCACCTGCTATTGAAAACATGGGTTCCCACAGCAATCACTCAACCTTCCTCCCGTGCCTCTCCAGGAATGGATACGCCAAGCACTTCTTGCTCTGAAATTGACAACCTGCGGGAGGAACTTCAAGATCTGTGAGGTATGGTTACTCGATCTTCTGGATCCGTCGCCGCTATCTCTAACGAAGGTATACATGTTTTCTCATAGTCCCTCCTGGATAATGGAATCCTGGACCACAAATCAAATTACTCCGCAGAAACCTTTTTGATATACGAACACTTCTTGTCCCGAGTTTACTGTTGTTGTCAACTTCCTGCTCTGAAATTGACAACCTGTGGGAGGAACTCCAGTTTTTGTGAGGGATGGTTACTTGGTCTTCTGGATTCGTCGCCTCTATCTCCAACGAAGGTATACATGTTTTCTCATAGCCCCTTCTTGATAATGGACTCCTGAACCACAAATCATATTACTCCGCAACAACCTTTTCAATACACTGACACTGCTTGTCCTGAGTTTACTGTTGTTGTTAACGGAGAAGCCACCCTGGTTTGCGGCTCTGGAGATGTGCCTGATCATGATTGCTCCATCTTTTTTTTCTTTTTTTGTGGTGCAGGATCGATAAATGCGGAGTATGGTTGATAGAGGATGAATATTAAATGGACTCTACACTCTGGACCTCTCCATCATGGTTCTATTCTCTATCACTTTTGTTGATTGATTGGTGCGTAACACACCCAATGGAGAGTTGAATCCTACATATAGATAGTGGCCAAGGAAACATTTGGGTTGGCAGTGGTGGACTGAAAGTTAAAGAACTGTTCGGCGTGGGCGATCCAACTGATGGGGTTGGTGTCATCGAACATAGGAATCTCGTTCCATTGGAGATGGTTCGGGTAAATGTCTATAGCGGGTTGGAGAAACTCCATGTCGTTAGGGACGAGGCCGAGGGGGTTGTGGCGGCGGCGGTGGAGGGACTGGTGGCCGGTTTACCGCTTTGGTTGTGAGCTCGCGAAGGTGGTGAGTGTGATCCTCAAGCCGAGCTTCGAGTTGATCCAAGCTGTGGGAGTCAGATTATACAGAGGCTGAGATGCCAACGTCGGCGTGGAGGGTCATGGAGCACGTCCGGGTCATGTAACGAAAGTTACAGAAGGATGGAAAGAACTGACGGTCAATGGGCGTTGATGAGGCTCCGAAAGGGCGTCTAGGGCTGTCGGGATTCTGGACAGGAAGTTGTTGGGTGGGATGCTGGACATGACCCAAGAGGTTCACGAGAGCTGAGTGTGGACTTAATACGAGCGATATGCGTGCCGTCAGGGAGTGAGGGGGCTGATTCGGGATACGAAGAGGGTTGACGAAATGCTGAAGGAGGCATTGGAAGGTCGATATGAAGCAGAGGGAGGCATAGGCAATCTGACGAGATGTTGAGGGAGTCATTAGGGGGGCGATGGAATGTTGAGGAAGGCGCACGTGGGAATGTGGCTAGAGGATTACGAGTCGAGATGGGTGGGGAAGACGACGATCGGGTGTGATGACCTCGCGGAAGACACGTGTAGAGGCTTTTGGGTCCTAACGTGAGCGTCGTGTGACATGGTCAACTAGTCAGTTATCGGGAAATAGATCCAATTAGGGAATGTGGCAGGTTGTACCAATTGCATTTGCATGATTGATCACAAAATAGGAATATATATATAGATTGATCACGAAATAGGAATATATATACTAATATCGAGACACACTCGATCCAACCTCTTGAAGGAAGATTCCCTCTAAGAGATTTCTCTCCATTGAAAGCCTAGACTAAAAAAGATCTCAAAGATGGCTAAATGACTCTCCCCGACTCCCTTATATACGCGGGAGTGGGTATACATAAAGTATGTTAATACCCCTAAACTACATAGATTGGGGTAGACAGCATAACCAATGTAATTGACTTAAACCTGAGTAAATCGAAATAAACAATGGTAAACTGGCATAAAATAAAGTGAATTGATATAAAATAGAGTAAACCATGTAAAATGATATAAACTCACCTGTAGCAAGCATGTCCAGCTTAGCCAGCATGTTGAACTTCTGGGAGCCTTTGTCGTGTGAATCTTTATCTAACACATTGGGTGCGAAAAAAACTCGGCCCACTTGGCCTAGTTGGTAGAAGGTCGCATTAACACAATTATTTTTAATTTTTAATTTTGTTTTATTTTTGGATGGGTTTTTTCTCACTTTTCAGGTATACCATTTTTGTTTGAATACCCAGCTCTTGATTTTTTTTTCTTGATTCAGGTATGTCCAGTATGCAATAAGGAAGTATTTGGATCTTAAATGTTCATTTTTGTAGGGTTAGTAGCAGTTTAAACTATTTTTTTATTCCAGATTATTACAAACTTTATGAATGCTGTCAAGTAATGTTTTGTGTATACATCTGTATGGCCCCTGAATTTCTAAATGCCATGTGTCTTATTCCAGTGAAATCTTCATAATTTTTAGTGCTGTGGTTGTTTCCCTGTGTTGATGCTGTAGTTTTCTTTTTGCTGTGTCTTGTAATAAAAATAATTATATTATCTATAAATTATATCAGTTCTATAACTTCTTATGTTCACAAGTCATATATTGAATGAACAGGTATTAAATAAAAAAATTGAAGTGCATATATTTTTAATTAAAAAGCAATTTTCAAAGTATAAGCAGGAGGAAATTTAATATATAAGTAATATAATAATAGATTTGATATAAAACAAACACATTTCTATAATAAAAATGGTTAATATTTCAAGCGATTTAATATTTTACTAAGATATTCACATTGTTTTGCATTTTACCTTTTTATCTAGCATTATTCTATTTTATGCATATACATGTAAATTTATAGCTATAAGGTTTTTCAGTGGCGACTGATTATAAATTTAGGCTTTATTTGGTGCGGCGGTGGCGGGCGTAAGGCGGCGGGTGGAGATGAAGTTTTCGGACTGGAGGGGGAGAGGCGGGGATTGAAACGGAGGAAACCTGCGGCTTTTCCTCCTTGCTGACGGAGGAGACGCGGCAAACGCCCGACGAGGCCGTTTGTTTACCCGGTGTTCCAACGGTGTTTGCGGGAAATGCCCTGCGAAAATGCCGAAACAAATGAAGCCTTAAGCTTTCGGAACAGAAAATTGATTTAATTATAGGTTCCTTTTGGCATGACGCTTTTTGCTTGGTGAGTTTGGAGAAAAATTCGACCGTCATAGAATGCATGTTTGGCTGTAGGACAGCAGTTATGACCGCCAACCATCAAGAAAAGATTACTAACTTTGAACATAAAGTGAATGTTAGGTGAGCGTGTTCAAGTATGTGGGTTCATAACCGTCGTGCCAAACGAAGCCATAAATTCAAACTATTTTGCAAATTTGTACACTTGTGTATTAGTTGATGACATCCTTTATTTAATTTAGGGTATTGTTATAAGTAGATCACAAATTTGGTTATATATAAATCATTATAATACAAATTACAAGAAATTTAAAATTATTATATGTAGACATAATTGTTAGATACATATCAGTTCAATTTTTTTTAATAAGCTAGATTGTGCGGGATCCAATACTATTAACATGTCAACATGGCTCTAGTCCAATCAGCACTCAAAAATTTCGTTGAGCAATATTCAAAATTTTGTTGACTTATTTACTCAATAATGGAGCTCAATTTGGCATGAAGTTGAACCTCCATACACTAGCATGCCTTAACATTAATAATGTCCCTTGATGATTGAGCTCTTTGTTTTCTTACTGGTAATACTATGAAGGAAAATTTTTTGGCTAAAACTTGATGGAAGACGACAATACTGCATTTTTTTGCTTCTTCTACATCCAAATTTAAGAAGAAAAACTGCAAAAACAAGATTTGTCATAAATATGCTTGATGGGTATTCCCTAATTTATAGAAGATTATGTTAACTACTGCACACCGGATAACAACTACCGCACACCGGATCACAACTCCCGCACACCGGATCGCAACTCCCGTGCACCAGATCGCGTAACCACCGCGCCGGATCCGGCAACCGCCGGGCGCCAAATCGCAACCGCCGCCGCCGCCGCCGTTACGGGTGCCCGGCGCCCGACCACCCATGGCCAGCTGCCACCCCCCTTGCGGCCGGCGGCCGCGGCAGCCTCCCGCGGCCGGCTGCCCCCTTTGCGACCGGCGGCCTTGGCCGGCCGCCCCCTTGCGGCCGGAGGTTGCGGCCGGCCGGTCGAGGTCGGCCGCCCCCTTGCGGCCAGCAGCCCCGGCCGACGCCCTCTGTGTGGCCGGCGGCCGTGGCCGGCGGCCGTGGCCGGCGGGCGTGGCCGGCCGCCTCCTCGCGGCCGACCGCCCGTGGCCGACCGCCTCCTCGCGGCCGGCGGCCACGGTCGGCCGCTCCCCCCCCCCCTCCGGTCGGGCGGCCTTGGTCGGCCGCCCAGCACCGGCTGGCCGCGGCCGGCCGCCCCCTCCCTCGGGAGGCCGCCGGCCGGCGCGCCTCCTCCGACCACCATCGTGGGCCGGCCTTATCTCCACCATCCGATCGTGGCAGGCCATTACGGCCCTCCGATCACCACAAGCGATCGCGGCGCTCCGATCTGCGATTAACCACCATAACCACCCTAACCACCTCGGAAATCCTATATAAGCACCCATGATAGTTCATTTCAGGGGTTTCGGCTTCATTGTCTCCTTCGCTCTCTCTCTCTTCATTTCTGCTTCTCCCCAGAGCTTCTCTCTCTACGCTCCTCCTCTTTCACTCACTAACTTTGCAGGTTCTCCTCTATGCGCCGCCCAAAGAAGAAAGAGTGAAGTGCCGACTAAGGCAGCCCTCCTCAGTCCGAGGCGCAAAGTGCAGGCACTCTGCGGAGCGCAAGCCGGAAGAGCAAGCACCCAAGAAAGACGCACGACAAAGTGCACGAACTCCTAAGCGGTGGCCTGTCACCCAAGGAGAGCTCTCTCAACCCCCCAGTATTTGTAACGAGGCGCGGCCTGTCGCCCTCGCATTCTCTTTACAAGAACACTATAACAGAGGCAAATAGTGGATCTTGGTTGGCACAGACCCAACCACGTGATTTTTTCCCCTTTCCGGGGTTTTCCAAGTTAAAGTTGTGTGCGTACAATCTCTATTTTTCTACTTTGACTGTGTGCGTACTCGATCGCCCGGGGCTAAGACAGACCGATCCGGAACCGGTCTACTGAGGGCATTGAGCGAACCGCAACAGTTTGGTGCCGTCTGTGGGAATACATTCCCAGCAAGCGTGAGAAGACTCAGAAGTTTGTCAGAGCGTTACAGAATGGCTGGAAAGAGCACCCGAACGACTAGGGGGTCGATCTGGAGTGAACAAGAGGAGCAAGCCGCGTCGCAGTCTCTAGCAAACGCGCCACAGCAAGAGGACGTTGCAGCGCCTGGAGCACCGCCGCCCGTAGTCGCGGCGCCCCCACCGGACATCCAGGTCGAGATGCTCGCCCTCTTAAGGTGACTCGCAGGCCCCCACGTGCCAGCATGGGCCCCAACTCAGGAGAATCTACTAGTACCACCAGCAGAAGGCCAGAGGGTCGTTGAAGAAGAATCTGAATCGTCGAGGCACGATAGCACTGAGCATCCCGTTCGCCACGTCAGGGCGGCAGGAATCGCCCCCCTCCGTAGCAATCAACAGCAGCATGCCCCAACGGAGCCAGGCACGGGAATGACTCGGGAAGCATTCCGCGAAATGTTCGAAGAGGAATTTGGACCCGTCGACCGACGAACAATGGCGGCGCGACGCCCCGCTCGGGGGGCGTCACCCTTGGCTCCTGAGGTACTTGCCTATCCCGTCCCTCAAGGATTCAAGATCCCCCACGTTGAGACGTACGACGGAATGGACGATCCTTGGGAGCACATCAACCACTTCTGCACGATCCTCCACCTCTACAATGCGCCCGATCAACTGCTTTGGCAGGTCTTCCGTACCACCCTCAAAGGGCAGACCCTCACTTGGTTCCATTCCCTCCGAGAGGGGTCCATCAGAAACTTTCCCTAGCTGAGCCAACAATTCCTCGATCAGTTCATGGTAAACCGCAGGATCGCAAAGGATCCATCCCACCTCTCCGGCATCCGATAGAATGAAACCGAGACCTTAAAGGAATTTTTCCGCCGATTCACTTCGGAAGTGTGACAGATCCCCAGGATAGACCCCGAGATCCTTCGAGGGGTCTTCCTCAGGGGACTCCGACCAGGCGGATTCTACTCCGCTCTAATGCGGGATACTGTCCCCAGTTATGCAGATCTGGTACATCGAGTGGAAGCTCAGATAGCCGCGGACGAGGCCATTGAGGCCCACCGTCAACAGTTTGAAGGGGGCCAAAAGAGGCAGAGGCAGCAGGAGCAACCCTCCGCAAGACGAACAGAGAGGCGCGACGAGAACCGTCGCAACGAGCGTCCCAATCAGGATCCCCGGAGAGGCCGGGATTAGGGGCCTCCCCAGACTTACACCCCTCTCAACACCACTCGCGCTAACGTCCTATATGCCATTCAGGACGAACCGGCGCTCCAGAGGCCAAGGGCACTCCCGCCTAACCCAAGGGCTGATCCATCAAAGCACTGCGACTTCCATCGAGGAACTGGGCACACTACTGAAGAGTGTGTAAAGTTGAAAGATGAGATAGAGCATCTTGTTCGGCAGGGAATGCTCGGGCATTTTCTGCAAGGATATGTGCAAGAGCAGCACGGAGGCCCGCCTGCGCGGAGGGAACCGCCACCTGCGCACCGAGAAGCACAGGGGGGAAGGCAGGTCGTCGGGATTGTGGAAGTCATCTCCGGCTTTCCCTTTCCCGCGGTCAACTCCATCGTCGCTCCCCACGAAGACAAGACGGCTAGAATCATTCCTACCATTAGCTTCGACGAGGAGGACCTCCAGGGTCTCCGCACACCGCACCAGGACCCGCTAGTTATTATAGTAGAAATTGGCAACCCCAGCTTCCGCGTAAAGCGAATTCTGGTGGACAACGACAGCTCGGTAAATGTTATATTCATGACTGTGTTAACCAGTATGGGAATCCAAAGGCAGAATCTTCGTCCAGCATCAGGCCCCATCTACATCTTCAGCGGGGCACCCGTGTCCGTAGCAAGAGCCCTCACCCTTCCGATGACACTAGGAGAATTTCCAAGGCAGGTTACGCACGACATACAGTTTGTGGCAGTCGATGCAAAATCTCCTTACAACGCGATCTTTGGTCGCCCCCTCCAGACAACTTTCTAGGCAGTTCCGTCAATCCCTCACCTCGCGATGAAGTTTGTCACGCCTGCTGAAGTTGGGGTCGTCAGGGGCAGCCAAGACATGGCACGCTCATGCTATCTGCACCAAGCGCAGCCGGAGGCCGGCTCAGGAATCAGCATCTACCGCATCTAGAAGACCGCTCTGGAGAAAAGACAGAACCGAGACGAATGCGCCTCCCTAAATCATTTCTTCGTATCGAATCACCTAAGGACAGCTATAAAGTCGCGAGGAAAACCCTCGTGCACAAACTATCTTGCTTACTACATTTTCCGCTTTCATACTAACTCTTGTCATGCAGCAAACACGTCAGAAGGACATCTCATCCCTCAGACCCTCCTGAGGCCAGGATCGTCTGTTCCTCAAAGCGGTCCGGGATCAATCGACATGTGACCCGCTTGGCGGTTCGGAATCCGTCATCGTACAATGGCACGATCAGGCTAAAGAAAAAACAAAACAACTCATCTCTTTATATTTATATACTGTGATTGCGATGTCACTAACTCCTAAAACTTGCAGGATCGATTTGGAATCCGTCCCCTGGGGTCGGGTGAGCAGCTGTAGTACGATTGTCTCAATCCCCCTACCGCGGTTCGAAGGTTCGCCCTTCACCCGTCCAGCGGATTGCGACGTCGTCGGGAATGAGCACCCCCGATTGACCGCGGCCCATAGCGCGATAGCCTCGGCCTAGCAACAGGTTGCGATGTTGCCTGGGGACCGAATATCAAGTCCCACGCAGACTGTAGCACCATGGCCTCGACCTTTCTCCTATGACGGAAATGCTCAATCTTCTCCTACCGAGCGGGTCGCGACATCGTCAGGGACCAGCTCCCTCAATTGTGCGCAGCCCACAGCGCGATAGCCTCGACCTCACTCCACCGGCGCAAGGACCCGGCCTTCGCTGCGTAACAGGTTGCGACGTCGTCTGGGTCTTCGGGGCACCACGCCTCAGCAAATACTAGGGTACATCAGCTACTCGCGGGGGTTCGGATCGACCATGTCCTCCTACCGACAATAGGCCGAGGATTATGACTCTTCACCTATATCTGAAGCTCGACGCCCCGTCATCCTGGGAAAGCCCCCACGATTGGTGTAATTACAACCTCAGGGTCCATCAGCTGCTCGCGGGGGTTCGAATCGACTATGTCCTCCTGTCGACAATAGACCGAGGATTATGACTCTTCACATGCATCAAAAGACTGACGTCCCACCCTCGCAGGGTCTGCCCCACCCTCGCGATTGGTGACTAACTAAGCTATAATCGCCACTAAATCGGGTCCCGGCCCCGCTGAATCCACATCTAACCAACCACAGTCATACTGTGGCGTGATGTCTTCACTCTCTCTGCCGCGGTTCAGGGGCGCACCCTTCGTCCGCCCAGCGGTTTGCGACATCGCCGGGGACCAGCTCTCCCAGTTGTGCGCTGCCAACAACGCGATATCCTCGGCCTAACAACGAGTTGCAGTGTCGCCAAAGGGACCAAACGTTGAGCCCCCCGCAGACTGTAGCACGGCGGCTTCGACCTCGCTCTCATAATGACAAGGCTCTCCCTTCTCCTACGAAGTAGGTCGCGACGCGTCGGGAGCCAGCTCCCGCAGTTATGTGCAGCCTGAAGCGCGATGGTCTCAGCTTCTCTACCCTGGCACAAGGGGACGCCCTTCGCCTCGTAGTAAGTTGCGACGTCGTCAGGGTCTACGGGGCCACTCCCCTCCAATGCCACCGGGTTCACCGCAACTCGCAGGGGTTCGAACGAACATGGCCTCCCGCTGACAATAGGTCGGAGCTCCCATAATTCTTCACCCCCATCCAGAGCAAACACTCTCCCACCGCTCAGGGCATGCCCCTCGCAGTTGGTGCTTGGCTAAGACAACAATTGACCACAACAGTCAGAAGCAAAGGCAATGACGACCACTCAACAAACATATCAACAAGCCAAAAAAGTACAAAGGTACAAATCAAAAAAGTACAAATGTACGAATCGACGGAGACAAGCCAACAAATACAAAGAAGTATATATATACAAATCAATAAAGAGCATCAAAGAGATATTGTTGTCGCTCAGCGACCTCGCCCGCCTCAGCATCGGAGCCCTCCGCCTCTGAAAAATCCTCAAGTCCGAGGCCGGCAACGTCGCATCCCCGTTTCTGGGACACCATCTGAAGGGTCTTCGTCGTCCCTTGGCAGAAAGCGACTTCCCGCGAGTCCTCCATCTGTTGCTCCATCTCCTGAGTCCACACCTCCTCGCGGACCTCCTCCGAGATCAGACACCGGTCTCGCATGTAATCCATAAAGCCCCGGTACTCTGCCAGACTAGCCGCCTTCAGCTCAACCTCCCGCTTTGCTGAGGAAAGGAGCATCACCTCCGCCCTGGATAGCTCCAGCTCTGCCCGAGCTTCATCTAGAAGACACAAAGTCTCCTCCGTAGCCGTCTTCTCTCCCCTGTGCGCAGCTCTAGCGTCCTCCAGCTCGCACCGCAGCTCGGACCCAATCTGCCTAAGTCGCGAAATATCGCGCTCTCGTCGCCCCTTCAGATCCAAAAGGGCACTCTTCGCCTCCCGGAGCTCGCCCTGAAGGGCCATAAACCCGTCTTTCAGGCTCACGTAGTGGTCATTCCACGTAAGTGCAATGTTCACCTGAGTCTCCATCTGCAAAAGAAAAGGGACAAGTCAGAATAGCTTTCCTCAAAAGCCACTACTCAAAAGTTGGGATCATACGTACCGCATGATTCATCGCCTCCAAAGAAGAGGAGACGCTCTTTCCTTTCATCATCTATCGCACCGCAGCCCGCGCTGGGGAAGCCTGGGGGGCAGAGGACCCCAGGACCTCAAGATCCTCATCATCCAGCTCGCCTCCCGCTCTAAATCCGCAAGGGGCAGCCCCCTCTGAAAGTACATCCTGTCACGGCAGAAGGCTAGGACCCGCCTCCTCAACTCCACAACCTCTGAACACTAGCTCGTGTCCTCTAGAACGCCGACAACGGTCCGGGAGCACGTTCCACACCTCTGGTAATCCACCTTGGTTCCTGACATATCCAAACAAGGTATTCCCATGGCGACGATCCGTCCGGGTCTCAAACTCCAGCCAGCGCTTGTTGCTGAAGACATCCACGCGGCCCCCGCCATCGGCGTGCACCTCACACCAATCCTTGAAAATATCCAAGGAAAACCTCGATCCGTGCTCGCGAAAGAGCGTGATCAACCCCATGATCTGCGACATCCCAAGAGGGATAAACTGCGACACAGGAATGTCGCAGAACTTCAGAATCTCGGCAGCTTCCTCGCAAGCCCGAAGGCGAAAGCCGCACCGAAGAGACGACTCACAAAGGGTCATCCAGCCTCGCGGAGGGTTTTGCACCCGTTCTTCAGGACTAGGGATCCGCACATCCTAATCGGGGGGCAGGTTGAAGCGCCTCCTCCAAATATCTACGTGCTCGGGGGAGAGACTCGAGCGCACCAGCATAGGACGGCTCTGCACGCACCGCTTGGAAACCTGAAAAAACAGAAAAGTAAGGTCAGAAAAGCAAGTCCGAGCACGCATTGCGCCCACGCACTCGAGCCACGCACGTGCTTAAAGCATGCGCGGAATCAGCCCGCGCAAGAAAGCGGCCGCACCGCGCGCACCCTGCGCGCGGGTTCAGCCCCGCGCGCGCCCCGCGCGCCGGTTCAGCCCCACGCGCGGGTTCAGCCCCGCGCGCGGGCCCTGCGCGCGCACCGCGCGTGGGTTCAGCCTCGAGCGCGGGTTCAGCCCCGCCCGCGCCCCGCGCGAGAGTTTAGCCCCGCGCGCACCCCGCACCCGCATGCACAGCCTACGTGTGTGTGGCGCGAGGGGCCTCCTCCCCTCGGGCGTCGTCCGATGCCCGGACCTTTCCCTCGGTCAGAGACTCACCTTAGCACTGTCGCCGTCGCCGCCTATCTCGGTGTTAGCACCTGTTCCGGCCATCACCGCCTATCTCGGTGTTAGCACCTGTTCCGGCCATCGCCGCCAAGCCCCGTCCAAAGAAGAAAATTCCCGCGCTTTCCGTTCGCTCCAAGACGATGGAATTTTTGGGGGCAAATGATGAGTACCCCCTAATTTATATAAGATTATGTTAACTACCGCACACCGGATCGCAACTACCGCACACCAGATCGCAACTCCCGTACACTGGATCGCAACTCCTGCGCACCAGATCGCGTAACCACCGCGCGCCGGCTCCCGCAACCGCCGCTGTCGCCGTTACGGGCGGCCGGCGGCCGGCCACCCATGGCCGGCCGGCCTCCCGTGGCCGGCTGCCCCCCTTTGCGGCCGGCGGCCCTGGCCGGCCGCCCGGGGCCGGCCGCCCCCTTGCGGCCGGCTGCCCCAGCCGACCCCCTCTATGTGGCCCTGGGCAGGAGGCGGGCGGTCGCCTCCTCGCGGCCGGCCGCCTCCTCGCGGCCGGCCGCCTCCTCGCGGCCGGTCGCCTCCTCGCGGCCGGCCGCCCCCCTCCGGCCGGCCGCCTCCTCGCGGCCGGCCGCCCCCCTCCGGCCGGCCGCCTCCTCGCGGCCGGCCGCCCCCCTCCGGTCGGGCGCCCTTGGCCGGCCGCTCCCCTTCGGTCGGGCGGCCTTGGCCGGCCGCCCAGGACCGGCCGCCCGCGGCCGGCCGCCCCCTCCCTCGGGAGGCCGCCGCCCGGCGCGCCTCCTCCAACCGTCATCGTGGGTCGGCCTTCTCTCCACCGTCCGATCGTGGTAGGCCATTACGGCCCTCCGATCACCACAAGCGTTCACGACCCTCCGATCTGCGATTAACCACCGTAACCACCCTAACCACCTCAGAAACCCTATATAAGCACCCCTGATTGTTCATTTCAGGGGATCCGGCTTCATTCTCTCCTTCGCTCTCTCTCTCTTCATTTCTGCTTCTCCCCAGAGCTTCTCTCTCTACGCTCCTCTTTCACTCACTAACTTGACAGGTTCTCCTCTAAGCGCCGCCCAAAGAAGAAAGAGTGAAGTGCCGACTAAGGCAGCCCTCCTCAGTTCGAGGCGCAAAGTGCAGGCACTCTGCGGAGCGCAAGCCTGAAGAGCAAGCACCCAAGAAAGACGCACGACAAAGTGCACGAACTCCTAAGCAGTGGTCTGTCACCCAAGGAGAGCTCTCTCAACCCCCCAGTATTTGTAACGAGGCGCGGCCTGTCGCCCTCGCATTCTTTTTACCAGAACACTGTAACAGAGGCAAATAGTGGATCTTGGCTGGCACAGACCCGACCACGTGATTTTTACCCCTTTCCGGGGTTTTCCACGCTAAAATGCTGTGTGTACAATCTCTCTTTTCCTACTTTGACTGTGTGCGTACTCGATCGCCCGGGACTAAGACGGACCGATCCGAAACCGGTCTACCGAGGGCATTGAGCGAACCGCAACAATACTGCTTTTCTTTTTCACACAATTCATTGTGCTTCTAAAGCATTCATCTTCATGTCCGTTTCTTTTAGATTTCCAAAATACTTCTAATCAAACGTTAATATGTAATAAAAATAGTCAAATCTTATGACAAAAGGCAAACCCCACACAAATTACTGAACCGTCGGTCATGAATTACTGAACTGCCGACCATGAATTACTGAACTGATGTCGCCAAAGACCGAAACAAGTCAAACAAGGGAAGAGGGTCGGTCGACATGCAGGGCTAGCAGCTCGGGAGTTGTCTCCGGTGAGGATTCCGGCTCCATTTCACGTTGGTGTAGTCGCTCCAAGTGAAGGCAAACTATCGGATCGAGAGAGATATCAGGAGCGGCTAGGGTAGTCTCGGGAATTAGAATTAGTAAATAGAAATTTTCTATTTTAAAAGAACCAAAAATTTGATTTTCATATAGTCAAATATGATCTACTTATAACAACATGTATGAGATATTCATGATATCATGATTTTCTGTACATTTTTTGTAATTATAAAAAGATAACAAATATATAAAAGTTCAATTTAAAAAAGGTTCTTTTTTTTAAAGAAGAGAAATGATTTATGGGTATAAATTACTTCCACTAAGGCATTGAATATATGAGTAATTATTTATGGATATAAACTTATTAGTCTAGTTGATGTAGAAATTTTTTCCCTGTGTGGATGGAGTATATAATTATTCTAAAAAAAAAAATTTATAAATATAAGAGTAAATTATTGATAACCTCCATATCTTGTATATCATACTCAATAATTCCTCTTATCTTTAAAAATTGATGTATAACTTCACTTATCTTGCTTACCAAAGTCAATAATCCTTCAAATGTTTAAAAATGAGCATAAAACCTAATCATGGGCATAAAGCCCGATCGGGCCTGCCTGGTACCGGGCCCAACAGGCTCGGGCTTTAGTCAACCGGGCCGACCCCGGGCTTTCCTTAAACCGGGCTTGGGCCGGGCTCGACCCAAGTTTATTTTTTTAAAAAATATTTATTTAAAAAATTATAATTATTGAATTTTTTAAAAAAATTAATACATTAAAAATTTATAATTATTATTTTATTATGATAATATAAAAAATTCTCTCACATGAAAAAAAATGAAATTTTATTAATATTAAATAACATTTACAATTTACATTAATTGGAAAAAAATGAAATTTATTATCATTATTAATTTTAGATAAAGAAAATTATAATATTCATTTAATTAACAAAACACAAAAATATAGTTTTAATCGGTGATGAATGTGGGACGCGCTTAATCATCTCTTAAATTTATTGCGTTCATCTCGTCTTCTATCTCCTCCGAGCTATCCTCTAATGCAGTGACGGATCCAAAAAATTAATAATGGGGGTGCACAATTTTTTTTTAAAATGCGTCACTGGGTTCTAAAAATTTTAACATGTGAGGTTAGACATCAACTTTCTTCAAAAAAAAATTTAAGCGTTTTCATCTTATCGGAGTTGTTTCTCCCTCATCTGATAACCATTTTTGTCGTATAAGTAGTCAAAATTCTTTGCCTCGACGAGAGGAACCTAAATACACTAACCTGCTATGGCAGCATGATTTGAATAAGAAGCCTAAATTCAGGCTATCCTGGATAATTTGAGTTAAAAAAAACACATCTTTTGTTAAACACTAAAACAATAAATACTAAAAATTAATAAATCAAAGTGATGTCTTATAATTTAAGAGCATTGTTATAAGCAAATCATTATTAGCTACTATAGCTTCTTTTTTTCTTCTTTCCACATGCGCGCGCAAACCAGAATTCCCCCTCTTCCATTCGCGATTTTAGGGTTCGCACCTTTCCGCACAGGCGATTCGCGGCGACCGGCGACTAGCGGCGATGGATTCTCGTCGTCGCTAGTTTCTCGTCTCATTCGCGGCCGACGGATTCCTCCCTTCTTCGGATTGTGGCTCTCCTTCCAGAACGCCCCCATTCGCGGCCGAGGATTCTTGTCGTCCCTCTAGTTTCTCGTCTCGCGGCCGAAGGTAATCCGCGGCTCATGGTTTAGGGTTTGTTTTAGGACGCCCTTGTTTTACTTTTATCTTCATCTTTGCTTGTTTTTTCATGCCCTAAACCTAATATAAGCTTGGTTTTTTTGTATTATTTCCTGTTTTTAGTGAGGATTAATTTTTTTTGTCTCTTGTAGGAGTGTTTTAGCATAATGCTTGTTGAGCAGGAATGTCAAAATTCTCTTGGGTTTAGGTAATCATGTTTTGTTCATATTTTTTTGTAAGATTTTGCTAGGTTATTTTTAGCTTACAAGTGAATGTGGGGTCTCACTTTCAAAATGATATCAAATTTTCATCACGTGAAGAGCTAGTTGATTGGGTTCGTAATGTTGCTAAATCTCTTAGTTTTGATATTACTATTAAAGGATCGGATAAATTATCCCGTGGTAGAACCAGACCACGTGTATTACTGGGTTGCGATAGAGGTGGATTTTATCGCACTAATCAATGCAAGACAACAAATAATAAGTAAAGGTTCAATAAGTAAAGGTTCAATATGTTCCTAAACTTATATTTTGATATAATATAGTGTTATTTTGAAGAGATTGAAAACTTATACTACAAGTTGAAAAACATAATCAATGGAATCAATATGATTAGTCTTATCAAATATTTGAAAAACATGATTTAAAACGTGCATAATATGTTAACTAATATTTTTTTGGCAGAATATATGATTATTTGAAAAGGTTGAAGATTTTGAATCAAAAGGATGAAGATGCTCATTCATATTTTAAAGTTTTGTAATATTTTGATGCAAAAAATTGTCAAAAATTCTAATTTGATTGAACCTTCTTTTTAGTAGAATTACCTTTTTTTTTGCTATGCTTTGCAAATAATAAAAATATTTGCTAATAGCTATTATCAAAACAATGATTTGTTAATAACCAAGATTTACTAATAGCTAAATATAATTTGCTTATAACAAAGGCCTAATTTAAATATAAACAGAATGATTGAAATGTCAAAGGTTTTTGCATTTTTCTTGCCGCAATCTCTCTTCTCTATTGATTTTTCCCATTACCCATCCATCCACCAACATCTAACTACTTTACAAAAATTACTCCTGAGAGATCTCAATTACAGTAATCTACATATAAAGAAACCAAGGACTACTAAGGAACAAGTTAAATTTTCAAAATTTACCAAGTTGAGCGCCAAGAAAAGAAGAGTTCACCTCTGTGGATGGAGAGAAGCAGCAGCCACCTAGAAGTAGTCGCGGCTAGGATTGCAGAAGGAATCAGCGACGTGATGCCCTAGGTAGGGAACACGGGGAGAAGGAACAAGCGATCCCTAGCCAGCATACGCTCTAGCCAGCGAGCGTGAGAGGACGCAGGAAGAAGAAACCAACGATGTCCTAGCCACCGAGCGCGAGAGGGGAATGAAAAATAAGCCTGTTGAGAGAGGAGGAACGAATCTATGTTGTAAGCCGCGAGTTATTGGAGTAATGTGTGACTGGTCGACAACAAGTGCAATTTGGGAAAAGAATTTCTCAAGTTGCTGATGAGCAAAGGTAGTAGCAAGAGAGGAAAATTTTTATTATGTATGCGTGGTGGTGGACGTAGAAATAATATTTAGTGTGTGCGGAATAAAAAATTATTGATTAAAATAAATCGTCTAATATAAAAAAAATATGTTTATTTTACATTAATATCATAAGATTATTTAAAATAGTTGATCAATGAAAAAAAAATATCATTAACTTCAAAAAATGATATCATTAACTTCAATTAATTGTTTCTTTTGAATTATTTGAATATCTATGTACCTTTTAAATATTTTTAATATTTTACGTAATATCATAATAATAAATTTAAAAGTTGAAATATCTATGTACCTTTTGTGTTTAGTTGTTTTAGAAGTTGAAATTCTTACAATTGGATGCAAGCTGACACTTTGCCACGTGGTAGTTGACGATGGCCGGCTTAGCCCCATCCCAAATGCTGACTTGGATCCACTACTTGCGGTTTGATAAGCCCAAATAGATGGGCCCCACATGACGTGGATGCCACCAAATATAGAGCTTTATTTTATCTGATCTTATTAATTCTAGTAAATGTGGAATCCATTACAAAAGTCTTTACCAGCTCGATAACGAAAGATGGGCCCACGTGAATCCAATCTGGCCACCTATTTAGTGATAAAGTGGGGCCCAAAGTGGGACCCGAAATTTGTATAAAGTTAAAATGCTCCGATACTTTCCAGGATATTTTTGTCGAGATAAATTGATAAAAGCTGAAAAACGTGAAGGCAATGTGTTTTTAATCGGACCGGACTAGCATAAGAACGAATCGCCTATGGACCGGTTAAATACCAGTCAAACTGCTGACCTGTCAAAACTTTGGGAGGTTTTTTTGGGGCGCTGATATTTCCATCGCACTTTTGACAATTCGCACTTTTGACTATCCGCAAATACTATTTTGAGGATTGGCTATCCGCAAGCAATATTTTTAGGGTGATGTTAAAGACACATCATTTTCGGCTATATGCACACCCATCAAAAAAATAATCCTTAATATTTTACGTTTTCTAAACCTCACCCATAAACTAAAAACAAAGCATTGAGCCCGCCTCCCTCTTCCGGATATTCGGCGCTCCTCTTCCCGATTGCATCCGGCGAAACCTTCCCCCCCCCCCCCCCGATTCCTCTGGCGAAACCCTCCTCCTCTGACGCAATCTCAATTTTCTCTTCCCCTCCATTAATGTTTTGGCATCTCCCTAACATCAAAAAATAACCCTTAATATTTTGGGTAATGTCTCCTCCGCGGATACCTCCCGATTCCTGCCATTAATGTCTCTTCCGGTTCTACAGTTTTGACATATGTTCCTGCATGGTGGATATTTGGTCTTTTGAAATTACTGTTTTGGAGCTTGCACATCTGATCTCTCCTCCAATGAAGGTATTCCGATTGGGAGAAAATTTTGCAGTAATTTTGTATTTTGTACATATTTTATTATTTAAATTTTATGTTATGAATTGCGAAAGGAAAGACGAAAATTGTAATTAAAAAATTGAAAAAGTCTACTGGGTGCACATAGCATTGGTGTGCACATAAAATTCTAATGGATGCACATAATATTGATGTGCATAAAGCCGAAGATGATGTGCCTTTAACACCACCCTTTTTTTATTTGCACATAAGTATATTTTTTGATTTTTTTTAAAATATTTAGAGCGTAGTCATTTATAGAAAACATAAAATATTATCAAAATACATAAAATTTATCAAATTAAGATTCTTAAAACATCATCCAAATTTTGGTCTCTTTTTAAATCAAGAGATCAATTATGTGTGATCAAGATATTTTTAAGAACGAATTCTCAAATTTAGAGGATAAATCAATCAGAGCTGAGGAGAAGCATATGAATTATGAGTAGTTCACAGTAACTGGGCTTTTCCCAAATTTGAATTGGGTGAAATAAAAAATGACTGGTTGGTAACAACAAGCACATAATTTCAATCGGATGTCCAAAAATCTATGAAAACTAAAAGAACAAACAGAAAGCGAATACGAAAAAAAATCAAATTGTTTACTTTATCGAATGAGCCAAAGATTAGCTTTGGGATTTGTCGCAGAAACAATGCGAGGGAAGAAAAGCTACTATATCGGAATCCCTGGCCTAACCTAGAACAAGCCAATGAGGAGCGCTAGAGATCTTCGACCTGGAGAATTTCTATAGGGTTGTGGGAAATTTAGGATTTACCACAGAAAAAATGGAGGAAGAACCACTGGAATCGACCTAGCACCACGATGCTCTGGAGAAGACAGCCTTTGATAAGCCCAAAAAATCAGTTTCTTGTAGTGCGGTTAGCTATTATTCAAGTGCGATTAACAGTGGCCTTTTTTTTATCATTCATATTCATACACTCATAATGACTATTTCTACCGTTAATTTTTTAAAAATGTATCCCCATAAAGACTAAACTATCCCCTATTTTATTCAAGCCCCCAACATCCCAAACTCCCCCCACCCCCGTTCGGGCGTCTCGCTGGTCCACTTAATTTATTTTAAAATAAAAAAGTCATCTTCCAGTTCTCCTTCTCCCAAGCTCTCTCCTTTTCCAGAGCTCTCTCATGCATTCCTATGACTGAATTGGAAAATATAGTCATGCATTCTGTTAATTAGTAGAGGAGACACTGTCATATGTAAATATAACAACTTAAAATAAGATAAGCACGTCCTATTACCGAAAAGAAAGATTGTTACCCTTAACAATCGTTTCGGCGCTATAAATCAGAAATCCAATTGGATGAAAAAGACAACACCGGGTTGCTTCCTACAGTTCTAAAATCAGCTTGAAAATTGAAGTTTTGGAGCTCCAACAATGACAGATTTAAGCTCTCTTTCTTCTTCCTTCTCTTCCAAGTCTAAATAATGACTAGGGAAGGAATGTCAGCCCCTTTAGCAAGAAAGGACGTCTTATTCTAGACCTTTTTATCAAGTTCCAAAATGAATTAACGACCTGAATTATAGACCTGTGAATCTGTTTCAGTCACATACCGCCCGACGGTAGCTACAGCTCCACGGTAACCCTAAAGCGGTGGTGATGATCTTATATCGAACCGTCAGTGGTGGTATCGCCTAGAAGACCTACCGCCAACAGTAACACTATCGCTCGGTGCTAGCGTCTGGTCGATCGTCCGCACATATAGTCGATACAACAAGTGAATCGGCTCGAAGAACTACCGCTGGCGGTATCACTTACCGCCCAGCATTAATGTCTTGTTGCCTTGAGCTCTAGCCAATCGCCTTGAGCTCTGGCCGACACAGTAGAGCTTCTAGCCAAGATACACGACTCATCAAGCCGATATGGCTACCGCCAGCGGTAGCACCAACCCCTCAAGGTTAATTTTCTGCTACATAATTCTTTTGTTTTCTTACCATTAGGAAACTAGCGTGTTACATAATTAGCACATCTCACTCCTCTTGATCTCTTCCATTGATGCAACAAAATGGATTCAAAGCATTGGCTTCGAACTCCACTACAAAAGCAGTGAAATGGATTCAAAGCATTGGCTTTGAACTCCCCTACTATAGAAGCAATGAAGAACTTTGGCGGCAGCTTAGGGCCTGTTTGGGAAGGTTTTTCAGAAAGGAGAAGAAGTGGTAGCAAAAGGATGGTATGAAAAGGAGCTTTTGGAAAATGTCTATTAGAAAAGGAGAACTGTTTGAGTGAACTTTTTTTGCAGAGCTTTTCAAAAATGAGAAGCACTTTATAAACCGTTTGACAAATCTCCATTGCGGTAACTTTTTTTATTAAAAATGTTCGTCCGGGGGGAAATGCGCAATTATTTCGCCGGGGTAGGTTTTTTTTCTCCCGAGAGCGAATTTTTTCGTCGGGGCCCGGTTTTTTTGCCCGGGCCCGATTTTTTCGCCGGGCGCGATTTTTTCGCCCGGGCGCGGTTTTTTCGCCCGGGCGCGGTTTTTTCGCCCGGGCGCGGTTTTTTCGCCCGGGCGCGGCTTTTTCGCCCGGGCGCGGTTTTTTTTTCCCGGGCGCGGTTTTTTTGCCCAGGCGCGGTTTTTTCGCCCGGGCGCGATTTTTTCGCCGGTGTGCGATATTTTCGCCTGAGCGCCAATTTTTCGGTCGGGCCCTATATTTTCGCCCGGGCCCCAATTTTTCGGCCGGGTGCCAATTTTTCGGATGAGCGCGAATTTTTCGAACGAGCGCGAATTTTCCGGACGGGAGCGAATTTTTCGGACGGGCACAAATTTTTCGACTGGGCGGGAAAATTTCGCCCAAACGCGAATTTTTTGCACGGACTAGAATTTTTCGCACGGACGCGATATTTTCGCTCGAAAGTGAAAAAATTGCATTTGAGCGGAAAAAATAGCGTTAAGGCGAAAAAAATACACGACCGGGCAAAAAAATCACGAACGAGCAAAAATTCGCGTCCGAGCAAAAAATTGTCCCACATTTGAAAAAATCGCGCCCGGGCAGAAAAAACCTGTCGGGGCAAAAAAACGTGCTCCGACAAAAAAAATCGCTCATGAGCGAAAAATTCGCGTCCGGCTGAAAAAATCGAGACCAGACGAAAAAATCACGTCCGGGCGAAAAAATTTTGCCACCGGTCGAAAAAATCACGAACGAGCGAAAAAATCATGCCAAGGCCAAAAATTCACTTCTTAGCGAAAAATTTGCCCCCGGACGCGCTCAGGCGACAAAATCGCGTCCGGGCGAAAAAAACGTGTTAGGGCAAAAAATTCGCGCCCGATCGAAAAAATCACGACCTGGCGAAAAAAACAGGGCCCAGGCAAAAAATTCGCTCCCCGTTAAATAACCGCGCTCAGGCGAAAAAAATTGCGCCCGGGCGAAAAAACCGCTCTCCGGCGAAAAAAACAAGCTCCGATGACAAATATTGCTCTTGGGCGAAAAATTTGCTCCTGGACGAAAAAAATAGTGCTCGGGCAAAAACCCCGCCCATGCGAAAAAATCGCGGCCGGGAATAAAAATCGCGTCTGGGTAAAAAATCGCGCCCGGGAGAAAAAATCGCGCCTGGGCGAAAAAATCGCTCCCGGGCGAAAAAATCGCGCCCAGGCAAAAAAACGCCCCCGGGCAAAAAATCGCGCGCATGCGCAAAAATCTCCCGCGGGCAAAAAATCACGTGAGGGCGAAAAAATCGCACCGGTGCAAAAAAATCGCGACCGGGTGAAAAAATCGCGGCGGTGCAAAAAAAAAATCACGCCCGGGCGAAAAAAAGTGGCCCGGGCGAAAAATCGCGTACGGAGAAAAAAATCTGCTTGGACGAAAAAAAAACATGCACCGGGAAAAAAAGCCCACCCGGATGAAAAAAACACACTCGGGTGAAAAAATCACGTTCGGGCGGAAAAAACACGCTCGGGCAAAAAAAAAGCATGCACGGGAAAAAAAATCGCACTCGCTCGAAAAAAAACTCCCC
This sequence comes from Platanthera zijinensis, assembly GCA_039513925.1. Lineage (NCBI taxonomy): Eukaryota > Viridiplantae > Streptophyta > Magnoliopsida > Asparagales > Orchidaceae > Platanthera > Platanthera zijinensis. The sequence continues at coordinate 57,441,993 of CM077078.1, forward strand.
CAAGCGAAAAACCCAGCGCCCAGCCGAAAAATGCCAGCCTTGGCAAAAAATGCCAGCCCGGGCGAAAAATGCTAGCTCAGACGAAAAATTCGCGCTCGAGCGAAAATTTCGCGCCCGGGCGAATAATTTGTGTCGGGCAAAAAAAACACGTCCGGGCAAAAAAATTATGCCCGGAAAAAAATTGCGGCAAGACAAAAAAATCAAGTTATAGATTTTTTTAAGAGATAAGTGTTTTTGGATGAAGAAGTGTTTTTCGAAAATATTGAAAAGTAGGTGACAAGTGACTTTTTCAAAAGATGAGAAAATGTAGTTTTTCACGATAGCTTTTCCCACCGATAGACAATCCAAACGATCTCTTAAATGTGATTGTGTTTTCCAAAAAACGAAAAGGAGTTAAAAAACCCTCCCAAACAGGCCCTTAATCAACCTCACTGCTTCTATAAAACCTACTGGCGGTGCTGTACTAAAGCGTGAATCTCTATATCAATTCTATAAAAGCTGTCGGCAGTGCTGTACCAAAGTGGTCGCAAAAAAATAATTCAAACTCTTCCCTGCTCCTGTGACAGAAAGAGTCTGAAGTCATTTCATTGCATCAGTTGAAGAGATCGATATTAGCCCTCCCTCCTTGGCTTGGGACTCCGGGAGTAAAGTGCGGACATCCAACGGCCCGTGTGGATGTCCGCACATATCTCAAAGCGAGTACATCTCAGCTCGCTTTGAGATGTGTGATCCTCCAACGCAGATCGTTGGATGCCCGCACTTTACAGTGAAGTACAGTGAGTGCACTTTATCTCTCCCGAATCTCCTTGACTTTGTCCCTCCGCCCACAATCACACCAAAAAAATTTAAAACGTAATAACAATCAACGCATTTCTTTTTTCCTCTCTCTCCATCTACTCCTACAAAGTAGCAAGAGAAAACGGCATTTACTTTTTGATTTTTTTTTCTAGCTTTGCCAATGACTTTTTCGTTAATTGGAACAAATTTCAATAGATTTAGAAAATTTGGGAACTAATTTCAAGTAAAACTTTAGTCCAAGGACCATTAAAAAAGATATTGATATTTGTACACTAACTTTCGCTATTTACACACCTTAACTCATATTAAAACATCATATTTTTAGGGGATTGTTATTCGCAGACCGCGAATGGCTATTCGCAGACCGAAAAAAACGTTTTTTTTTGGGTTCCTTTTTTTTTATTCGCAGACCGAATGGCTATCCGCCGATCGCTCCGCTGGCCATCTGCCGCTCGCCCCGCTCGCCGGCGAAGAAGAGTCGATCGCCCCGCCGCTCGCCGCTGTGTGCAAGGGCGGACCTAGCTTAAGGCGCCAGGAGTTAGGGCATTTCCGAGCATGTAACGGGGAAGCGCGGCGACGAGGGCAGTGTGCTCTTTTCTCTCTGGCCCCGTCTAGTAGATCTATCTCCCAGGAAATGCCCGCCTCTGCCGCTGATCGCTGCTCTGAATCTTGATTTTGCCCTAACCGTGCTCCTGGTACTTTCTTCTTCTTCTTCTTCTGATAAACTTGATATTTTTTATTTTTTGTGCACTTGTGGTGTCAGTGCTTCATATTTTTTTGATGCAGGTTATGTATACTTTTATATAGGCTCCAATTTTGGTGGTACTTGTGGTGCTGGTGCACATCTTAACCCTATTTTTTTACTTTTAATGTTGGTCTGCGAATACCAATGATTTCTGCGAATAACAAATTTAATAGTCTTTGGGTCTGCGAATAGTAATAATCTGCGAATAGCCATATTCGATCTGCGGTTAACAATCCCCTATTTTTAATACTCAAAATCTAATATTTGAACCACCTTCCAGCAGTTCCGCCTCTCCCCATTTCTCGCCCAACAAACCGCTCCCCCCGCCTCACCCGCCCATCATTTCTTTTGTTCGCCGGCCACTGCCATCCGCCGTCGGCCGCTGCCATCTACCACCGCCACCCACCGCGCCCTACGCCGCTGAAATATCTCCTCTGGTCTAGTATATACTCGGATATACCCTACTGCTGGTTTTTTGGAGCCTGAGCCCGTCCTCATCTTGGCCACCCCCTATTTCACAGGATTTGATTTCACATTATCTTATTTATCCATAACGCATGAAGAAGTTGCTCTACAGGAGAACCGGTATTCAACTTATGAAGTGATTAATATGATTTCTCCAGATTTTGTAAGAATATTTTCAAATTCCTACAGTTCTGATCATTGGTCTTCATTTTACAAAAGAAATGAAAACAAAGTTTCACAACAACATCAAATTTATGTAGGGCGATCATTTTATGTTTGCATTAAAATTTTAAATAAAGAGGATATACAAAACTGGAGAGAAAATATCTTGTTACCTTTATATAAGAATAAAGAGGATATACAAAATTATGTTAATCACAGAGAAATTAAATTGATGAGTCATACTATGAAACTATGATAACGAGTAATAGAAAGAAGATTAAGACGGTAAAAAGTGCTAAATAAAAGGCAAATTGTATTGCTCCAAAAAGATAAACAATGCATAGGTATGTCCCTTAATTTATAGAAAATGAGGGAGATGAAAGAACACAACAGACGATGTAGGACAAAATACTAGCCGCGTGGGCAGGGCGGTTTGTACAGTCAAACCGCCAGAATATACAAAGAATACAAAACCAGAAAAGCGTCTGAACCCCTGCTGCGGCTAACTTCCGGACCGTTGTTGCGGTTAACTCTCAGACCGCTGTTGCGGCTAACCTCCTGACCGTTGTTGCGGCTAATCACCAGGCCGCTAGCTGTTGCAGCTAACCTTCAGACCGCAGCTGCGGTTAACCCCCCGACCGCTACTACGGCTAATCATCAGACAGCTGATGCGACAAGCCTCTAGATTGCTGAGCCAAACTGCCAGAATAAGGAGACTAGCAGACCGCTGCGCCTGGAAATCAAACCGCCACACAACCCGACCGCAAGAACAAACCGACAGACCGGTCGAACAACAAGTCGCTGAGACCAGTCCGACAAACTGCAAAACTCTAACACTTCCCCTCAAGCTAGAGCATATATATCAACCATGCCCAGCTTGTAACAAATGTCTGAAAGAGAAGCGGAAACTAGTTTCGTGAAGATGTCTGTCAGTTCTTTATCACAGGTGATAAATAGAGTGCAGATTTGATTCTTCAACACCTCTTATCTAATAAAATGACAATCAACTTCAATGTGTTTTGTCCTCTCATGGAAGACAGAATTCTTCAATATGTAAATAACAACTTTATTATCGCAGAACATATGGAGAGGATGATCATAGATTTCTCTAAAGTCAAGCATAAGCTCTCGTAACTATTTCAATTAGCAAGTTGTTGAAGTCATGCTCATATATTCAGCTCCATCACTTGACCTTGAAACCACTGACCTTTAATTCACATGTATACAGTACAATCTAGGAGAAGAGGAGAATTTTCAGTCCACTCCTTATTAAAAGACTTATTTCAAGAGCCTAAACACCTAGAGGGGGGGGGGGTGAATAGGTTCTAATTATCTTTAAGAATTTTTAGGCAATATAACAAGTTTTTACTTAGCAAAGAAATTGCAAAACACAGCACAAAAAATACAGCACAGCATACACCAGATTTATAGTGGTTCCCCAAGGTATGGGTACATCCAGTTTTCCCCTTCGCATATCCTGTAGAAAACTAGATTCAACCCAACTTCCTTCCACTAACTCAGATCCACAGATATTACAACTCAGAACCAGATTGGTTCCTACAGCTCAGACTTACACAAGTCCTACCTTAGATTCTCCGCCAAAAATCTTACCTCAGGCCACAGCCCTACCTCAGCCTTTATAACTAGGCTTACAACTCAGACTATCATTAGTCCTACACCTCAGACACTCAGCCCTACCTCAGCCTTTATAATTATAGGCTTCCAACTCAGATCTAACAAAAGATCCTACAAGTAATTGAGTATTTGAAAGATATAGGAATATCACCAGATAAATCTTTCTATAGGTGAGAGCTTCTTGATCAGTTCTTGAATGAACTGAATCTCCAGATCCAACCTGACTTAGCTATTTCAATGGTTCTTGATAGAATAAAATAAGGTTGAACACTTCTTGATGTAGAAGTTGATCTCTTGTCAGCTCGTTCCTTGAATTCAGAATGAGATCTGAATCTTCTCTACAGACTGTTCAGAATCAGCCTTCTTAAGGGTCACCCCTTTACTTGTTGTGAAATTCTTCCATTGGATGATTCACTTTTTTCTCTATTTCTATGTGTTGTAAGTTGTCACGGATCAGTCCTTTATATAGAGATTTCTCCTTATTACCGGCTGATCCGATTTGTAACAACCTTCTGACAGTTCTGACAAAGGTGTCAGACCTGTTGGTAATGACAGTTGTCGAGTCACCAGTCATGACAGTTGATTCCTTAATGATTTTATAAGTCAGCATGAACCACTCAGCAAACTACTTCATATGTGTCGACACAAATAGACTAAGTATCAACACAAGTCTTGATGATGTCGACATGACACTCTAGGTGTTGACATAGCCATTCTTTAGCTGCTCGACACTTCTTCTCTTTGTATGTGTTGACACAAGTCCTGTGTGTCGATACAACTTATCTTGATCTCAACATAACTACTGCAGACAGATGGCGTTGAGTGTATGTCCAACCATCGTTGAGTGTGTGTTGACACAACTGCTTCTGGTCTTGACTTAGCTGCTGCAGACAAATGGCATTGAGTGTGTGTATAGTTGTCGTTGAGTGTGTGTCGACACAAGTCCTATGTGTCGACACAAGCCTTCTGACTCAGAATAGCTGTTGTTGTAAGATGGCGTTGAGTGTGTGTCTAGCTGTCGACACAAACCTTCTTCAGGTGTCGACACAATTCCTGAGTGTCGATACAAGCCTTTCTTCGGATGTCAATATAACTCCTGGATGTCGACACAGCTTCTGCTTTAGGTGTCGACACAATTCCTGCCTCAGGTGTCGACACAATTCTGGGTGTTGGCACAACCTCTTCTTCAGGTGTCGACACAATACCTGGGTGTCGACACAGCTTTGCTTCTTGTGTCCACACAACTTCTAGGTGTCGACACAACTTTACTTCTGGTGTCGACACAACTTCTTCTGGGTGTCGACACAATTCTTCACAAGTGTCGACACTTGTACTTAGAAAAATTCTTTGCAAACCTTATACCTGCACAATGAAACTCAAACATACATCAAATACAAATTGATGTATATCATTGAGTAATATGAGGCTTCTCCAAATCTGGTATATATTTTTCAGTGTACCCAACAATCTCCCCCTATTTAGAGAAGTCATAACCCTTAGTCAAAGATATACATCTCTCATAATAAAGCACATAAGAATAGATGTACATACATTTTAGTGTAAGATAACATAAAACAATGTAAACAACTACAATCAATTGTGAAGCTGATTTTATTTATTAATCAGAAAATTCTGGATTTACAAGTTTTCCTTAGAACAAAAAGCAAAAGGTTACATTATTCTTCACATAGGCCTATCTATCCTATGATTGGCTAGGCTCCTTGATTACAATGCCTTTTCCTGATTGAATCTTTGCCTGTACAGCAGGGTCTGTATCATCTGCAGGTTTCTTCCCTTTGAGATCCTTCTCCTTTTGTTCTTCAGCCTTTATTCTTTGTCTTTCAAAATAGTGAAAGGGCTTGGGAAAGTACCTACTAGGCTCCAGAGCATTAGTAGATAACTTCCCAGCTTTTGCACTCCTTCTATGCTGAAGAATGGCTTCCTTCCTGGCTTGATATTTATTCCATTACTGCTCAGAATATCACTTGCCCCTGTCATAGGTCTTATCCTTTACAGTCTTCCAGGCAGTCAAAATAATATTCCTTGAAGTGGGGCTCCATTATTCAAAATCTGTCTTTAACTCAGCCTGTTCTCTGAACCTCTTTTTTGATAGCTGTGCTTCCTTCTAAGCTTGCTTGGCAGCCTCTGACATTTCAACTTTTTCAATAATAATCTTTGGTGCCTCCTTGGAAGGGTTGTACATTGTCTGCACTTCTTGTTGAACCATGTCAAAATCAGCAGGAGGGTAAATAACTTGTGCAACTTCAGGCTGATCTCCTTCAATATGAGCAGGCTGCACTCCAGATTCAGCAACATTGTTATCATCATATAAAGGAGGAAAACCAAGAGTAGCTCTGATGGAATTAGAGACCCATTTTGCATGGTCAGAGCTAGCTTTGACTAACAATCTCTCCCCCTTTATGACTTCTTTAGCAATATGATCCCTCAGATCAGTCTTCTGAAATCTTATCTGATCAGCCAGATATTCTGTACCTTCTTGATAGTAAGCTTTGAACTTAGTTAGGTACTCAGAAATGGTCTTTTGTGAGGCTCCAATAGCTGTTTGAACAGCAACTAGATCTTCTTGGATTTGCTTAGTTATCTCAGTTTTCAGATCATATGAAATAGTTGCTAGTTTTTTGATGATTTCTTTATGAGAGTCTTTGAGATTTTCATTGGACCTGAATTGATTTTCCAAAACATACCCTTGCTTTGTGGCAATGTCCTCAATCTCAGTCTTGATAAGCTTTTGTTGCTCAGCCAAATACACTACAACATTGCCTCCCTTATGGAAACAATCTGTCATCTCTTTCTTGTGCAGATTGACTTCAAATCTGATTGACTTTATGTCCTGAGCCAGCTGAAATTGCAGTTCTTTATTTGATTCATCCACATATTTTTCTAGAGACTTCCTTTGCTCATCCAACTTAACTTGCAATTGGATCAGTAATGAACTGAAATTCATGCTTGGAGCTGATTGTTGAGTGACTGATTGCAAGGCTTTCTTGTAGCCTGAGCTCCTTGTCTTAATGGCAACAATTTTTCTCTTCTTATCCAAAGAGACTTCCTCATCATCAGAGGGTTGTGAGGAGCTATCTATATCAACAGTTTCCTTAGTAGATGGGACATGTAGCAGCTCCTCCCCCTCAGTCCTTGGCAACTCCTTTTCAATCTGGGATTGCTCCCCCTCAGTCCTTGCATCAGGTAAATCAGAAAAGAGCTCTTACATAGTGAACTATTGCTGCACCTGTATAGGAGGAACAAGATTAGTTTGAACAACAAAAGGTTTTCCCTGGACATCCAGATCTTTGTCAGGGTCCTCTCTAGAAAGGGGATACTTACTTGCTCATCCTGAGCATTATCTTTCAAATGCACATCTTGTGCCTCTTTCTCCATATTGAGCAGTGCTTCTTTATTGATATCTGATACAATATCCATTACTGTATCAGCTGTATATTCACTCTCTAGAGTAACTCCAGCAATTGCTACCCCTTGAGCAGGCAGCTCAGAAAGTACAGTATCTTTTGCTGTAAGTTCAGGATTTTCTCCCCCTGGAGAAGTGACTATCTGCTGCTCTTGGAGCACACTGCTCTCCACTTGATCTTGAGCATCTTTTTGTGGTCTGTCTTCATCTGAACTGAAGACCACTTCCTTTTCTGAATCACTAGAGGATTCCACTTGTTGAATAACTTCCTTCTTCTTCTTTTCTTTCTTGGTCTGTTTTTGAGGAGTAGAAATCTCCTTAATTAATACTCTATCCCATTTAGATAGGATTCTTATGTCTATTCTTCTCATATGGTTGTTTTTTGATCCTAGAAGTTGGTTCATTATATCTGGTATTACTGAAGATAAATAAAGACTCAGGATTCTTCCCAAATTTAGTTTCTTGATTCCTTCTTGTATCCTGTCAATTACTATGGATGCCCAATCTGTCTTTAGCTTGAAAATTATTCTTGTCATTTGATTGAACATAGATGCTGAGATTCTGTCATGTCCACCTATCTTGCACAGGATCACCTTAACTACTATCTCTGACAGGAATTTTCCTTGTGAATTCATCCCTTTCCTGGTGATGGATGATCCAACCTTGGTACTAGGGTTTAGCCCACACCAGCTTAAAGCATCTTTTGTCATTGATGAACTGATGTCATCTTCAACCTTAACCTTAGGAAGATGGAGTGATTTCCTAATTGCCTTCAGTGAAAGTTTCACTCGGGAATCTTGTACAGTGGCTTTGATCTTCTTCCCGTCTGTGTCCACAGTTGCAGAGGAATAAAATTCCAAGACCTTCTTCCAAATCTTCGTCGGTTCTGAAACCAATAATTCCAATCCATTTTCTGAAATTAGGGTAATTACACCCTGAATTTCTGGAGAAGTTGTCGTGAAACCATCACGAACCAACTAATACCCTTCGTTCACTTTGTCATCCTGATGAGGCGTTATTGTCGAGAGAGAGAGATGGAAGAGAAAAGAAGAGAATATCTATGTCGATGCAAGGTATAGAGTCGAGAAATCTGAAGGCGTAGTCGGCCAGATTTTGGCTCCACCTATTTATAGTCTATGTGAAAAGGGGAGTTCAAAAGACGTGCCTTAGTAATAATACTAGGTCTCGACAATACTTAGGTTTAGTCGACACGTCTATGTGTCGACATACTTATGTCAGTGTCGACATAGACTGGTTAAGTCTCGACACAGAGTGTCGACATTGATTTTTGTGTGTCGACACAAAAATTAGCTAACTTAAAGTCTCAACAGAGTTGTGTCGACACCTATACTCCTGTCGACACAGATACTATTTCTTTGTCGATACATCCTTTTTTTTGTCGACACAACATACTGAATGTGTCGACACAAACATTGTACTTAGACAAATTTCCAGAGAAATTTTCTACTGACATATACTACTTAGAAATACTTGAGCTGACTTATTCTAGATTCAACATACCTAATTCAATTTTAAAATAATTGAATTTAGTTTCATCTAGAGGTTTTGTAAAAATATCAGCAATTTGATTATTGGTGTTTACAAATTCTAGATTGATATCTTCTTTCTCCACATGTTCTCTTATGAAATGAAACTTAATTTCTATATACTTGGTTCTACTGTGTGATACATGATTCTTAGCAATAGAAATAGCACTTGTAGAATCACAAAACAGTGGAATTCTACTTACCTTAATGTCATAATATTCCAGTTGGTGCTTTATCCACAATAATTGTGCACAACAACTGCCTGTAGCTACATATTCAGACTCGACTGTTGATATTGCTACACTGGTCTACTTCTTGCTGCACCATGACACCAGCCTTCCACTTAGGAATTGATAGGTTCCTGTAGTACTCTTCCTATCTTCTTTACATCCTGCAAAGTCTGCATCTGAGAAACCTGTTAGTATGAAATCTCTATCCTTAGGGTACCAAAGACCTAGATTAGGCGTGCCCTTGAGATATCTCAAAATTCTCTTAACTGCAGTATAATGAGATTCCTTTGGGCAAGCTTGGTACCTAGCACAAATACATGTAACATACATGATGTCAGGTCTACTAGCAGTCAAGTAGAGTAGGGAGCCAATTATCCCTCTATACAAAGACTCATCAACAGGTTTCCATATCTCATCTTTGCCTATATGCATACTTGTTCCCATTGGAGTTTTCATGGTGGAGGATGAGTCCATATCATATTTCTTAATCAACTCTTTGGTGAACTTAGACTGAGATATGGATAATCCATTATCAGTCTGTCTGACTTGAAGTCCCAAGAAGAACTTCAGCTCACCCATACTGCTCATCTCAAACTTCCCTTGCATAAGTTTTGCAAACTTTTTACAAAGGTTGTTTTCAGTAGATCCAAAGATAATGTCATCAACATATATCTGGACTAGGATTATCTTGCCTTTAGATTCCCTAAAGAATATAATTTTGTCTATCTTTCCTCTAGAGAATTTATTCTCAATAAGAAAAGTAGACAAGGTTTCATACCAAGCCCTAGGGGCTTGTTTCAAACCATATAGAGCTTTCCTAAGCCTATATACATAATCAGGAAAGTGAGAATCTACAAAACCTAAGGGTTTCTCAACATAGACTTCCTCTTTTAAGTCACCATTGAGAAATGCTGACTTTACATCCATCTGATATATCTTGACCCCTTGATAGGCAGTATAGGCCAAGAATAATCTTATAGCCTCCAGCCTTGCTACTGGGGCAAAGATTTGATCAAAGTCAATCCCTTCATCTTGCTTGTAGCCTTTTGCTACCAACCTGGCCTTGTTCTTGATAATAGTGCCATTTTCATAAAGTTTGTTTCTGTAGATCCACTTGGTTCCTATAATATTGTGATCCTTTGGTTTAGGAACCAGTTTCCAGACTTTGCATCTTCTGAATTGATTCAGCTCTTCTTGCATAGCATCAACCCAGTTAGTATCTAGCATGGCTTATTCAAACTTCTTGGGTTCTATTTGTGACAAGAAGCTAGAACATAGAACTATGTTCATGCTTTTGCTCCTTGTTAGAACACCTTGACTAGCATCACCAATTATCTGGTGAGCTGGATGATCCTTCAGGTGTCTTCTTGCTGGAGGAAACCTGTCTACCTCATGGCCTTCATCATTTTCCTCCACCTGATGCTCCTCATTGTCTTCATCATCCAGTGAGTTTTGTTCTCCTCCTGGACAACATGCATCTTTTCCATCATCCATCATAGCAGGAGCTTTATCATTTATGGTCATCTTGGCCAGTCTGTCTTTTAGACCTGTAGAACTAACTGAAGAACTAGACAATTCATTGTTAATCAATCTAGACTCATCAAAAACAACATGGATTGACTCTTCCACAACTTGGGTAGTCAAGTTGTAGATCCTGTAAGCCCTAATATTATTGTTGTACCCAACAAATATCCCTTCTAGGGATTTGGCAACAAACTTAGTCTGGTAGTGCTTACCATTAACTAAGACATAACACTTGCTAACAAAGATTCTAAAGTTAGAAATATTTGGTTTTCTGCCTTTCAAAATCTAATAGGGAGTTAACTTAAGTTTCTTATGTATGGATACTCTATTGAGAACATGACAAGCAGTATTTACGACCTCAGTCCAGAAATATTCAGGGAGAGTTGTGTGACTGAGTAGAGTTCTACCTGCCTCAATAAGAGTTCTATTCTTTCTTTCAGCAATTCCATTTTGCAGAGGTGTTCTAGGTGAGGAGAACTCCTGATGAATCCCAAATTCTTCACAGAATTTTGTCATACATTCAGACTGAAACTCAGTTTCATGATCACTTCTGATTTTGACCACTGAACTGTTAAATTCATTCTGAATTTGTCTAACAAAAGTCTGGAAAATACCAGGGGTTTCAGATTTCTATCTCAAGAAGAAAACCCAAGTGTATCTAGAATAGTCATCCATAATAACTAGTGTGTATACTTTCCTACCAAGACTATAAACTGGCATAGGACCAAACAAATCCATATACAAGAGATATAAACATCTCAATGAATCTTTGGTATCTAGTGCAGGAAAAGAGGACTTGGTCTGTTTGCCCTTTTGGCAAGCTGAACACACTCCCTCTTTAATGCACTTGACTTGAGGACCATTCCTCACTAAACCCATGCTAAACCGCAGTCCTATAGACTTATAGTTCAGATGAGCTGACCTCTTGTGCCATTTGACACATAATGAAGCTTTCTCACCTGCAACTAGGCAAATGGGTGAGTTATTATATTCACAATCTAGGTTAAGACAATATACATTCCCTCTCCTAGTGCTAGTCAAAATGATCTCTTGATCACTTGACCTCTTAATTTTTCACTCCCCTTTGTGGAAAGAGATGTCATAACTTAGATCACTAAGTTGACTTATGCTAATCAGGTTATGTTTTAAACCCTTCACATAAGCCACTTTAGTGATAGTAATTGAGTCACTAGAGATGTTATAAAATTCTTTGATGACTCCTTTTTCTGATCCACCAAAGATGACTTTGGGACCATTCTCTATGGGTGCATAATCCCTCAACATTCTTCTTATTCCAGTCATGTGTCTGGAACATCTACTATCCAAGTACCATATAGGGGTATGACCACTTGGATTCTCCTACATCAAATAAGGAATAACTTATCCTTAGAACCCAAGTTATTATTGGGTCCTAGGTTCTTGTTAGTTTGGGAAATAACCTGTTTACCAACAGATTTTCTGATAGGTAAACTACTCTTGGTTTTAACACTTGTGTTAAACCAACTATCCATAGCAAAGTGGCCTACCTTGCCACAACACCAACACTAAAATCTATTGTACCTTCTCTTAGGTACAGACTTTGCAACTTTGTTGCCAGCAGTCCTGTTAAGTGTAGGTACTGGAGCAGCAAACCCCAAGAATTCCTTTTGAACATGATGGGCTTGCCTATAAAGTGGCCTATTGGTATTTGCACACTTTCCAATGTGATCTCAATACACACAGTGACCATGAGTAATTTCATGATCATACCTGTTTATAGGTTGCATCTCCTTCCTAAAGAAAATAGGGGGCTTAGAGGCTAGTGGTTGAACTGGGGCCTTACCTTTTCCATGAGAATTGGTGGCCCTAGTTCTTTCCTTAAATCCTAGACCAGTATTTCCTTTTTGAGGAATGAAATTGTCTATTAAGGGCAAGACAGATTTTGGCTTAGAGAATTTAGCCACTAACTCTCTTTCTTTCTGGAGTCTTGCCTCCAGATTCTTGATATAATTTTCTTTGAAAGTGATTGTACCCATCTTAATAACAGTTATATTCTTCAGTTTGGCAACCTCTTTCAGTTTCAAATCAATCAGCTTGGCTGATTCAGTTGCTGCCTGCTTAAGAGATTCAATCTCCTTGGCCTGCTCCTTGACAAGAAGCTTACTTCTCTTTAGAGCTTGCAACAATCCACCATACTCATCGATGAGTTGGTGTACATCCCCTTTAGTCTCAGAACCATCCACATCCCTTGATGAAGATGCTTCTTATTCTGATCCAGTGAAATAATCATAAGTTGAGGGAGAACTGTATACCTTGCTTGGACCAGGCTGATCCTGACACTGATCATTTTTTGACTAAGCTATCAACCCTCTACAACAATGGTCTTCCCCTCCATTTATGGAGTCCATCATTTGTAGGAATTCTAGCTCCCTAGAATCCTCTTCTGTTGAGAACATCCCAACATATACTTCTGCATCATCTTCTTCTCCTGATCCTGATGATGAAGAGTCTATCCAACTCTTCTGCTTTTGAGCAATAAAGGATTTCTCCTTCTTGCCTTTCACTTGATGCTTTTTCTTGTCCTTAAATTCAGTCTTCTTGTCTGGATAGTCAGCTATGACATGCCCTTGCCTGTTGCAACAATAGCAAACAATCTTAGAATTAGTGTGTTTACTAGGTTTTGAGGCATACCTGTCGTCCTTAAGAGTCTTTTTTTTTCTTTTAGTACTCATCCTTGGAAAAGGATGAAGATGGCCTGGTTCTCCACTTCTTTTTTTTCATGAACCTTTGGAACTGCCTTGTAAAGGCAGCAAAGTCCTCATCAGAGGTGTGATTATCTGATATGCTGTTGTCAGGAATTCCTTCTTCTGCCTCAGCACTCCTTCTGGGTGGAGAAGGAGATTTTCTCCTACCCTTTCTTGTGCCTTCATCCTTGAAGGAAACTTACTTATCCTTGTAGTCAGAGTTGCTGCTCTTCTCTTCCTCCTTTCTGGCAGTGAGCTGGATTTCATATGATAGCAGCTTTCCAAATAGTATGGGAGGAGGTGTATCAGTAAGTTTGGCCACCTCTCTGATGGCATAATTCTTTGTGTCCCAGTCTTTTGTCAGAGACCTGAGAAACTTGTCATTTAGTTCATATATGCTGAAGACTCTTCCATATGTCATCAGCTCATTAACTATCCTGAAGAACTTTTTTGTAATATTCAGTTATGCTGTCAGTCTTGGCTTGTCTAAAGCTCTCATATTCTTGATTCAACATAGACTTCCTATCCTCTCTAACTTCTTCTGTTCCCTCCATGTAGACAATCAGGGTGTCCCACATTTTCTTGGAGGTTTTACAGTATACCAGATTCTAAAAGGTGGCATCATATATGACACTTACAATAATGTTCTGTGCTCTTTTATCTAGTGTTTCCAGGATGATCTCATCCTTTGTCATTTCAGAATAACTCTTTGGGGTTCTGATATTTGCATCCAGAATTGAAACCTTTATTGGAATGAAGGGGCCTTCTTGGACTGTGATGTAGATTCTTGGATAGAATGCCTTCATGAACAACCTGACTCTTTCCTTCTATATGCCAAATCATTCTTTTCTGCAGATAGGCAGTTTCATAAGTCCAAACTCTTTTTGATTCTCACTTGAACCCATTCTTGAAATCTGTTAATTGCCTATGAGATTCACTCAGACTGTTAGGTCAATCTTTGAGCAACCTCCCTCTGATACCACTTGAAAGACTTATTTCAAGAGCCTAAAGACCTAGAGGGGGGGTGAATAAGTTCTAAATATCTTTAAGAATTTTTATGCAATATAATAAGTTCTTACTTAGTACAGAAATTGCAAAACACAACACAGAAAACACAGCACAGCATACACCAGATTTATAGTGGTTCCCCAAGGTATGAGTATATCCACTTTCCCCCTTCGTCTATCCAGTAGAGAACTGGATTCAGCCCAACTTCCTTCCACTAACTCAGATCCACAGATCTTACAACTCAGAACCAGATTGGTTCCTACAGCTCAGACTTACACAAGTCCTACCTAAGATTCTCCTGCGAAAATCCTACCTCAGTCCATAGCCCTACCTCAGCCTTTATAACTAGGCTTACAACTCAGACTATCAATAATCCTACACCTCAGGCACTCATCCCTACCTTAGCCTTTATAATTATAGACTTACAACTCAGATCTAACAAAAGATCCTACAAGTAATTGAGTATTTGAAAGATATAGGAATATCACTAGATAGATCACTCTATAAGTGAGAGCTTCTTGATCAGTTCTTGAATGAACTGAATCTCCAGATCCAACCTGACTTAGCTGTTTCAAATCTTCTTGATAGAACAAAATAAGGTTGAACACTTCTTGATGTAGAAGTTGATCTCCTGTCAGCTCCTTCCTTGAATTCAGAATGAGATCTGAATCTTCTCTGCAGACTGTTCAGAATCTTCCTTCTTAAGGGTCACCCCTTTACTTGTTGTGAAATTCTTCCTTTGGATGATTCACTTATTTCTCTATTCTGTGTGTTGTAAGTTATCACGGATCAGTCCTTTATATAGAGATTTCTCCTGGTTACCAGTTGATCCGGTTTGTAACAACCTTCTGCCAGTTCTGATAAAAGTGTTAGACCTGTTGGTAATGACAGCTGTCGAGTCACCAGTCATGACAGTTGATTCCTTAATGATTTTATAAGTCAGCATGAACCACTCAGCAGTCTGCTTCATATGTGTCGACACAAATAGAATAAGTGTCGACACAAGTCTTAATGATGTCGACATGACACTCCAGGTGTTGATATAGTCATTCTTCAGTTACTCGACACTTCTTCTCTTTGTATGTGTCGACACAAGTCATGTGTGTCGACACAACTGCTCTTGATCTCGACATAACTGCTGCAGACAGATGGCGTTGAGTGTATGTCCAGCCATCGTTGAGGGTGTGTCGACACAAGTCCTGTGTGTCGACACAACTGCTTCTGGTCTTGACTTAGCTACTGCAGACAAATGGAGTTGAGTGTGTGTATAGCTATCGTTGAGTGTGTGTCGACACAAGTCATGTGTGTCAACACAAGCCTTCTGACTCAGAATAGCTGTTGCTGTAAGATGGAATTGAGTGTGTGGCTAGCTGTCGACATAAACCTTCTTCAGGTATCAACACAATTCCTAAGTGTCGACACAAGCCTTTCTTCTGATGTCGACATAACTCCTAGATGTCGACATAGCTTCTGCTTTAGGTGTCGACACAATTCTTGCCTCAGGTGTCGACACAATTCTGGGTGTCGACACAACCTCTTCTTTAGGTGTCGACACAATGCCTGGGTGTCGACACAGCTTTGCTTCTTGTGTCGACACAACTTCTGGGTGTCGACACAACTTTGCTTCTGGTGTCGACAAAACTTATTATGGGTGTCAACACAATTCTTCACAAGTGTCGACACCTATACTTAGAAAAATTCTTTGCAAACCTTATACTTGCATGATGAAATTCAAACATACATCAAATACAAATTGATGTATATCATTGAGTAAGATGAGGCTTTTCCAAATCTGGTATATATTTTCCAGTATACCCAACACTTATCATCCCCAACAGCCATCGAGCAACGAGCAGGTCTTGCCCCGAGAAGACCAGTTTCTTTTAAAAGATCTAGTGCAACTTTCACTGCGAAAAAACTATAGAGTTACGCTTATGTGAAATCTCAATTCCCAGAAAGTACTTAGCAGGTCCCGTATCCTTAGTAACAAAATATTGTCGAAGATGTTATTTTATCCGATCAATATCTTTCTTATCATCACCAGTTAGAAGGATATCATCCACATAGACAGTAAGAACTATAAGGCCTTTAGTAGTCTTGCATTTAAATATAAAATGATCAAAAGAACTTTGATTGAGCCCAATAAGAGAAACAACGCCACTAAACTTGTCAAACCAAGGTCGTGGACTCTGCTTTAAACCATAAATCGTCTTCCGAAGCTTGTATACCTGAGACTCCCCCTGAGCAACATACTCAAGAGGTTGCTCTATGTAAACCATCTCCTACAAATACCATAGAGGAAGACATTCTTCACATCTATCTGAGACATTTCCCAGTCTTTATTAACCACAACAGAGAAAAGAGCACATATAGTACTGATACGATCAACAAGGGAAAAATTATCAAAGAAGTCTACACTATATATTTGAGTAAATCCTTTGGCAATAAGACTCGCCTTATAGCGATCAACAGAACCATCTGTAAGATACTGGACAACAAAGACCCATCGACAACCAACCACATTTTTACCCAGATGTAACGCCCCTAATTTTTCGATATTTATTTTAATTCCTTTAGTGATGTATTTTTGACGTCAGGGCGTTACGTTGATGAGTAGTTGACAGGTACTGTTGTTGGAGCGTGACTTTTGCTTAATGGTATCCGAGGTTTTAACTTAGAATATTAGCTTGCCTAATTTCTAGTGCATTTTTGAGATTTCCTTGCGAGCCGGGTTTATTTTGGAACTCGGTGGAGCTTTTTGAGATATTTGGTGTTTTGATTTCGAGCAATTTTTACCTGAGTTTAGTTTGTTTGATTTTGATTTTGACTCTGCCATTGGATTCGTAGCATCGATATTTAGCTTCGGTGTGAATTTCGTGAAAATCCGAGTTGATTGGATTTTTCAGTAGTTTGCACGTTTTTTATAATAATAATATATTATAAGTATAAATACCCTTATGATTTAGACGAAACCCTATTCATCGTCTTCTTCCCTAACCGTCAGACCGATTTGCGGAAGAGGGAGAGCGATGGACTTCACAAGCTTTCAGTCGTCAATTGTAGGAGCTCTGGTGCACGAAATCGTCGTCGGAGGGTAGATTCAGATAATTCTCGCCAAGATCTACGTTCGTACGATGAGTTTTTCGGTTTCTTGAATTTTTGGGCATTAGGTTATTCGATTTTGACCATCGTTTGCTTCGGAAAGTTTCAGGAAGTGTAGCCAAGGTGTTCTTGCGGCCAAATCCTTGTGGAGGAGCGCTTGTGCGGCGGGATCTCGGGAAGTTTGAGACAAGTGGTGATTTCTTCCCCTTGCTAAGTTATTTGTGACCAGTATTTCTTCTTCTTCTTCCTTAGAAGGTAGGAGAAGTCTAGGGTTTGGCTAGATTAAGATCTTCCCGGTAGCGTAGAAGACTGACTGACCTACAAATTTTTCTATGTCGAGTTTGAGTTTTGGATGTGTAAAATTCGTTGTATGTGCAGTAGAGCTTGGGTAGATTTCGTCGAATAAGGATTTAATTTGAGTATATGAGAATTGGCGAGTTTCAGCCTACCTAAAGTCAAAATCATCGTATATGACAGATAGCTTAAGTTTAATTCGTCAAATATAGTGGGGTCAGCCTGAGTGAAATTCGTCAAGTATGGGTTTTGGATAAGATAAAATCGTCGAATAGGCTAGGCGTTGAGTTAAGTCGGATTCATCAAGTAATCTCGACGAATTCGTCGAGTAGCAGTCTCAGTGTTGAGTGATTCTATAATCGTTGAGTTTAGGCGTCGAGTTCGTCGAGTATCAGGCTTGGCGTTAAGTGATTTGGTCTTGGCGTTGAGAGCGTCGAGTGATCTGTGAGTCTAAGTCAATTTCATCGAGTATCGGGCTTGACGTTGAGTGATTTGGTTTTGGCATCGAGAGCGTCGAGTGATTTGCAAGTCTAAGTCAATTTCGTCGAGTGTCTGTTGTATTCGTCGAGTATACTCGACGAATCAATGTGGACTTAGTTTCTTTTTTATTGTCGAATTGAGTCAATTCGTCGAGTTCGACCCAAGGTAGATTCTCGGGGTTTTTCCTTCTGTTTATCATTGGAGTAGCTCGGTGTTTTGGTTGGGGTTTTTGGATGTCTAGGCATGGCCCATGGTCGGTAGTGGATAAATGATGACCAACCTCATGCCACTCATAAATCATTATACTTAGAGAGTTTTGAGATGTATGGACTGTTGGGTTGTGTCGGACAATGTGGTCACCACCACAGTACCTTTTTTTGAGATGTATGGATTGTTGGGTTATGTTGGACAATGTGGCCACCACCATAATATCTTTTTGAGTTGTTTGGACTATTGGATTGTGTTGTACAATGTGGCCACCACCACAATATCTTTTTCCAAGTGTTAATGATTCACGTGTTTAGAGCTGCTCAGTCTCTCTTTTCTTATTGTATAGACTTATGCTATTCTGCTCACTACTGCAGATTTTATCGAAACATGACTTCATTTCGCACTTGGTGCAACTTCCCTTACTACACTGTTGAGAATTATTCTTTGCTTATTATAGTATGACTCATTTCCTGAGGCTTGAAAGTTTTCTTGTATTTAGGTTGGTAACCCCATTTTATCTCTTTTTCTTTGATCATTGCTACCATAGACCTTTGATCGTCACTTGTTATTTCTTGCTGAGGTATTCTTGTCTTTGGAATGCCTCAGGTTTGGAGCAGTAGTCGGTTGAGCAGCTAGAGTTGGTGGTTGCTGGTATTCTGCAATTGTTGCAGTCACCCTTTCCTCACCATTGTAAGATAGTGTTGTGGTTTTGTTGTTTAGTTCAGACATACATGTTTATTTTTGGTGGGTTTGTGTCAGGGTTTTGACGCCCACTGGAGTTTTTATACTGTTATGCTACTTGCAAGCTGTTTAGTCTCTTTTGGATGACCTGTTAGTTTTACTTGCTCTCTAGGAAGGTTTTATGTTAGAATTGCATGTTAGATATTTCGAATATAAAAGTATCATTATGACTATTTCATTCATAGTATTGTTTTTAAACCAAAGTCGTTATATTTTAACGAATGTAAAAGCTATTTCTATACTTATATTAAACTTAGAGGTATGCATATCATGAGTTGTCATATTTGGATGTTTATGCTCATGTAGGATGTTAATCTATATAAACAAAGTATTTTCCGCGGTGTATATTCATATTTTTCACTTGTGGACTAGTTGATCAACTAAGCCGAGGGATACGACTGTAAAAACATAACTTAAATTACAGCTTTCTTCATAATAACATGAGGA
Source organism: Platanthera zijinensis (assembly GCA_039513925.1). Taxonomy (NCBI): domain Eukaryota; kingdom Viridiplantae; phylum Streptophyta; class Magnoliopsida; order Asparagales; family Orchidaceae; genus Platanthera; species Platanthera zijinensis. The sequence continues at coordinate 57,461,528 of CM077078.1, forward strand.
TTTCGTATAAAGTGTTAGGTTCGAGTTCTTGCCTGAGCGCCTGCAGTTATCCCCTGCACGGTGTGGCATCATGACGTGTGTTTTCTCTTACTCTGATATATTATTTTAATGCGGAGAAAATATTTGTTGTGATAGTTGGTATCAAAGGTGTAGTTTTAGCGGTCTTGTTCCATTTCACACACACACCGATGTATCATCAGTACATCTTGGCTAAAGCATGAACAATACACTCATAAGCATGATAAGAAGTATATTGGGCATATTGTGTAGTATGGGATTCATAATATGTGCTTGTATATGGATCCTCATAGGAAGCAATGTGTGACTGTTATGTAGTATGAGATGCATAACAATCATCACATGAATGCACATTAGATTTGGCTTTTTTTGTTACATGCGATATTATTTAGTATGAGATGCATAATATTTCATGTATACGTCGTTCAAAACATGCATTAAGGCCTTTTATTTGATTGCATAACACAACATGCATGACATAAAATAACATTAGCACACGTGGCAAGCTAAAGATCTACATGATGATATACGTACACACATGGATTTAAAACAAAAAGAATGATAATTCATGCATTCATAAGTTTATTCACATGAGTCAATAGGATGACGGTATATCATCCTAAGTGTCACAACCCGCATTTTCTCAACATTTAAGTTATATCAGAGTAAGAGAAAATACGCGACGTGATGCCACGCCATGTAGAGGATAACTACATGCGCTCATGCAAGACCCCAAACTCTATAGTTCATATGAAATCCATAAGTTATTAAGCAAAAACTAGTTTAAGTTTAGATGGTTGTATCCCTCGGCAAAGTTGATCAACTAGTCCACTAGAAAATTATAGTTATACGTTGCGGTAAATACTTTGATTATGTTGATTAACACCCTACATGAGTATAAACATCCCCAAAGGAAAACTCATGGTATGTAGGACTCTAGATTTAGTATAAGTATGAAAATAGTCTTTACGTTAGCTAGAAGATAGTGCCTTTGGTTTTATAAAGATGACATGTATGAAATACTAGTAGTAATGTTTTTTATAAGTAAAAATATCTAACATGTAACCTAACATAAAACATTCCCAGAGAACAAGTAAAACAAACACAAAATTGGTAAACTAGCAGCTTAGCCAAGTAATTAGCATTTCCAAAAGAAATTCACTAGTGGGTGTCAACAACCTGACACGAACCCACTGGTGAGCATGTATGTCTGTACTAATAAGAAAACGACAAAACTACCTCACAATGCCGACGAAAACCTCTGCAACGCAACAGTCTACTAGCAACACCAACCTAGACGCTCAATAGGTTACTGCCCCGAACCTGAGGCATTCACAAAAAAAGAATACCTCAACAAGAAAATAAACAAGTGGTAACAGAATTCAATCAATAGACAACAAAATGTCAAAAGGGTTACCAACCCATGATTAGATGATTATAAGGAATCATCAACATTTAAGCTCAAGAAAAAAGGGAAGAAGGAACTCACAAAGGTAAAACATCCCAAGTTGCACCAAGTGCTATAAGGACCAAAGCTTAAATATCATAAGCATAAATACGTGCATAAATGAAAGAGAAAACAAATTGGTCAATTCACCACTAGAGAGCAAAAACACCGGCAAAGTCCGACATAAGCAGTGGAAGGGACCTTCCCAACACACCACGGTGGAAGGGACCTACCCAGCACACCAATAATAAAACTTCACCGGGCCCAAGAAAAGGTGGCCTCATGCCTCGACAAACCCAAAACCAGGGAAAAACCGGTACCTGCGGTGGAAGGGACCTACCTAACACACCAATAGTCACAAACCCATAGTGGAAGGGACCTGCCCAACACACCACAGCCACCAACCTATATAGGGTAAAGATGCACAAAACCGGGCACCAAAGGCCCTAACATCCATGAACCGGCGAACCTTTAACCAACTCGGGTTTATTCTGCTAAAATGAGGAAGAAAACCCCAAATTCACCCTGAGGCTCATACCCAATGAATCAGACAAGAATCGGCAAAATAATTCTAAGTCCTCAGAAAAAGCGTCGAGTACACTCGACGCCGCGTCGAGTGCAGTCAATGCACTCGACGCCGCGTCGAGTGTAGTCAATGCACTCGACGCCATCCAGCTAACCTCAGCGAAAACTAACCACTCAACGCCGCGTTTAGTCTACTCAATTCTGTGTTGAGTCCACTCGACGCTATCAACGCTTTTTGACTTAGACTTAGAATTAAGCAATGACGTTGAGTGTCCTCAACACACTCAACGTCGCGTTGAGTGAAGTCAGCTCACTCAATGCTTTTACACTTAGCTGCTCAGACACTTAGCATGACGTTGAGTGCATTCAACACACTCAACATCGCGTTGAGTGAAGTCAGCTCACTCAACACTTTTACACTTAGTTTAAAAAAACTAGACTTCAGGATAGGACAACACTCAACGCCTAATCATGTTCGACGAATTAGCCATCTCGACGAATTGCGTTCCACGAATTGGTTACCATTCGACGAATTATCCTACTGCTTATCCTGCTCGACCAATTAGCTAGCTCGATGAACTGCGTTCGACGAATTGGTTACCGTTCGATGAATTGTCCTACTGCTTACTCAGATCGACGAATTAGCCAGCTCGACGAACTACGTTCGATGAATTGGTTACCATTCGACGAATTGTGTTCGACGAATTTTTTGCTGTGTTCGACGAATTTAACCTGTACCCGACAAAATTTTCTTAACAAGATTAATTCCATAATTAACTAAGTTTTCTCAACTATATACTATAGGTCGACTAGGTTAAACCTGGCCGAAAAAAGCCTCTACTACTCACAGATCGTGATGGCCATACTCTACCCCAATCCTAATTTCTTAATAGGAAAGGAAAAATCAAGACAATAAGAAACAAAAAACAAGCAAGGGGAAAACCACCACTTGCCTCAAACCTTGTCGAACTTTGGCAACACCAGCACTCCTCCTCAAGGATTTGGCCGAAAGAACAGCAAAGCAGTAAAACCTGAAACTTTTCGAGAGGAAGGAAGGTCAAAACCACAACCTAAACCTCTAAAAATCCATGAAACGGGAAAAAATTATGGTTGAAACATAGATCTAGGTGAGAGTTATCTGGATCTACTCTCCGATGAAGATTTCGTGCACCAGAGCTCCTCCAATCGACGACCAAAGGCACTACAAGGACACCTCTTTCTTTCTGACACAACAGGCTGACGGTTTTCAAGAAGAATATGATGAATAGGATTTTCATCTTATCGCAAGGCTATTTATACTTAGAAATATAAGTATTATAATAATAGTTTATTATTAAATAATGGTCCAAATGACCCAAACTTTGCACCAACACGGATTTCTACAAAAATCACACTATAGCTAAATACCGATGCTACGAACCCAACGACGCAGTCGAAATTAAGATTCGACAAACCAAACTCGGGCAAACACCTCCCGAAACCAAAACACAAGCATTCCCAAAGAGGCTCCATCGAGTCACCAAAACAGACCCGACTCGCAAGGAAATCTTGCAAACAGGCTAAACCCAGCCACACACAGAAAACCTAAGAGCTAAAACCATGCTCTAACAACGACATATGCCGAAAATGCGTCAACGTAACGCCCTGACGGCATAAACACGCCAGATAATGAATTAAACCAAAAATCAAAAAATCGGGGCGTTACAGCCACTCCCTCTAAAAGAAAGTTTCCCCCAAAACTTTACGCGTAAAACCTCTATTACAAAAGAAAAGAAATAACCAAGGGCTATTGAAAAGATTACATACCAAACAACTAGGAGAACATATGAGGATGAGTCTCCCTCATAGCTGACTCCAACTCCCAAGTGGCGCTTTCCACATCTTGGTTTCGCCACAAAACTTTAACCATTGGTATAGTTTTCCTCCGCAACACTCGATCTTGAGTATCCAGAATGCGGACAAGCATCTCAACATAGAAAAGATTAGGCTCCAATTGGGGCACAACATCAAAAATCTATCGGTCGCTGAGCACACATTTTCGCAACTGGCTCACGTGAAATACGTCGTGCACACCAGGAAAATTTGCGGGCAAATCCAGCCTATAAGCTGATACACCATTTCGCCCAACAACCTTAAAAGGTCCTACATACCTCGGGTCCAACTTATGATCCTTTCCAAATCTCTTAACGCCATACATTGGGGAAACCTTCAGAAAATCTAGGTCCCCAACCGCAAACTCCAAATCAGTCCTCCGACGATTAGCATTCTTCTCATAACGCTCCTGAGCTATACGAAGCTTTTCTCTGATATGCTTCACAGAAATATCCATTTCTTATAACGCTTCAGGACCTAACAACGGTCTATCACTAACCTCGACACAAAATAAGGGAGTTCTACATCGCCTCCCATACAAGGCAAATGGGGCCATCTGCAAGCTCTCTTGATAGCTATTATTGAATGCAAACTCCATCAATCTGAGTCGCTCATCCCACTCTCCTCCGTGGTCCAAAATATAATATCTAATCATATCCTCCACGATCTGATTTATTCTCTCCATTTGACCATTAGTCTGCGTATGATAAGTGGTGGAATACCTCAGATCGGTACCCAACACTTCTTGTAATCTTTTCCAAAAGCGAGAAGTAAACCTAGAGTCTTGATCCGATACAATGCTAACTGGTACTCCATGCAATCTGATGACTTCATCTAAATATAATTTGGTTATCTTCTTCATGGAGTAGCCAATCTTAAACGGCATGAAGTGAGCACACTTCGTTAGTCGATCTACTATCACCCAAACAGAATCGTGACCTCGGGGAGATCTCGGTAAACCCGTAATGAAGTCCATGGAAATACTCTCCCATTTCCATCTTGGAATATCCAAAGGCGTCAACTTGCCACCAGGCCTTCTATGATCGGCCTTAACACACTTGCATGTCAAACGTTCAGACACAAACCTAGCTATATCACCCTTCATTCCAAACCACCAGACAATCTGCTTTAGGTCTTGATATATCTTTGCAGAACCTGGGTGGTAAGCAATAGTAGAATTGTGAGCCTCACTGGATAACTTAATTCGAATGTCCGCAACAGTATGGATACAAAATCTGTCGCGGTACTTCAAGGTACCCGCATCATCGATCGAAAAATCAGCTAACTCCCCTTTCTCAGTTCTCTTGTAAAGGTACAACAAATCAGGATCTTCCATTTGGTGCAGTCTTGTGAGTGTAATCCAAGAAGGCTCAACTACCTCCAAACTACTTGACGAGTTACCACTTCCAATAGAAATATCCATCAAGAGAAATTCGTCTACCAGCAAAGCCACAAAGAGGTTAAAATTTTTCCCCGTCTTCCTACTCAGGGCATCGACTACCACATTGGCTTTGCTCGGATGGTACTGAATCTCAACATCATAATCAGCAACATACTCTAACCATCTTCGCTGGCACAGATTCAACTCCCTTTGAGTGAAATGTATTTTAAACTTTTATGATTGGTATAAATCTTGCATAATGCTATATAATAAGTGTCTCCACAACTTTAGGGCATAAATCACTACTGCGAACTCTAGATCATGCGTAGGGTAGTTCCTTTCATGTATCTTTAGCTGTCTCGACCCATACACAATTACCTTGCCTTCTTGCATCAACACACATCCAAATCCAACATTCGATGCATCTACATATACGACCTATTCTTTTCCTTTCGTTGGCAGGGTCAACACCGGAGCGGTGCACAATCTCCTCTTCAATTCCAGAAAAGCTTCCTCGCACTTATCGCTCTACACAAAAGTTGCGTTCTTCTGTGTCAGTTTAGTTAGTGGCGCAGACAACGTAAGGAAACCCTCTACAAACCTTCTATAGTAGCCAGCCAACCCTAGGAAGCTCCTTATCTCCTTGGGTGTGGTGGGCCTATTCCAATCTATAACAATAGCTATCTTCTCAAGGTCAACTAAAATTTCATATTTGTTTACCACATGACCCAATAAAGAAACCTGAGGCAACCAAAACTCACACTTGCTCAGCTTGACAAACAATTTATGATCCCTTAAAGCAGACAAAACTAAACACAAATATTGGGCATGCTCCACAACATTACGAGAATACACCAAAATGTCATCTATGAACATGACCACAAAATGGTCCAGGAAATCCTTGAACACTCGGTTTATCATATCCATAAAGGCAGAGGGTGCATTAGTAAAACCAAAAGACATCACCAAGAACTTAAAATATCCATGTCGGGAATAGAAGGCAGTCCGTGGAATATCTGATTCACGGATCCTCAACTGATGGTAGCCTGAACGAAGGTCAATCTTCGAAAACATAGAAATACCATGCAACTGATCAAACAAATCATTAATTCTCGGTAGGGGATACATGTTCTTGATAGTTACCTTATTCAATTCTCTGTAATCTATGTACAGCCTCATAGATCCATCCTTTTTCTTTACAAACAAAATGGGAGCACCCTAAGGCGATGAACTTGGCCTAATACCATTCTGAAGCAACTCGTCTAACTGGGTACGCAACTCCTCTAGTTCACGCGGGGCCATACGATATGATGCCTTAGCAATAGGATGGGTACCCGGCTCCAAATCTATAACGAACTCCACATCTCTCTGAGGTGGAAGACCAGGAAGATTGTCAGGAAATACATCGAGAAACTCGCGCACAACAGCAATCTCCTCAACTTGTGGCAAACTACTATCGGTCAATAATACGGAAACCAAACAGGCAAAACACCCGGAATTTACCAGCTTCCGAGCACGTACCGCAGAAATAATCAGAGAAACTTAGCGCAGAAAACCATAAACACTCTTGGGTTGGCCATTGTCCATCTTAAAGTCCAGGCGCTTAACCTTGCACTAGATAACAACATCATACTTGGATAACCAGTTCATGCCTAAGATCACATCAAAATCTTCCAAGTCTATCACCTTCAAATCAGCAACTGCTAGAAAATCACCTAATAGAATCAGACAACTTTGAATGCCTTGGTCCGAGACCACTGAATCACCAGAAGGAAACTTGACCTGAAACACATCGCCAACTTGATCCAAAGTCAGACGATGACGCTCAACAAAGTCCTAGCCACAAACGAGTGGGTAGCACTAGAATCAAAAAAAACGTGTGCCCAATTGTTCTTTACCTTAAACCTTCCTATAAAATAATTGCATACGCGACTAAGGGGACGAACATTGAAATTATAATTGCAAGCTAAAAAAATTAAAACTAGATTAGGATTTAACCTGAGATAACTTGAGTAGATGTCTGCGCTTCCTCTAAAGATACCACGTTCAGCTTCCCCTTTCTCTTATCCAAATGATGCGGCGGTGGCAAAGCCTGAAGTGGAACTGGTTGCAATAGGGGCTGAGCCTGCAGACATTTCGACTTGAAATGTCCTTTTTGTTCGCACAGAAAGCATCCCATTTCCTTACCCCAACAGTGGGCAGCATTGTGCCCCCTTCATTTGCACGAAGTACAAACCAAATCTCCCTTAGGAGTACCCTGAATCGCATGAACCTGCTCCTGCTTCTGAGCTCCTATTCTTTTGAAACATTTCTCGAACAGATGGCCTGATCGGCCACAGAAGCTATGTTTTTCTTTGCTCCTCTTCCTCGAAGCAGCACCGGATTCCTGGGAACTCTTACTCTCACCAGTCTTCCTCTTATCCTTTCTCAACTGCTGACCTCGGTTTTTAGTATTGTCGATCGCTTCGACCTTCAGAGCTGCTTTGACTGCCTCAGCATAACTCTCTGATCTATAAACACTTGCCAACTGCTGGATGTCACTCTTCAGACCACCCAGAAAGCGTTTAACTCTATTGGCTTCAAAAACTACTAAATCCGGGGCGAACTGGCTCAGCTTGCTAAACTCCACCTCATACTCACTCACTGTGAGCTACCTCTGCTTTAAGTGCAATAAATCATTTAACAAACGGTCTCACTCGATCGACGGCAGAAACTTCTTCAGCAAAAGCTCCTTGAAGGCTTCCCATGAGCATCCATCCTTCAATTTTTTCTTTTCTCTCAGCCACCAACTTTTTGCAAGTCCCTTGAGCTGGTAAGCAGCGACCATCACTCTCTGGTTCGCTGAAACTCTGGAGTAAGAGAACATCTTCTCGATGGCTATAATCCAGTCATCCAAAGCCATAAAGTCGGCCCTACCATCATAGGTAGGGGGTCCTAATCGCTAGAAATGCGAGATGAAATTCATCTCTAGCGGTAGCACAGCTGGGGGCACTCGAGGGGCAGAAGGAACTGGAACACCTTGACTCATAGCCGGGTCCTGAACTCTAAGCGACTGTCCGACAACAACAGTCAATAAGGCTTGGATCTGCGACTACATCTTTAACATTTGCCTAGACAAAGCTTCATTGCTTTGTCGCAATCCTTCTATCACAGCCGCATTCTGAGCACCAGACGACTCGCCCTCAGATTGGGGATTCGATCTCATCGTAGAACATCTCGACATTCTTATAATCACAACAAACAACTAGTCAAAACCTAGCTTAACCGCTAGAACCAAACAACCTAGTACAGACAAACATACATAAATACTTGCTCATGCTGCTAACTTGCTCTAGGAATTTTATAATTGATGAAATGCTTAAACCTAGGATGAAATACCATCATCCTATTAACTCATGTGCATAGATCATGAATGCATGAATTTTCATTCCTATTACCTTAAAACCATGTGTGTGTATATATCATTATGTAAATCTTTAGCTTGCCACATGTGCTGATGCAATGTTATGTCATGCATATTATGCTATGCAATCTAAAAAGGCCTTAATGCATGTTATGAGCAGCTTACACATGAAATGTTATGCATCCCATACTACATAACATCACATGCAACAAAAAAAGAAAGCGTGCTAATGGGCACCTATGTGATGGTGGTTATGCATCCCATACTACATAACCGTCACATGTTGCCACCTATGATGGATCCATATACAAACACATATTATGTATCCCATACTACATAATACGCCCCGTATGCTTCTTATTATGCTATGAGTATAGTGTTCATGCTTCAGCCAAGACGTACTGATGACACCTCGGTGTGTGTATGAAATGGCACTAGACAACTAACACTAGAAAGAGACGGTTGCTCGACCAATTGTCCAATAACCCATCCCTCTTATACCAACTGTCATAACCCACATTTTCTCAATATTTAAGTTATATCAGAGTAAGATAAAATACGCATTGTGATGCCACACCATGCAGGGGATAACTGCAGGCGCTCATACAAGACCCCAAACTCTACATTTCATATAAAATCCATAAGTTATTAAGCAAAAACCAGTTTAAGTTTAGATGGTTGTATCCCTCGGCAAAGTGAATCAACTAGTCCACTAGAAAATTATAGTTATACGTTGTGGAAAATACTTTGATTATGTTGATAACAACCTGCATGAGTATAAACATCCCCAAAGGACAACTCATGGTACATAGGACTCTAGATTTAGTATAAGTATGAAAATAGTCTTTACGTTAGCTAGAAGATAGTGACTTTGGTTTTAGAAAGATGGCATGTATGAAATACTAGTAGTAATGCTTTTTATAAGTAAAAATATCTAACATGCAACATAGCATAAAACATTCCCAGAGAACAAGTAAAACAGCCACAAAATAGGTAAACTAGCAGCTTAGCCAAATAATTAGCATTTCCAAAAGAAATCCACCAGTGGGCATCAACAACCTGACACGAACTAACTGGTGAGCATGTATATCTTTATTATCAAGAAAACAACAAAACTGCCTCATAATGGTGAGGAAAACCTCAGCAACACAGCAATCCACTAGCAACACCAACTTAGCCGCTCAACCGGCTATTTCTCTGAACCTGAGACATTCACAAAAAAAGAATATCTCAACAAGAAAATAAACAAGTGGCAATATAATTCAATCAATAGACAACAAAATGTCAAAAGGGTTACCAACCCATTATTAGATAATTATAAGGAATCATCAACATTTAAGCCCAAGGAAAAAGGGAAGAAGGAACTCACAAAGGTAAAACATCCCAAGTTGCACCAAGTGCTATAAGGACCAAAGCTTAAATATCATAAACATAAATACGTGCATAAATGAAAGAGAAAACAAATTGGTCAATTCACCACTAGAGAGCAAAAACACCGGCAAAGTCCAGTATAAGCAGTGGAAGGGACCTACCCAACACACCACGGTGGAAGGGACCTACCCAGCACACCAATAGTAAAACTTCATTAGGCCCAAGAAAAGGAGTTCTCATGCCTTGACACACCGAAAATCGGGTAAAAATCGGTACCTGCGGTGGAAGGGACCTACCTAACACACTAGCAGTCACAAACCCACAGTGGAAGGGACTTGCCCAACACACCAACAACCACTAACCCATATAGGGTAAAGATGCACAAAACCGGGCACCAAAGGCCTTAACATCCATGGACCGGCAAAACTTTAAACAACTCTTGTTTATTCTGCTAAAATGAGGAAGAAAACCCCAAATTCACCCTGAGGCTCATACCCAAGGAATCAGACAAGAATCAGCAAAATAATCCTAAGTCCACGAAAAAAGCGTCGAGTACACTCGATGCCGCGTCGAGTGCAGTCAACGCACTCGACGCCATTTAGCTAAACTCAGTGAAAACTAAATCACTCAATGCCGTGTCGAGTCAACTCAACGCCACATTGAGTCCACTCGATGTTGTCGATGCTTTTTGACTTAGACTCAGAATTAAGCAATGGCATTGAGTGTGCTCAACACACTCAATGCCGCGTTGAGTAAAGTCAGCTGACTCAATGATTTTACACTTAGCTGCTCAGACACTTAGCATGGCGTTTAGTACATTCAACACACTCAATGCTGCGTTGAGTGAAGTCAGCTCATTCAACGCTGTTACACTTAGTTTAAAAAAACTAGACTTCAGGATAGGACCACACTCAACTCCTAATCATGTTTGACGAATTAGCCAGCTTGATGAATTACGTTCGACGAATTGGTTACTGTTCGACGAATTATCCTACTGCTTATCCTACTCGACGAATTAGCCAGCTCGAAGAACTGCGTTCGACGAATTTGTTATCGTTTGACGAATTGTCCTACTACTTACTCAGATCAAAGAATTAGCCAGCTCGACGAACTGCGTTTGACGAATTGGTTACCGTTCGACAAAATGTTTGCTCCGTTCGACGAATTTAACCTGCCCGACGAAATTTGCTTAACCAGATTAATTCCATAATCAACTAATTTTTGCCAACTATATACTACAGGTCGACTAGGTTAAACCTGGCCGGAAAAAGCCTCTAGTACCCACAGATTGTGATGGCCATACTCTACCCCAATCCTAATTTTTGTACAGGAAAGGAAAAATCAAGATAATAAGAAACAAAGAACAAGAAAGGGGAAAACCACCACTTGCCTCAAACCTTGCCGAACTTTGGCAACACCTGCACTCCTCCTCATGGATATGGCCGAAAGAACACCTAAGCAGTAAAACCTAAAACATTTCGAGAGGAAGGTAAAAAGCGCAACCTAAACCTCTAAAAATCCATGAAACGGGAGAACTTACGGTTGAAATGTAGATCTAGGTGAGAGTTATCCGGATCTACTCTCCGATGACGATTTCGTGCACCAGAGCTTCTCCAATTGACGACCGAAGGCACTACAAGGACGCCTCTTTCTTTCTGACGCAACAGGCCGATGATTTTCAAGAAGAATACGAGGAATAAGGTTTCCATCTTATCGCAAGGTTATTTATAATTAGAAATATAAGTATTATAATAATAATTTATTATTAAATAATGGTCCAAACGACCCAAACTTTACGCCAACACGAATTTCTACAAAAATCACACCATAGCTAAATACTGATGCTACGAACCCAACGATGCAGTCAAAATTAAGATTCGATGAACCAAACTCGGGCAAACACCTCCCGAAACCAAAACACAAGCATTCCAAAAGAGGCTCCACCGAGTCACCAAAACAGACCCGGCTCGCTAGGGAATCTTGCAAACATGCTAAACCCAGCCACACACAGAAAACCTAAGAGCTAAAACCACGCTCTAACAACGACATATGCCAAAAACGCGTCAGCGTAACGCCCTGATGTCATAAACATGCCAGATAACGAATTAAACCAAATATCGAAAAATCAGGGGCGTTACACTAAGTTTAAGCATGACCTCATTATGAAAATCCCAGAGCAAGTTAGCAGCTTGAGCAAGTATCTATACATGTATGGTCTAAACTAAGTTGTGCAGTTCTAGCGATTAAGATAGGTTCTGATTTGGCGTTCGTTGTATTCTTAGGATGTCGCCTAAGCGTGTTGCGACGAGGTCAACTCCCCAGTCTGAGGGTTAGTCATCTAGTGCGCGAAGTGAGGCTGTGATTGAGGGACAGTGGTAGAGCAATGAGGTTCTGTCAAGATAGATGGTGGAGATGCAATCGCAAATCCAGGCATTGTTGACTATCATTTCAGGGCAGCAGCCGAGAGTGCAGGACCCTGCAGTCAGTCAAGTAATTCCTATTCCTCCTGCTCCTTTGGTGCCTCCAGTTCTACTGCCATCAGAGATGAATTTTATTTCACATTTTAGCCGACTAGGACCTCCTACCTATGATGGTAGAGCTGACTTCATGGCGTTAGATGATTACATTATCGCGATCGAGGAGATGTTCTCATACTCAGGAATTTATGTCAACCAGAGAGTGATGGATGCAGCTTACCAGCTTTAGGGTCTTGCAAAGAACTGATGGTTAAGAGAAAAGGAGAACCTCACAGATAGGTGCTCGTAGGGATCATTCAAGGAGTTACTGCTTAGGAAGTTTCTCCCGTCGGTCGAGTAAGACTGTTTGGTGAACAACTTTCTGCATTTGAAGAAAAGATAACTCACGGTTAGTGAGTATGAGGTAGAGTTCATAAAGTTGAGCCGGTTTGACAAGAATTTAGTAGTCTATGAAGCTAGTAGAGTCAAACAATTTCTGGGTGGTCTTAGAAGTGACATCCAGCAGCTGGCTAGCGCTTATGGATCTGAAAACTATGCTGAGGCAGTAGAAGCTACTCTTAAAGTCGAAGCGATAGATAATGCTAAGAATCGAGGCAAGCAATTGAGGAAGGAAAAGAGAAAGTCTGATGATGGTAAGAGCTCTTGAGATTTGGCCCTACTTCATAGAAGGGAAGCAAGGAGGTGTGTAGTTTCTATGGTCGGCCGAGCCACCCAATTGAAAAATGTTTCAAGAGTTTGGGAGTTCAAAAGAAGCAGCAAGTGCATGCAATTCAGAGCACTGCCAAGGGAGATTTGGTTTGTGCTTCATGTAATAAAAAGGGGCATCATGCTGCCCATTGTTGGAGAAAGGATAAGGACTGTTTCTAGTGCAGACAGAAAGGGAATTTTAAGTTAAGTTGGTCGTGGTCTCAGCCCCCGTTGCAGCCAGTTCCACTTCAAGCATTGCCGCCGCAACAACTTTTGGATAAAGGGAAGGGCAAGTTAAATGTGGTGACCTTGGAAGAAGCGCAGATGTCCACCCAAGTTATCTCAAGTTAGATTTTAATCTAGTTTTTAGCTTTTAGCTTTAGTTTCGATATTTGTTTGTCTAATTACGAATGCGATTTTATATGGAAGTTTGTGGTAAAGAACTGTTGGGCGCGTGCTCTTTTCGATTCTGGTGCTACCCACTCGTTCGTGGATAAGACTTTTGTAAAGCGTCATCGTCTGACTTTCGATCTAGTTGGCGATTCGTTTTGTGCCAAGTTTCCTTCGGGTGATTCGGTGGTGTCGGACCAAGGTATATATCCAGATTTGTCTAATCCTTTTAGGTGATTTCCTAGCTTTTGTTGATTTGAAGGTGTTAGACATGGAGGACTTTGATGTGAGCTTGGGCATGGTCTGGTTGTCCAAATATGATGCGATTATCCAGTGTAAGGTTTAGCATTTGGACTTCAAGATGTATAATGGACACCCCAGGAGTGTTTATGGTTTTTCGCGCCAGGATTCCCCGATTATTTCTGAGATATGTGCTCAGGAACTTTTGAATTCCAGTTGTTTTGCTTGTTTGGTGTCTGTTTTGGAAACCATTAGTAGTTTGCCGTGTGTCGAGGATGTTCCTATAATGCGAGAGTTTCCTGATGTCTTCCCAGATAGTCGTCTTAGTCTTCCGCTTGAGAGAGATGTGGAGTTTGTTATAGATTTGGAGCCGGGTACTCACCCTATTAATAACACACCGTATCGTATAGCCCCATATGAGCTGGGAGAGTTGTGTACCCAGCTGGATGAGTTGTTGTAGTGTGGATTCATTAGGTCAAGTTCTTCGTCTTGGGGTGCTCCCGTGTTATTTGTAAAGAAGAAGGATGGATCTATGAGGTTGTGCATTGATTATAGGGAACTGAATAAGGTAACTATCAAGAACCGGCATCCCTTTCCATGAATGGATGATTTGTTTGATCAGTTGCATGGTAGTATAGTGTTTTCAAAGATTGACCTTTGTTCAGGCTACCATCATTTGAGGATCCGTGAGTCGGATGTTCTGTGGACTGCTTTCCGTTCTTGGCATGGACATTTTGAGTTCTTGGTAATGTCCTTTGGATTGGCGAATGTACCCTCTGCCTTCATGGATATTATAAACAGAGGGCTTAAAGATTTTCTGGACCATTTTGTGGTTGTATTTATCGATGATGTCCTGGTTTATTCCCGGAGTGCTGAGGAGTATGCCCAACACTTACGGTAAGTTTTATCTGCTTTGAGAGAGCATCGGTTTTATGCAAAGTTGAGTAAGTGCGAGTTTTGACTATATCAGGTTTCCTTTTTGGTTCATGTTGTGAATAAGGATGGAATTTCTGTTGCCCCAAAAAAGATAGCTGTGGTAATATATTGGAAATGACCTACCACACCCAAAGAGATTTGAAGCTTCCTAGGATTGGCAGGCTATTATAGGAGGTTTGTGGAAGGATTTTCTACATTGTATGTCGCTGACTAAGCTTATGTAGAAGAATGCAGCGTTCGTTTGGAGCGACAAGTGCGATGAAGCTTTTCAGGAATTTAAAAAGAGATTGTGCACTACTGTAGTGTTAACTTTGCCTACCGAAGGATTGGAGTATGTTGTTTATGTGGATGTATCGCACGTTGGGCTTGGATGTGTCTTGATGCAAGAAGGCAAGGTAATTGTGTATGGGCTGAGGCAATTAAAGATACATGAAAGGAACTACCCTACTCATGATTTGGAGTTTGCGGCAATGATTTATGCCTTGAAGTTGTGGATACATTTGTTATATGGCGCATTGTGTAAGATTTATACAGACCATAAGAGTTTGAAGTACGTCTTCACTCAGAAGGAATTAAATTTGCGCCAGCATAGATGGTTAGAATATGTCGCTGATTACGATGTCGAGATCTAATATCATCCAGGCAAAGCTAATGTGAAGACCGATGCCTTGAGTAGAAAGACCGCGCAAATATTTGGGCTTTCGGTGGAATCCTTGGTGGAAGAGTTTCTATTAATGGGTATCTCGGTCGGAAGTAACGACTCGTCAAGCAGCTTGGAAGTAGCAGAGCCTTCATGGATTACGCATACAAGGCTACATCAAAAGGACGATCCTGATTTGCAGCACCTTCATAGTAGAACTGAAAAAGGGGAATTACCAGACTTTTCAATTGATGATGCAAGTACTTTGAAGTACCGCGATAGATATTGTATCCCCTCAGTTGAGTATATTCGAGCTAAGTTATGTAGTGAGGCACATGGTTCTAGTGTTGTCTACCACCCTGGTTCTACTAAGATGTATTGAGATATGAAGCAAGTCGTTTGGTGGTATGGAATGAAGAATGATATAGCCAAGTTTGTGTCTGAGTGTTTTACTTGCAAGCGAGTTAAAGCAGATCATAAAAGGCCTGGTGGCAAGTTGACACCTTTGGATATTCCAAGTTAGAAGTTGGAGAGTATTTCGATGGACTTTATTACTGGTTTACCAAGATCTCCCAGAGGGCATGATTCAGTGTGGGTCATAGTTGATAGATTGATGAAGTGTGCTCACTTCGTGTCATTCAAGATTGATTACTCCATGAAGAAGATAACAAAGTTGTATTTAGAAGAGGTCATTAGATTGATTAGAGTACCAGTTAGTATTGTGTTAGATCGAGATTCCAGGTTTACATCTCGTTTTTGGAAAAGTTTATAGGAAGGGTTGGGTACCGACCTCAGATATTCAACCACTTATCATCCGCAGACCAATGGTCAGACGGAGAGAGTAAATCAGATTGTGGAAGATATGATAAGATGTTGCATCTTGAACTACGGGGGAGCGTGGGACTAGTGCCTAAGATTGATGGAATTTGCCTACAATAACAGTTATCAGGAGAGTTTGTAGATAACCCCATTTAAGGCTTTGTATGGGAGATGTTGCAGAACTCCCTTATTTTGGGCCGAAGTTGGTGAAGGACCATTGTTGGGTGTGGAAGCCTTTGCAGAAATGAATATTTATGTGACGCATATTCGAGAGAAGTTTCAAATAGCTCAGGAGAGTTATGAGAAGAACGCTAATCAGCGAAAGATTGAACTGGAATTTGTAGTTGGAGACATGGTTTTCCTCAAGGTTTCTCCGATGTCCGGTGTTAAGAGGTTTGGAAGGAACCACAAGTTGGATCCCAGGTATGTGGGACCTTTCCAAGTTGGTTAACGCATCAAAGTGTTAGCTTATAGGCTGGGTTTGCCCGCAAATTTCTCTGGTGTGCACGATGTGTTTCATGTGAGCCAGATGTGGAAATGTGTGCTTAGTAACCGGCATGTTCTCGATTCAGTGCCCAAGTTACAGCCTAACCATTCTTATCTTGAGATGCTTGTTCGCATTCTGGATACTCAAGATCGGGTGTTGCGAAGGAAGACAATACACATGGTCAAAGTTTTGTGACGAAACAAAGACGTGGAAAGCGCGACTTGGGAGTTGGAGTTAGCTATGAGGGAGGCTCACCTCATCTGTTCTCCTAGTTTCTTTCGGTAAGTATTTCTATTCAATAACCCTCGGTTATTTTCCTTCTTTATTGGATTCAGTTGTGTTCTTTTAGGGGGAGTGGCTGTAACGACCTTGATTTTTTGACGTTTAATTTAATTCCTTTAGTAATGTATTGTTGACATCAGTGTGTTACATTGACGCGTAGTTGACAGGTACCATTATTGGAGCGTGATATCCATGAATAAATTTTTTTTTTATTTCGATCATATCTACACTACTTTTGCTCATTGGTATCCGAGGTTTTGACTTAGAATATTAGCTTGCCTAATTTCTAGTGCATTTTTGAGATTTCCCTTGCGAGCCGGGTTTGTTTTGGAACTCGGTGGAGCCTTTTGGGATATATGGTGTTTTGACTTAGGGGAGTTTTTACCTGAGTTTGGTTTGTCGGATTTTGATTTCGAATCTGTCGTTGGATTTATAGCATCGATATTTAGCTTCGGTGTGAATTTCATGAAAATCCGAGTTGAATGGATTTTTTGGTAGTTTGGACGTTTATTATAATAATAATATATTATAAGTATAAATGCTCTTATGATTTAGGCTTCGTTTGGGAGGACTTATTTTCACCGATCAAGCGGTCACGACCGCATGAACCAGGCCTTAATTAAGGTCCGGTTCATGCGGTCGTGACCGCTTGACCGGTGAAAATAAGTCCTCCCAAATGGAGCCTTAGATGGAACCCAATTCATCGTCTTCTTCCCTAGCCGTCAGACCGATTCGTGGAAGAGGGAGAGCGGTGGACTTCGCAAGCTTTCGATCATCGATTGTAGGGGCTCCGGAGCACGAAATCAACATCAGAGGGTAGATTCGGATAGCTATCGCCGAGATCTACGTTCGTATGGTGAGTTTGTTATTCGAATTTAACTCTCATTTTCCCTGAAAATTTTCAGCAAGTGTAGCCAAGGTGTTCTTGTGGCCAAATCTTTGTAGAGGAGCGCTTGTGCGGCCGGATCTCGGGAAGTTTGAGGCATGTGGTGATTTCTTCCCCTTGCTAAGTTAATTGTGACCATTATTTCTTCTTATTCCTTAGAAGGTAGGAGTAGTCTAGGGTTTGGCTAGGTTAATATCTGCCCAGTAGCGTAGAAGACTGACTGACCTACATATTTTTCTGTGCTGAGTTTGAGTTTTGTATGTGTAAAATTCATTGTATGTGTAGTAGAGCCTGGGTAGATTTCGTCGAATAAGGATTTAATTTGAGTATGTTTGATTTGGCGAGTTATAGTGTGACTAAGTCAAATTCATCGTATATGACAGATAGCTTAAGTTTAATTCATCGAATATGGAGGAGTCTGTAAAGCCCCAAAAGTCCTGTAAAGGAAGGATTGTAAGTTAACGTGAGGTGATAGCCTTAACGCCGATGTTAGCTATTGGATTAAATTGATTGTTGGCTCGGGTATCTACCGCGCAGCGGTGGTACACTAGCGCGTGGCGCTACCACTCGATACACTCAACGCTTTCAATGAATCGTCGAGGGGCTTACCGCGCGGCGGTAGAAAGTTATCGCGTGACGATATCACTCAACGCACTCGATGCACTCAATGCCTTCGACAAAATATTGAGTGAGTACCCGCGGCGATAGTGAGCTAGCATGCAGTGATAGCTCGAGTTAAGTACCACGTGGCGGTAACTTGACGTGCGATAGTATCCTGGCACATGGCAGTACGATGGAGGCTATTTTGGAGCGATAGTGTTCTATCAGTTGGGCTAAGCGGCAACCGCATATGATACCGTGTGGCGGTAGTAGGTACCGCATAGCGGTAGTCTCCAGATATAAGCTAGGAGTGAGATTGAGTTCTTATTCTTCTCTCTCTCTCTCTCTTGGTACTGGAAGTTCTTGAGGGAAAAGGCTTGGGCTTAGTGTTGCAAGCTTAGTGAAGGAGATCCTATGATCAGAATCAAGAGTTCAAGTAAAATCCGTGAAGATGAAAGTGAGGCGCTCCTTTCCATCCAGATATAAGACTTATTCATGGCTCCAAAAAGATCTACAAGGGTAATGATCTGTAACACCATAATTTTGACAGCAGAAATTTTGTCTCTGTCGCTGGGCGATACTTGATATCGCCAGATAGCGATATAGAGTTCGTCGAGCTGCACTCAACGCACTCAACGCGTTCGAATCATCAAAATGTTATCGTCGAGTGGCGACAATGGGTATCGCCGTATGTCGATAGCGGTAAGCGTTGAGTCGGCACTCAACGCACTCGACGCACTCAATGCCTGAAAGCGTTGAGTGGGTTGATATCGCTGGCAACAATGGGTATTGTCGGGCGATAGTGCCACGTGGCATGCATCAGATTGGAGGTTAAGCGGTCAAAGCGGTGAAGTCAATATCGCTAAGTGGCGACAGTCGATATCGTCAGGCGATAGCTCCAAAGTTGACCAGTCAACCCAAATCTTGGCCTTTGCTTCGTTTTGATGGATTGATCGTGTGACTGGGATTAAACCTGAGACCACTGATGTAGAGGGGTGTGGGATGAGGAGATCATTATTTCCTTCTCACTTTCTCTCTTCATTTCATCCAAGTTCTTGAGAATAGAACTAACAGCTGGAGCTAAGGGTTTGGGTTGACCTTTGTGAAGGTGATGAAGGAGATTCCCTCTTTGAAAGCAAGATCCGAGGCTAGATCTGCGAAGGGGAAAGTGAGGCGCTCATTTCCATCCACATAGAAAAGCTTTGTCATGGCTTCGAAGAGAACCTCAAGGGTAACGATTTTCTCCTTGACAAGTGAAGTCCTCAATACACATAGCTGCTCTAAACCCCTCACCAAAAAGGTGGAAAAAGGGTGGATTCCTTTGGGTCGATCGATATGATCCCCATTTAATATTGCATTAGATCTGGAAATGTAAAGTGCAGAATATGCATGCTATGTGAAGCCCATTCGGATAGGTTGGTCTTGGTTGCTGATATTTTATTTTGCAAACCAGAGAAGACTCCGCGTATAAATGAGTATTTTACGGAGTCTGGGGGGTATGTCTGCAAATTGGAGTAACAACAGTTTTGGAGAAACTGTCAATATCACCGGGCGATAGTGAGTATTATCAATGGCGATAGCTCTTGGAGAGCTATTTGTGATGTGAAAGACCAGTTTCTGGCACTATAGGATGCTGCAGGGTTTGGGTTGAGTTTGTGCGTAGAAAGAGAGCTTCTGTGGATCCTGCCAAGTGATTATGATGAACGCTGGAATTAACTCCCTTTTTGCTTGGGAAGCAAGTCCTTAGAGGACAGTGTGGCTATTGTGAGCTCCGAGCTCTTAAAGTCCATCGAGTCGAACAGATAAGGGGAAGTCGACCCACGTCGATTAACGACTTAAGCAACGGGCATGGCTGACCTATCTCCATGTTATGGTTGTCTAACTTGAGTGCCTGAGGTATTGGCATTTGTTAGGATCACATAATGAGAGTCTTGGGTTGTATGTCATCAAGACTAAAGTCTCCGACCGTGGGCCATGGAGCATGAATGCTCAAACTTGCCGTTATGTCTGGGACCTCTGAATGGTGGTGGGACTCTGATTTTCTGGTATACCGATAATGTGCTCTGAGTGCACGGAGCGTCGGGCCGTGCGGACGACGTTTGTGATATATTGAAATGTGTGGTCGTGCACTTTCTGGTAATATATCTGTTGATATTGCATTGATTGGCAGGGAATGTGTTTGATCCCTAGTTTGATTTGGGCTAGGTTCACTAACTTAGGTTGAGTGTGACCCAACATTGTATAGCTAGGTTCATGAGTAGTAGTCCTAGAGTTTAGGCTAAGTCTTGATTAGTGCTACCTCCTTGGACAAGCCAGAAGTGGACTTCAGAGAATAAGTTTTAGCAGTTTTCAGAAGACAGTAATCAGTTCAAAATTCTTAAAACTCAGCTCGACGATCGTCGATCTCAGATAGACGAACTCAGAGTTAATTCTCTGAACTGAGCTTGACATTCTCAGAGCTAAGGTCGACGCTTAGTTTTCTTCTGTCAGTTTCTCAGCTCGACGGACTCAGAGTGCAGATTTGGTAAGTTATTCACAATTAACAGATCGCAGAGCACAGGTCAACGAACTTGAATTCCCTAGTCGACGATCTTTGATCTCTGGTCGACGAATTCTGTTTTGCGTTCGGAGTTTTCTGTGTTATTCCAGAATGAGTCCTTCCCTCTTCTGTTCCTTATTGGCAACATTATTCGTAGCATTTAATGCAAATATTCTTCTGAATATAGCTGTTATTTGGCTGCATTAAATGTGGTATTCTTATGAATAAATAATTGCTTATTCTATCAAGAACAGTTGGGGAAACTCATCAATGCTATTATTCTAGCCGTTTTCTATTCCCCCTAGTAGCCAACATTTATGGGAAGATTTCAAAAATTCAAAGGGAATTTTTCAGCAGTGGAATAAAAGCAATTATCTTCTTCTTTGAGAACAACAGACAAGAAAGATAGTTACAGAAACAAGAAGAGAAATCGAGAAGCACTGAACAGGAAATTCTGAACAAGCACACGACGCTCTCAACGCTTTCTCATTCTCTGCCATCAATGTAGATTGAAGAAGAACAAAACATCAAGATCAAGAGTCTTCTTCAATCTCTGTTCCAGAAATCCTCAGAGACACTCTAATCCCCATCTGTTACTGGATTTCCTGGATCTTGGCAGATCAAGCTGAAGACCTACTCACCCTTTAACAAAGCTCTATTCTTTCAGAAACAGTCTACCTCTCAGAAGGAGCTTTGACATCACAAGAATCCACACAGTCTTCTCAGTTGTACTTGAGAAAAGAGAAGACTTCCATCAACATTTTCCATCCCATCGTACATGGTTATAGCTCCCTTCAAAAGTTAGTTTGGTTGACAAGTCTCCCTCCAAAAGACTTGAAGTTGGTTTTTAGGCACCTGATCAAAAGTCTGAAGGGTTTCCTGATCTACCTGAACCAGATCTTGTGGTGGCAGTCACCTGATCAAAACCTGCTAGTGGATTCCTACCAAGGGTGGTAGAAGAGTGGATGTACCCAGGTTTAGGGGAACCACTATAAACTTCTTGTGTCGTCTGGTTACTCATTTTCATTTGTTTTTGCTGTGCTTGTGATTGCTTAATTATTTAGCTTTGTTTTTCTTATTCCTTACTAATATATGGTATCACTATATTTACTCTGACATAATCTAAAAAGAGCCAAAAGTTTAAATACTCTATTCACCCCCCCCCCCTCTAGAGTAATCTGACCTAACACCCTCCTTTCAATTGGTATCAGAGGTTGTGTTTGTTTGGTTATACAAGTTAACACTTGAACTAAGATCCAGTTAGATCAGATTTTCCTCTTCCCAACTATTCTCTATCACAATGGCACAAAACAAGGATTAAGAAAGAACCAGACCTCCAGTATGCAACTTGAATAAGTTTGCCATCTGGAAGGCAAGAATTAAGATGTACATGAATTCTATTGATGAGGATATATTTAACTCTATCTTGACAGGACCTCCTACTACAGCAACTTCTTCAACTTCTACTTCAAGCACTCATACTGTTCCACCACCTGAGTGGACAGATGCCCAGAAGAAAGCCAAGATTGCAGATGCAAGAGCCATGGACATTTTAGCGCAGACTATGTCTGATGATATCTTTCAGAAAGTGGCTGAGTGCACTTCAGCCAAAGCCATCTGGGATTCCCTAAACCAGATGGTGGCTGGATCTACTAATGAAAGAAAGGATAGAAGATCCAATCTCATCTCCCAGTATGAGAACTTCAAGAAGGAAAAATTTGAGTCAGTCAGTTACATGTATAATAGGCTAAGCTCAATCATCAGTGAGCTAAGGACCTTAGACAAGGAAATTACCCTAATTGAAGTGAATGACAAGATCCTTATGTGCTTCCCCAGCACATGGGATTCAAGGATCTGGCCTATCAAAGAAGCCAGAAGCATGACTGAGATATCAACTGAGTCTCTCCTTGGAAAGCTCAAATTATATGAGCAACTGATGAAGACCAGAGAAGCAGCAGCTGAAATAAAGACTTCTACAGCTACCAGGAAGGAGCATAACATTGCTTTCAAGGATATTGAGGACTCTGAGGGGACTCTAGTCAATGAAGAACTGATGAGTCTATTTGCCAAAAGATTTTTCAAATTGGCAAAGAAAGACTTCAGAAGGAAAGTCATCTAGACAAGATGACAAAGATAGGTATGACAAAACACCTTCTAAAGAAGTTGTATGTTTTGGTTGCAGGAAGACAGGACACTACATCTCTGAGTGTCCAGAAGCTCAGAAGAAAGATAGGAGAAGAGAAAAAGAGTCAAGAAGAACTCATCACAACAATCCCTCCTCAAGCAAGTATAAGAGGAAGGAAAAGGGTTTTGTTACTTAGACCTGGAGTGATACAGAAGAAGAGTCATCTTCTTCCAGCTCCAGTGATGATGAAGAAGAGCAAAAGGCAAAGGAAGTCTGCCTAATGGACATTGATGCCTGCAACAGCAAATCAGATGCTGAAGATTCAGATAATGAAGAATCAATGTCTGCTGAAGATCAGGTAATTGCTTCCTATGACTTTGAATCAGAAGAATTTAAATCTGAATTTAAAAATCTTTGCTTAGACTTAATAAGCTCTGAGAAGGAAATTAAACTTCTTAGAGAGAAATTAACTGAACAAGATAAATATATTGCTGAAAATACAAAATTATCACTTGAACTAGATTCAGCTAATGAATAAATAGTTTTTCTAAAAATTGAAAAGTAAGGCCAAGAAACTAGAGGAATCTCTAAATGGTAGAAGCATGAAATTACTAGATATAACCAGTACCTTAAATGCTAGGACTAATAATTGCAAACTAGGACTAGGTGCCTCTGTTGGAGCATGCGTTCCACGCTTCTTGGTTTGCTAATAACAAATCTCATCTGTATTTGATTACTGGGTGTTTGGTGTGCAGATAACACATGGCTAACCAAAGAGACATTGGAGCTTTGATTCGGAACATAAAAAAAGAGCTAAGGCGTTGTCGCCGATGATAGCCAGTATCGCCATCTAGCGACAGCAAAAGTGACAGCTGGCCCATGACAAAAGGAATGACGGTTTTTGTCATTATCGCCCCGCGACATCGATGTCGCCAGGCGATAGTGCATGTTTCAGAGGAGTTCGTTCTGAAGTGCGAAAATGGCGATTTCGTGGGACACATGTCAGTATATGCGATGTCGCTAATCGGCGACAGTCATTGTCGCCGGCGATATCGTCAAAGTATAACATTGATGAAAATTTCGGTTGACATTATGGATTGGAATTACCTAGAGTACACCTTGCTGTTCATTTCATCCAGAGAGCTCCAGTATCAAGAATTACCTTCATACTCTCAAGAGGGTTAAGGCATGAAAGATTGATGAAATGTACGCGACCCTTGAAGCATTCCTCGCAAGGATTCGTCAGCATCTTCAGCGCACTTTTAAGAGGGAGTATTCAATTCTAAAGACTATATTTATCATTATTTTCATTGTAATCCTTAGGAGAAAATCGACGCCTTGTGTGTTGCGTCTAGGTCCTTGCGTGGCTTAAGAGGAAATCGCCGCCTTGTGCATGACGTCCAAGTCCTTGTGCGGCTTAGGGAGAAATTGCTACCTTGTGTGCAGCGTCTAGATTGGGGTTAGAACTAGGAGAGGATAGTAAAAAGATCTAGGGAGTGATACGCTTTAGCCTACTGGTTCTTGGTAGAAGGACCGGAGAAAACAAAAGTAAATTGTATTTTTTCATAAGCCTTATCTCTAGCTCTATAGAGATTTATTGTATTCATATTTGGCTTTGTTTCTGTTTCTATAAGAATTCAAATGTTCATGTTGGTTTATGAAAAATTAGTCTTGTGATCTTTTGTTTGTCATTAAGTAAAACCTATTTTATTAAGAAAAATTAATTAACCCTTATTCACCCCCCTCCCTCTAAGGGAGCCTCACGATCCAACAAGTGGTATTAGAGCAGTTTACTCCGAAATCGGCTTTACCACCGAGATTAATGGCACTAAACACTCACGCGTTTTTTGAGGGGCAAGGTATAAGTAGACCTCTCTTATTCATGGGCACTGACTACAACTATTGGAAAGCTCGAATGTGATGCTTTCTAATAGCGCTAGATATCGATGTTTAGGGCATGGTAGAAACATGCTACACTGCCCCCACAATTATTGTAGGAAGTGTCACAATGGAAAAACCCAAGGATAAATGGGATGAAGCTGATAAGCTTCGCTGTAAAAATAACGCAAAAGCATGAATGCCTTATTATGTGCGTTAGATAGGGCTGAATTTAATCGTGTATGTGCGTGCGAAACTGCATATGATATATGGAATCTCCTTGAAGTTACTCATGAAGGTACATCACAGGTAAAATACTCGAAGCTTTTTCCAATTAGAATCAGAGTTTGAGAAGTTCAAAATGGAGGTTGATGAGGATGTAGACTCCATGTACACAAGGTTCAGCAAGATAGTGAATGACTCAAAGATTCTAGGAAAGAGTTTCTCAAATGGAGATTTGGTGAGAAAAATACTTAGATCACTGCCCCCAAAGTTCAATCCAAAGATGACTGCAATCACAGAGTCACACGATCTAAAGTCTCTCCAAATTGAGAATCTGATAGGCAATCTGAAAACCCATGAAGTAGAATTGAGGATTCAACAATAGGAGTATAGCCTGGAGCCAAGGAAGAAGGCTTTGGCGTTGAAGTCCAAGAAGGAAGTGGGTAGTGAGTCCGATAAGAGTGACAATGGAGATGAAGAAAGTTTGTTTGAAAAGAAATTCAGGAAGTTCATGAGAAACCCTGAAAGCAGAAGTTCTTTCAAGAAATTTTTTAAGAAGCAAGAATCTGGGTATAGAAAATGAAAAGCCCAAGCAGATGAAGAGGATGAAGATGAAAGACCACCACCCGAGTGCTATCACTGTAGAAGAATTGGCCACATCAAAAGTAAGTGCCCAAAGTATCTGAGAGAGCTGAAGGAAAAACGACACAAAAAGAAAGACAAAAAGAAAGTTATGAAGGCAGAAACATGGGATGACGCAACTTCTGAGGAGTCAAGCAGTTTAGGGTCAGAAACTGAAGAAGAGGCCAACATGTGCCTGATGGGAAAGAGCGTTTCAACGAATGGTGATGACAGCAGTGTCCAGAGCGATACTGGGGTAAATTCTAAAACTTATGATATTTTATATTCTGAATTTTTAAGAACCTGCAAATACTTAGATAAAAAGATGGATGAAATTCAATTACTTAAAACTGAGAATAAAAATGTTGTAAAAGAAAATAAAATATTAAAAGATGAAGTGAAAAAACTTGGGAAGGAGAAAGCAACGTGTCAAGAGGATTGTCCCTCTTTGACAAGGATACTAGAACTCGAGAAAGATCTCTCTAAGTATCATTCTCGGGTAGAATATCTTATAAGAGAGAAAGAAACCTTAGAGAGGTCCTTAATGCTTTTTCAATCTCAAGTAGATGATAGTAAAAATTCCTTTGCAAACCGATGCGGCACAATTGTTGTCGAAAACAATGCATTGAGAGGACGAGTCCGAAATTTGGAAATGGCCACAAAAAAATTTGGAATGGGCCAAAAATCCCTGAATATGATTTTAGCAAGCCAGTGCTATGGTTCTGCAAAATTCGGACTTGGATACTCACCAGATCACTATCGCCCGACGACATCCACTGTCGTCGGTGATAAGAAAAATTTCAAAAACACACTTTTTAGTTGTAAAAATAATAAGTCTACCAACACTACTGCTCCCTGCAAAAACTTAAAAATCATTTTTATAAACCCGTCGACTTTTTTCATCACGTGTGCCAAATATAATAAGTTTGGTCACACAACACACACTTGTAAGAAAACGGGATATTGTTCTGCTAAACAAATCTGGGTACCTAAGCCTTCCACCTACACTATGGGAGGAACCACTTGGGTAATCGAATCTTTACTCTCATCATCTTCCTAGGTGTGTTGGCAGGCTAAGGACAAAGAATACATGTGATACTTGGACTCAGGGTTCTCTAAACACATGACGGGTAATAAATCAAAGTTCCTTAGCCTAGAGATGAAGAAAGGAGGCGTAGTTACAATCGGTGATAACGGAAAAGAAAAGATCATCGGCAATGGAGTAGTAGGTAACAAATCGTTTACTATTTCAAATGTGTTGTTTGTTAAAGGTTTGAAGCATAATTTAATTTCTATAAGTCAATTATGTGATGTTGGTTTAAATGTCTTATTTGATTCATCTTCAAACCTATGAAAGATTATTGATACCAAGACAAACGATATTGTTCTTACTGCTCCTTGATTTCAAAATATTTACATGATTAGATTTAACGACTTATCACACTCTTCTTTAAAATGCTTTATGTCTAAAAATGATGAATTAGATTTGTGGCATAGACAACTTGGACATTCTAGTTCCAAGCTAATTGTAACATTGTCTCAAAATAAACTAGTAAAAGTCTTACCTATTTTACATGGAAATCTATCTTCTTTATGTTCACCATGTCAAAAAGGAAAATTTTCAAAATCTTCATTTAAGAGCAAAAAGGGTGTTTCCACTACTCGGCCTTTACAGTTGATTCATATGGATTTGTTTGGTCCAATTACTATACAAAGCCTAGGGGGTAGAAAGTACACTTTTGTCTTAATTGATGATTTCTCTCATTTATGTTGGACAATCTTTTTAGTGTTTAAATCTGATGCGTTTTTAGAGTTTTCCAAACTATGTATACGTGTTCAAAATGAACTTTATTTGAAAATAAAATGCATTCATTCAGATCATGGAGGAGAGTTTGATAATGAAAAATTTGTATCCTTTTGCAATGAGTTAGGTATTAAACATGAATTTTCCACTTCTTGCACACCGTAACAAAATGGTGTGGTAGAGAGGAAAAATAGAACTTTGCAAGAACTAGCTCGTTCTATGTTATCAAATACAAATTACCTAAGTCATTTTGGGCCGAAGCAATTAGTACTGCATGTTATGTTATTAATCGAGTTATGCTTCGACCTTTCTTAAAATAACTCCTTATGAACTATATTTCCAAAAGAAACCCAATGTGTCTTATTTTAAGGTTTTTGGGTGCAAATGTTTTATTTTGAACACTAAGGGTAATTTAGGCAAGTTTGATGAAAAGTGTGATAAAGTATTTTTATTGGCTATTCTTCAACAAGTAAAGCTTATAGGATTTATAACAAAAGGACAAACATGGTTGAAAAATCTATTCATGTTAAATTTGATGAGTTTTTCCCTTGTGTAGAAACTAATCATAAAGGTCAAAATGAAGAGCCATTCCCTCTACAAAAGTTAGATGATGATGAAATTCTTGGAGACAAAGAAGAAGAAAAAGAAAATGACAAGAAGAAGAAGTGCAAGAATATGTGCCTCTAACTGAGCTAAAATTCTCAAAAGATCATCCACACAATTTGGTAATTGGAGAACCAACAAGTGGGGTAAGAACTCATTCATCATTACATGATTTATTTGCAAATATGTGTTTTATTTCTAATATAGAAGCTAAAAATGTTGAAAC
Source organism: Platanthera zijinensis (assembly GCA_039513925.1). Taxonomy (NCBI): domain Eukaryota; kingdom Viridiplantae; phylum Streptophyta; class Magnoliopsida; order Asparagales; family Orchidaceae; genus Platanthera; species Platanthera zijinensis. Next base: position 57,490,007 of record CM077078.1, read on the forward strand.
CGCTTTAAGTGATAATTCTTAATTTTTAGCTATGACTGATGAGCTTAATCAATTCGAACGTAATAAGGTTTGGAAGTTAGTAAAAAGACCACCTAATCATCCTGTTGTAGGTGTTAAGTGGATATTCAAAAATAAAATGGATAGTGAATCTAGGGTCACAAGGAATAAAGCTAGACTTATAGCAAAGGGGTATTCACAAATTGAAGAAATAGACTTTGATTAAACATTTACACCCATAGCACGTTTAGAAGCCGTTAGAATATTCCTTGTATTTGCTAGCCATAAACGGTTTAAACAATTTCAAATGGATGTTAAAACTGCTTTTCTAAACGGGTATATTAAAGAAGAGGATTATGTAGAACAACCTCCTGGCTTTGTTGATGTTAAATATCCTGATCATGTTTTTAAATTAGAAAAAGCCCTTTATGGTTTGAAGCAAGCACCCCGAGCATGGTATGATTGATTGACAGTCTATTTATTAAAAAATGGTTACAAAATGGGTAGTGTTGATTGTACTTTGTTTATTAAACATGTTCATGATGATCTTGTAGTTTTATAAATATACGTTGATGATATTATTTTTGGATCCATTAATGAGAACCTATGTAATGGTGTAGTTGAAATTATGAAAAATGAGCTTGATATGAGCATGAAAGGAAAACTCACATATTTTCTTGGATTTCAAATTTCTCAAAAACATAATGGTATTTTTATCAATCAATCAAAATATATTCATGATGTTTTAAAAAGATTTGGATTTGAAAATCTAAAACAAGCAAATACCCCCCATGAGTATCTCACTTAAATTAGGAAAAGATGAAAGTGTTATTTCTATAGATCAAACATTGTATAGGGGAATGATAGGATCATTATTATATTTGACCGCATCTAGACCTAACATTATGTTTGATGTATGTTTATGTGCTAGATTTTAGGCTAATCCCAAAGAGTCTCATTTAAAAACAGTTAAACGAATTTTTAGATATCTTACCGGTACATCTAATTTAGGCTTGTGGTATCCACACAATGATACCTTTATACTACATGGTTTTTCTGATTCAGACTATGCTGGTTGTTCGTTAGACCGTAAGAGCACGAGTGGTACTTGTCACTTTCGTGGCCCTTAACTAATTTCGTGGTCAAGTAGGAAACAGAATTATGTTGCCCTATCCACCACTGAGGCTGAATACATTGCACTAGGTAGTTGTTGTGCACAAGCTCTTTGGATGAAACACACTTTAGAGGACTTTGGAGTTTATCATGAATCAATTGAATTAAAATGTAATAACAAAAGTGCAATTGACTTAACATATAATCCTATTCATCATTCTAGATCTAAACACATAGATGTTTGTCATCAATTTATAAGAGACCAGATTAAACAAGAAACAATTAAGGTTAATTTTATAAGCACCGATGCACAGCTAGCTGATATATTCACAAAACAACTTCCAGACTCCCATTTCTCTCATCTTAGACTAGAACTAGGAATACTGGATTTATCAAGTTAAGTGGCATTAATACACAAATTTTAAAAAAAATCTTAATTACCCAAAAAAAAAAAATATTGATGAAAGCTGTTAATTTCACGAGTCATAAACTGCATTACAATAATAATACCATCACATCTGAATTCATAAAATATTACATCACAGAATACTAAATAGAAATATGAAAAAACATAAAAAAAACACTATCGCCGGCGACAGTGACTGTCGCCAAGCGATATCGGTAATGGTCCAGATTCATCAAAACTCTTCATAAATCCCTGCTATCCACTACACCTGATTCATCCTGGCCTTCCGTTGAGCTTTGTCCACTGCTTCGTGTACGACGAGGTCGACGAGTAGATTGTCGAGGATGCTCTACAACTGGATTCTCCCATTTAGCCACCTCCGCTGGAGTTGGCTTCAATTTAAGGCTCTTGGTCAAGAACTTAAAGAACTTTTGAATACCGGAAAAACTTTTCTTAACATCTCTCTTATGATCCTCAAAAGACTCGCAAATCGTCCACACTTTCACGTAATGAACCAGCCCTTGACATAGGTGGGTTTCAGATATCAGTCACTGGTTCACTGCTCCGTGTAAAACCCCCTCTTACTGATCAGCCAAAGGTCGATGAACCACATGTATAGTATATACCGGGAACACAGTCATGCACATAGAAACCTGAATCTATCCAAGAATATTTCTTGAGCAAGATACGTTGAATGACCACCCCCATAGGCAGTGTATTCAATTTTTTCTATATAGGGCTTTTTAGCCTAAATGTGTACCAGATAATCGATAGGATGAAGTCTGCCATATTAAAGGGTTCTCGCTCCAATATCATATATGTCAAATAGCTCAATTGAGCTGTGATCGTCCTCATGTCACCCGATTTGAGCAACACCGTATTTCTCAAAATCTCTTGCACTAAACGTGCATCTGGAGTAAGCGTATCCGTAGAGTGGTTTAAAGTTTTCATGGAGTTTCCGTGTAACTCCATATTTAGTAATGTCCTGTCTCGATCCTTCCTATATTTCTCCACCACATCCAACATATTCTCATGTGCAATCAAGTCGAACTCCTCCCTAAGGTCATGGTGTCTTATTTCTACTACTTTTCCATGAATCAAAGATCGTACTCCACCATTCAAATCTATATGATTAAGGTCCATCAACTTATTATTAAACTCCCTAATCAAATCTGACGAAAACGAATCAGGGAGTATGATTGACATTATACCTGCCATGGCTAATAGGTCATGGATGTGTGCATGCTGGATAAGATCAAATTCAATAACTTTTCCCACTCCTACAATTTAATTCTAAATTCTCAGATACGTGTGATACGAAAAATACGGGTCACTTCCTGTACTCCTTCATGCTTTAGAACTGGATGCCATTTTTGCAAATGAAAAAAAAATTAGACACTATCGTCGAGCGACACTCACTGTCGCCGACGACAGTACAAATTCGAAATCTCGAACTCTAAGTGTGGTGTTTTGTATTCCAGTCAAGATTTAGGTGTTCTACACTACACAACCACACCACTCCTCTACGTTCTTCGATCTATGCCCTTATCTCTCACAAATGTCATCGTTTCTCACACATTCACATAAAAATCCAAAATCAAGGCATAGACCCAACCAAAATCTTAAAATTTTTCCATTATTTCTACCATTTTCTCTACCAAAGGTTTAGATCACAAATAATTTTCATAAAGGAAAGAGAAATTTCATGAAAAATACCTTGATTGTGGATTTCCGGTAGCAAGGGTGTGTTTTCCGCCGCAGGTGTTCAGGAAGAAGTGATCTCGCGATAGCCTTAACCCTAAAAAGCCGCGTTTTATAATTCCCCACTGTCGCCAACCGACGATATTCGTTGTCGCTCGCGACAACGTTGTTTTTAATTTGGCAACTTTCTCTTCATTTTTGAGTTTTTAAGCAAGATTCATTGTATATTCCATACTTAAGAGTTACCTATCTCATTGTTATAGCGTTCAACCAACTCCTATTATTTTATACTACTCTTCTAGTGGCCTCTGTATGTAATTATCTTTCGCATGACTCTAAGTATGATAAATATTTTAGTTCTGATAATGGTATCTCACTCACATTTGTGATAACCTACATATGAATTACCCTTCATGCATATGTGAATTGAGAATGTTCTACCATAACCACTAGAATTTAGCGCTAACGATCTCACGTACTCTTTATATTCTGTGCACTACTTATATTTAATTTAGACAGTATAATCACACAAGTGAATTCGGATACCTTGGTCATGCCAATCAAAAAAAAGAGGAGAACAAACACTCAAAAAGAAAAATAAAAGCATAACAGGTTACCTCAACCAGTCATCATAACTGTTGATGGTTTCCAGATTGTATTAATTAGGCTAATAAGGATCATCCACCAAGCACTAATTACCCTCCTGATAAGTCTTAATAAGCATTGTGAGGTTGAGAACCTTGGGAAGAATTGTAAAGTGTCTTGTGTAAATTTATATATGGTTAAAATCCTTCAATGTGTTAGGAAATCCTCGGAGCAAGTCTCGCTCGTTCTATCTACATCAATGTTATGATTATTTTTTCACATTCAACATATTCATATACTTATAAGGACTCAGTATGTGTTATCAACAAACTCTCACTTGTGCACCTCATTATCTTCTCTAAAATTTCTTCTTATGAGAATTGGACCGAAAACGATTCAAACTTAGCCCTCACAAGAGTTTGTTTCTATAATTCAACTATATGAACGTTGGTTCAATATTAGTGATAACTCTCGTTATTCACTTACATACATTGTTTCTATACTTGGTTTGCTCATTCTGACTGTTCTTCTTCTGCTTTTGCAAATCTCTGTGTTTTCTTTTGATAATACCAAGGGGGAGAATATACATTGCACTTTAGACATTACGAAATCATTCATTCTCAAAAAGTTATGTCGAGAAGTTATGTCACAACATTTGGAGTATTTTATTAGTATTTTAGGGGGAGCGTTATGTGTAGGGGGAGTGTTCCATTTATCTGTTACATCCAAAGAAGGTTGTGCACATATAACTACTGCGCGTAGTCTAGCTAAACGTACCACCTAATATGTTATTCATGATTTTTGTCTAAGTAGATTTGTTATTATCAAAAGGGAGAGATTGTTGGAGCATGCGTTACACGCTTCTTTGTTTGCTAATAACAAATCTCGTATGTATTTGATTACTGGGTGTTTGGTGTGTAGATAACACAGGGATAACCAAAGTGACATTGGAGCTTTGATTCAGAACAGAAAAAAAGAGCTAAGGCATTGTCGCCGACGATAGCCAGTATCACCTTCCAGCGACAGCAAAAGTGACAGCTGGCCCATGACAAGAGGAATGACGGTTTTTTTCATTATCGCCCCGCGACATTGATGTCGTCGGGCGACAGTGAACGTTTCGGAGGAGTTCGACCTGAAGTGCGAAAATGGCGATTTCGTGGGACACGTGTCAGCATATGCGAAGTCGCTAATCGGCGACAGTCATTATCACCGGCGATATCATCAAAGTATAAAATTGATGAAAATTTCGGTTGACATTATGGATTGGAATTACCTGGAGTACACCTTGCTGTTCATTTCATCCAGAGAGCACCAGCATCAAGAATTATGTCCATACTCTCAAGAAGGTTAAGGCATGAAAGATTGACGACACGTCGCGACCCTTGAAGCATTCCTCGCAAGGATTTGTCGGCATCTTCAGCGCACTATTAAGAGGGAGTTTTCAATTCTAATGATTATATTTATCATTATTTTCATTATAATCCTTAGGAGAAAATCGTCGTCTTGTGTGTTGCGTCTAGGTCCTTGCGTGGCTTAGGAGGAAATCGTCGCCTTGTGCGTGGCGTCCAAGTCCTTGTGCAACTTAGGGAGAAATCACTGTCTTGTGTGTAGCGTCTAGATTGGGGTTAGATCTAGGAGAGGCTAGTAGTAAGATCTAGGGAGAGATACGCTTTAGCCTGTCGGTTCTTGATAGAAGGACTGACGAAAAAAAAGTAAATTGTATTTTTTTCATAAGCCTTATCTCTAGCTCTATAAAGATTTATTGTATTCATATTTGGCTTTGTTTCTGTTTTTATAAGAATTCAAGTGTTCATGTTGGTTTATGAAAAATTAGTCTTGTGATCTTTTTTTGTCATTAAGTAAAACCTATTTGATTAAGAAAAATTAATTAACCCTTATTCACCCCCCCCCCCCCTCTAAGGGCGCCTCATGATCCAACAGCCTCATCTAGTGAACCACCTATAATTCAGAAGAATAATCTATCAAAACCTATAAATTTCATTTCTGATAAAGGCAAGAAGAACATTGAACAGGTTAACAAGGTTAAAGAAGTTCTAAAACAAATGGAATTAGAACAAAAATCTAAGAACAAGAAAAATAATAGATATAACAATGTTCAGCGGTTTTCATCGAACTCAGATCGACGAAACGTGAACAGTTCGTCGACCTCAGAACGACGAACTCTGAACACAAACCATAATAATAATAATAATTCTTCGATATACGATCGACGAAACCAGTATTGTTCGTTGACCAGAGATTGACGATATTGGTGCCTTGAGAATGAATACTTTCCTTTTTCGAGCAGAGATCGTAGATCTCATTCCAATTCGTCGAGCTCAGGTCGACGAACTCACCAAAATTCGTCGATCCCAGATCATAATTACAGAAACTTAAATTCTAACAGAAACTGTAACATTAAATCTAACCAACATAGGGAGAATATCAACCCATTCACCCAATGGATAATTCCTCCTAGAAGATTTCACCCCTTAGGTTATAAGAACCAACCTGAATGTTTTTTCATTTCCATTTTTTTATTTGAGAAGAAACAAGGATCCAAGATTACCTGGATCAAGAACTTTTAATTTGTTTCATTGCAGGTAAAGACCTATCCTATCACTCAAAATAAGTGGTATCTGGATAGTGGGTGCTCTAAGCATATGACTGGATGCAAGGACAGCCTCATCAACTTCAAGGCTAAACTTGGTCTAAGAGTCATCTTTGGAGATTCAAGTTTCAGACATACGTAAGGCTATGGAGACTTCAAAAATGGAGATGTCACTTTCAAAAGGATGGCATATGTTAATGGTCTCAAGCATAAACTCATATCCATAAGTCAGTTATGTGATTCAGGTTATCAGGTTTGCTTTTCTGAATCTCAATGTATTATTTCTACAAACAATCAAACAGTTTTAACTGGAATTAGACAAGGTAAAATATAGTTAGTAAACTTTAAATCTGCTAGTTCAGAAATCTATCTATTTAATCTTGTTAGCAATCAAAATGATCTGTGGCATAAAAGATTAGGTCATGTAAATTTGAGAAATATAGCTATGCTTTCTAAAGACAACCTTATTAGAGGATTGCCTTCTTACCCCTATAAGAAGGAAAGTCTCTGCAGGGCTTGTCAGTTAGGCAAGCAAACTGAATCTAGTTTTAAATCATTAAACAAAAGTGACACACCTAGGATATTGTACTTGTTACATATGGACCTTTTTATCCCTATAGCTGTGCAAAGCCTAGGAGGGAAATCTTATACTTTAGTGATTGTAGATGACTTTTCCAGATTCACTTGGGTATTCTTTCTGAGATCTAAGTCAGATACTTTCAAGGTTCTTATAAATTTTCTCAAGAGCATACAGATTGAGTACTCTACTCCAGTTGCATTGATCAAAAGTTATCATGGACTGAGTTTGAGTCTCTTCTTATGCAAGAGTTCTGTAGGAAAGAAGGTATCAGACATTGCTTCTCAGCTCCTAGAACACCTCAACAAAATGAGGTTACTGAAAGGAAGAATAGAACACTAATTGAATCTGCAGGCACATTGCTTGCAGATGCTTATTTGCCCCTATCCTTTTGGGCAAAGGCTGTAAGCACAACAAATTATGTGCTGAATAGAAGTCTTATACACAAGCTTAAGAATAAGACTCCTTATGAGTTACTGAAAGGGAAGAAACCTAAAGTCACCTATTTTAAAGTATTTGGTTGTATATGTTATATTCACAATAATGACAAGAAATATTTTAGAAAATTTGAAGCAAAGGCTGCAATGAGAATTTTCCTGGGATATTCCCAAGTCAACAAAGCTTATAGGGTGTTCAATAAATCATCTTTAAAAATTGAGGAATTTGTGCATGTAACTTTTGATGAAGCTAATATGTATTATAAGGAGAAAGAAATTTCTACCAATGTGTTATTGCAGGTACCTCACTTGTGTGAGAAAATGGATGAACTAAACCTTACACTAATGGTTATATCACATCCTTCTCTACAATGTGATGAAGAAAGTGAAGAAAAAACTGTGGAAGCAGTTGAACTTCCTCCAACAGCAAGTGTAATTCCACAAGAGGAATTCATTCCAAATGCTGTTGCTGAACCAACTCCACCATCTGATCTTGTCACACTAAGGGATCACCCTAGATCTCAAGTGATTAGAGACATGTCAGTAGGTATACAGACAAGGCATCAACTCAACCATAATGTGATGCATGCCTTTTTTCTCTCTCAAGTTGAGTCTCAATCCATAACTGATGCAGAGCAAGATCCCCACTGGATTATTGCAATGCAAGAGGAGCTCAATCAGTTTGAGAGATGTAGAGTTTGGGACTTGGTTCCAAGGCCTAAAGGCTATCCAGTAATTGGGACCAAGTGGATTTTCAGGAACAAGCTTGATGCTCAAGGTGTGATTGTAAGGAATAAGGCTAGGCTTGTTGCTCAAGGCTATAGGCAAGAGGAAGGGATTGATTATGATCAAACGTTTGCACCTGTTACCAGGCTAGAGGCAATAAGGATTTTCCTTGCTTATGCTGCATTCAAGAAATTCAAAGTCTACCAGATGGATATAAAAAGTGTATTCTTGAATGGAGAATTAAAAGAAGAGGTTTATGTTGAACAACCTCTAGGTTTTATCTCTTCATCTCATCCCTCTTATGTTTTTAGATTGCATAAATCTCTCTATGGTCTAAAGCAAGATCCAAGAGCTTGGTATGAAACCTTAGCTAGCTTTCTTTTAAAGCATAAGTTTTCAAGAGGCATGGTAGATAGGACTTTGTTTTTCAAGCATCAAAATGATAAAATACTTTTGGTACAAATATATGTGGATGATATAATATTTGGCTCTACAGATCCCAAACTATGTACAAGGTTTTCTAACCTTATGCATTCCAAGTTTGAGATGAGTAGTATGGGTGAGCTCTCCTACTTCCTTGGCCTCTAAGTGAAGCAGACTCCTGATGGCATTTTCCTATCTCAATCCAAATATGCTAAAGAGCGGATTAAAAGGTTTGGGATGGCTGATGCCTCAGCTAAGAAAACACCTATGACTACAAATGTTGTGGTTGATTCTGATGAACAAGGGAAATTTGTTGATCAGAAATTGTATAGGGCCATTGTTGGGTCCCTTCTATATCTCACAGCAAGTAGGCCTGATATAATGTTTGATACATGTCTTTGTGCTAGGTTCTAGGTGAACCATAAAGAATTTCACCTAATTTTATTAAAAAGGATTTTAAGATATATAAAGAGTTGCCCAGATCTAGGACTCTGGTATCCAACTGAATCAGAATTTGAGTTAACTGGATACTCAGATGCTGACTTTGCTGGATATAGAGTGGACAGGAAAAGCACTTCAGGCACATGCCAGTTTCTTGGTGCTAGACTTGTCTCCTGGTTTTGTAAAAAGAAGATATCGGTGTCTACATCAACTGCAGAAGCTGAATATATAACAGCTGGCAATTGCTGCTCCCAGATACTATGGATACAAAATCAACTAATGGATTATGGTTACAACTTAAATAATTCAACTTTATTTTATGACAGTACCAGTGCTATATCTATAGCACAGAATCCAGTGTATCATTCTAGGACCAAGCATATAGATGTTAGACATCATTTCATTAGAGAATGTGTGGATAAGAAGAAAATTAATATTACTTTCATCCTCACTGATTTGCAAAGGGCTGACATCTTCACCAAATCCTTGGATGAGAAGAAACATCTTTCCTTTATGAATCAGCTAGGCATGATGAATGGTGATACCTTAATTTAATTCTGTGTCAGTGGTTGATGAACTTGCCAAAATTTGTCGACCTGAGATCGACGAACTAAGGGAAGCTCTTGAGATTTTTTGTCGACCTGAGATCGACGAAGTCTCTGTGGAAGTCATTTATCGTCGACCTGAGATCGACGATCTGGCTTAAGAAAAGTTTTCATTGACCTGAGTTCGATGAATAGTTTTCCCCTCTTCTGACTGAGATCGGCAAACTCTTTTGACTACAAAACATTTCATCGACCTCAGATCGAAGATTTCTCTTATTTCGCAGGACGGAATTTGTCGGTTCATATTCTGAAAAACCTTATAACTAGATTTTCTTCGACCTCCATCCCGCGCTTTCTATTCCCTGGCACTTGATCTTTTTTGCTTTTGTGTTGCAGGACACTAATGGCAATTCCAGCAGGAGCTCTTTCCGACATGAAGTTCGATATGGGTTTCGACATCGATTTTGATTCTTTTTAGCATTCAGACCAAATCTTTAAAGATATTCTACAGTTATTCAAGCAACTCAGTTTGAAGACCCTAATGTCTACCAGAATGAAGATTGCTGGTTCTGAAATAAGAGAGTGGGTTTATACTTCATCTACCCCAGATGCTGACATGATGGTTGGATCTATATCGGGTAACGTTGTTTCCTTAACACCAGATACCCTTTCTGAAATCTTTGGACTAGTTAATGGTGAAGAAGATATTGGACTTGAATCTTCTGAATATGAGGAAATATTGACTTTGATGGGTTACTGTGGAGACACCCCAAATAAATTACTGAAGAAGCATATATCTGCTGAATATAAATTCCTTACAGATATTGTCGGTAAAGTGCTGATGGGCAAGCATATAGCCCATGATCATATTACCAGGCAGCATCTCTTAATGATGAGTGTTGTGGTAAATAAGAAGGCTGCTAATTGGGCCAAAATTCTATTCAATCTGGTTAAGAAGAAGAACAATAAGAAAGAAGTTTGCTTTGGAAGGATTCTTGGAAATCTTCCTTAATGCCAAGGCCGCTGAATCCCTGGTCTCCCCGACCATATTCATCAATGAATCCAAGAGGCTGACCTGCGCCTTGTTTAGTAGGTGGGAGAGGACTATATCAAAGCCGTCAAGGGCTTCCTCCTCTAAAACCTCTAAGAGTACTAGGGCAGTACCAACCACTCCCCACCCTGCAGAAGAAAGTTCCATTCCCCCTCTTGACCAAACCCTTTCATCATCCCTCCAACAAACTTCCTCAGTTCCAGCATCTCTACCTATACCTCCTGTTTCCCCCATTCACCCTGCCTCTCCAATTCATCAACCTACACCTCCTCAGTCCCCTATCATTTCATCCCCAGTACATCAACATCAACAACTTATAGATCAATCTCAATATCTAGATTCCACAACTCCACCTCTATCCCCCCTTCCATCTCATCTTCAAAATCTCACTTCTCTACCCTCTTTTAACCTTCTTTCATCTCCAAGCAATTCCTCAGATGAACCAATGTTAGATTGTCATCCGTCATCATTTTCCATCATCAATCCATCTATCTCTACTCAAACCCCTCCAGAATTCTTAGATTCATCTTCTCCCTCCATCTCTCTCATCTTAGCATCCCTCACACCCCTTCTCAAACAGCTGATAGCAAAGGCTATTTCACCTCTTGCTATGTCTATCTCTGCCCTTGCAGCTCAGCATTCTAACTTCTCTGTCCCATCCTCTTTTGTCAGGAGCCTGGCTCTAGTAGCCACTGAAACCAGGCAGGGGGAGATACTTAGTGAAGAGGTTGCTCCAGCAGAAGTAGCAGATACAGTAGCAGCAGAAGTAGCAGCAGAAGTATAAGATACAACAGCAGTAGCAGAAGCAGTTATAGAATTTATAGCAGAAGCTGACCTTATTGATACTGAATTTACTGATGCAGATCTTATTGAGTTTTTGGATACTGAATTAGAGAGCAATTCTTTGGAAATTCTTTATGGAGATTGTCTCATTGCTCCAGATTTTGACCTAGACTCTGTTCTAAGATACTTTGATATTTTATACAGCAATTGTCTTCCTTTTGTATACCTTCATGGATGTACAGATATTGTTTGCTACTCAGCTCCCATCAGTTAGGAAATTTTACAGCAGATACAGAAAAGTTTTGAAGCTCCTGAGCCTGAACTCTTCTTAGTTCCAGAGGCTGAGTATTTTCAGGTGGCTGAGGATGAATCTTCTATGCCCAAGGCCTTTTCTTCTCCCACCTTTGTCTTCTCTACCTCTCCATTGCCTAACATGGATGAGATTTTTGCTATGGACATGGATCTAGAAAATGTAGAGGACCCTGCTGAAATCATTCCACCTCCAGCAGTTCCTCCTCCAATTGTCCCTCCTTCAGCTGGAAAGCTAGTTCCAAATCAAGTCATTGCTGAGATTGATGCTTTATATGACAATCCTCGAGGATCTTCTGATGATGATCAATCTGATGACTCAGATTCTGATGATAGTAGAAAGAAAATGTCTAAGAAAAGGAAAGCCCCTTCCAAGGATATTCCAAAGCCAAATCCAAGTAATGATACTCCATACTATATTTTGCAAAAGATTACTCCCTACCCTGGTATGCCACAGTGGATGTGGTTGTCTAAGAATGATCAAAAGGCTTGGAAGAAGAGTAGAAGACACTCTACTCCTCCTCAAAAGTTCTGGAGAGGTCCTCCTCCTCCTCCTCCCTCTTCAAGTTCCTCAGGCAAGTTATCTCAGAAGCCTGCTCCCATGACAAAGACTTATCAGAGACAACCCAAAAAAACTTTCAACAGTCCTCTTCAAGAAATCGACCTTCAGATTCTTCAAAGAAAGTTCCTACTACAGAACCAATGCAGGATTCTAGTCCAAAAAGTCCAGAATCTCCTCCAATTCCTTTTGTTGATCCAGAACAGGAGACTTCTGCCAGGATGGCCAGATTCCATGAGCTTATAGGACTTTATCAGATTAACAAAGCAAAAGCTGAAGGCAAAAGATATCTCTCAATTCTCAACTACGCCTTCCTACAGAAAAGAAGAATTGCTCAGGTATGCTAGAGCTAATAAATTTTTCAATATTGATGATTATATGAAGCTACACCCAGAGGCTGTTGTTCCCAAAACCTCTTCTCAAACTATAATTGGAGCATCTGACATGTATATGTCAAAGAAAGAAGCTGCCAACCCTAACAGAGTTATCAAATTCAGACAACCTTCTGAAGATTCAGACAAAGACAAAGCCCATAAGAAGAAATGAGTTTCCTTTCTTTTATTTTTTTATAGTTGTCTTTTGAACTCTATTCTATTAGTTTATCATGAAACACAACTCTATAAATATCTGCTGAATATTTTCTTTCTGTCAGATATATTTTCTTCTGCTTTATGATTATTTTGTTTTTGTGTTAGTTACCTCACCCAAATAGGGAGAGATTGTTGGATTCCTAGTTGGATTTGGTCTAGGTTCACTAACTTAGGCTGAGTGTGACCCAACATTATATAGCTAGGGTCATGAGTAGTAGTCCTAGAGTTTAGGCTAAGTCTTGATTAGTGCTACCTCCTTAGACAAGCCATAAGTGGACTTTAGAGATTCAGTTTTAGCAGTTTTCAGAAGACAGTAATCAGTTCGAAATTCTTTGAACTCAGCTCGACGATCATCGACCTCAGATCGATGAACTCAGAGTTAATTCTCTGAGCTGAGCTCGACGTTCTCAGAGCTCAGGTCGACGCTTAGTTTTCTTCTGTCAGTTTCTCAGCTCGACGGACTCAGAGTGCAGATTTGGTAAGTTATTCCCAGTTAACAGATCGCAGAGCATAGGTCATCGAACTTGAATTCCCTGGTCGACGATCTTTGATCTCTGGTCGACGAATTCTGTTTTGCGTTCGGAGTTTTCTGTGTTATTCCAGAATGAGTCCTTCCCTCTTCTGTTCCTTATTGGCAACATTATTCTGAGCATTTAATGCAAATATTCTTCTGAATATAGCCGTTATTTGGCTGCATTAAATGTGGTATTCTTCAGAATAAATAATTGCTTATTCTATCAAGAATAGTTGGGGAACTCATCAATGCTATTATTCCAGCCATTTTCTATTCCCCATAGCAGCTAGTATTTATGGGAAGATTTCAAAAATTCAACGGGACTTTTTCAGCAGTGGAATAAAAGTAATTCTCTTCTTCTTCAAGAACAACAGACAAGAAAGACAGTTACAGAAACAAGAAGAGAAATCGAGAAGCACTTAACAGGAAATTCTGAACAAGCACTCGACGCTCTCAATGCTTTCTCATTCTCTGCCATCACTATAGATTGAAGAAGAACAAAACATCAAGATCAAGAGTCTTATTCAACCTCTGTTCCAGAAATCCTCAGAGACACTCTAATCCTCATCTATGTTACTGGATTTCCTGGATCTTGGCAGATCAAGCTGAAGACCTACTCACCCTTTAGCAAAGCTCTGTTCTTTCAGAAATAGTCTACCTCTCAGAAGGAGCTTTGACATCACAAGAATCCACACGGTCTTCTCAATTGTACTTGAGAAAAGAGAAGACTTCCATCAACATTTTCCATCCCATTGTACAGGGTTATAGATCCCCTCAAAAGTTAGTTTAGTTGACAAGTCTCCCTCCAAAAGACTTGAAGTTTGTTTTTAGGCACCTGATCAAAAGCATGAAGGGTTTTCTGATCTACCTGAATCAAATCTTGTGGTGGCAGTCACCTGATCAAAACCTGCTAGTGGATTTCTACCAAGGGTGGTAGAAGAGTGGATGTACCCAGGTTTAGGGGAACTACTATAAACTTCTTGTGTTGTCTGGTTGCTCCTTTTCATTTGTTTTTGTTGTGCTTGTGATTGTTGAATTGTTTAGCTTAGTTTTTCTTATTCCTTACTAATATATGGTATTACTATATTTACTCTGACATAATCTAAAAAGAGCCAAAAGTTTTAATACTCTATTCACCCCCCCCCCCCCCTCTAGAGTAATCTGACCTAACACCCTCCTTTCAGAATGAGAATTACCGCCCTAAGTAAGGGGTGGGTTCGTTATAAAATTGGTCAGAAAACGCTAACCGTTGCTTTGTTTTCCACGTTTTGGTGGGCTATGTTTTGCATGTGTTGGACCGAGTGGTAAATAGCGGGCTGAAGCCCTTGCTGTGGTGTTGTCCCTCGAAGATCGTGTGGACAAGTTTTACTGTTTTCATGTGTGGTCGGCCTACGCGCCGATGTTTGTAATCTACACCTATAAAGTTTAACTGTAAGGCCTTAAGGCCAAACACTTTTGTGTATTTCTATATATATTCCTATGATATATATAAATAATGTTATTTATATATAGTGGACAATCGTATTTGATAAGTTCAGTGAGAACCCCTAAAGCTTCCGCTAAAATGCTCTGAGTTAGGATACGTGTACTAGCAGTCTTTGATATTAATATGTAACATCGCCGACTGTCTGCGAAATATGGCGTGGGGCCCCGACCGGACCCTCTGTTATATTTTATGTGACAGACGGAGGTGTTACAATTTGGTAACAGCTTGTCTTGGTCTTCCTATTGCAAATTCGTGATCGAATTCTTTTGAGGAGTGGAGGGCACGTGTATGTGCGGCTGTTATAATATAAATGAACTCAAGAATGTCCACTTAGGAATGAAAACACTTGTTTGAGGAACCTGCGCGTTCTTATTCATTGTTGTTGCTTCTGCAAAGTCGCAAAATTTGTCTTTTACACCTATAAGTGACTCGAAGTGGTGCGGAGCAGTCTGAGCCCCAATGTTCTGTTGAAAGTGCGGCACCAGCTGCGGTGCCCACACCTCCTCCTTTTATAGAGATAGTGTGTTTAGTTGCGGAGGCATTATTGCAATGATCCATGCACAGCCTATTGGGCAGGCGCAACCTGCAATGGTGCCAGAACAGGTTGGTGTAAGGCCAGATCCTGTGGCAGCTGTTGTAGATGTACGAGCAACGGAATGATAACTGAAATAGTTCATGAGTTTCAATCCTCCTACGTTCACGGGTGTGGGATCCCCAACGCAGGCGGAGGACTGGTTGTCGCGCGTCAAGAGAATATTGACGACGATAAGGACTGAGAAGGAACAAAAAGTCACCTTGGCCACTTTCTTATTGGAATGAGAGGCTAGGCTTTGGTGGGATAAAATGGAGCTGCACCACTTAGTAGGCAGACAACTAACGGAGGTCTCGATAGGGGAGTTTTTGAGGCTGTTCTTGGCGAAGCATCTGCTATCAGCGCAGCGCATAGCCATAGAAAATGAGTTCATGCGTCTAACTCAGGGAGAAAGTAGTGTTGATACCTACTTACATTAGTTTACAAGATTTGGATGTTATGCGGGGTCTATCTTTACCGACGAATAGCGTAAAACCAACAGGTTATACGAAGGGCTGTGGGATGAGTTGAGATTCCTGCTCTCGAGTTCGGTGAACCAAGGGCTTCAAGCGTTGGTAGATACAGACCATGCATTGGAAAAATATATGAAGCGGGTATAGGGCAAGAGGGACTTGACTGTAATAAAGCCGAAATTCAAAGTGCCACATCCTGAAATGTCTGGGTACCGCAAGCGATGGAGCAAGAAGCCCAAAACTTATGGGCAGGCTTCTTATACTATTGCGTACTTTGGGGCAAGGCCCGCGTACTTATTTTACCTGCGGCAAGCCAGGACACTTTGCCCGTGAATGTCGAATTGGTCTGTCAAAGGGTGATAAGAAGTCAGGAGCAACATATGCTGAGAAGGAAAAGGTGGTGGAATCCACTGCATCCCAGTATACTCTAGCCCAACCAAGAGTGTACAACCTTGGTCAACAAGAGGCCATCAAACAGGACGATGTGGTCACGGGTATGAATAGTATATAGATTTGATGTTTTATATACTGTATATCTTGTGATTTGCACGTGCATAACTTGAGTATTCTTGGCTTTGTCTTTATTTGGGACTGTCCGGTGAGAGCATTGTTCGATATAGGTATTTCACATTCATTTCTATCTGAGGACTTCGTGTCCTGGATCAGAGTGCCTACTCGCATGACGACAAATAGTGTGAAGGTGTTATTGCCTAATGGATGCGTGATGCATGCAAATACATCTTGTTGTATTGAGGTGCGGATAGGAAGTCGAGATTTCAGATTGGAAGCATTTGTGCTGCCGATATCGGAATTTGATGTAATATTTGGTATGGACTGGCTTTCGGAGCAGCGTGCCATTATCGATTGCAACTCAAAGGAGATCACACTTGGTCATAATACCGAGCTAGAGACTAAATTCGCTTGTATGCGAGGATTGAGCAAGATATTGATGTCTTCTCTCCAAGTAGTCAAGGCTATTTGGAAGGGCGCGGAGTTGTTCTTCACGCTTGTTGAGGCTATTGAGCTAAAGACCAGTGTGAATGATGTTCCGATTGTATCAGAGTTTATAGATGTGTTTCCAAAGGATCTTCCTAGGTTACCACCCCAGCGGGAGATTGACTTCGTTATTGAGTTGGTGTCAGGTGCAAAACTTGTGGCCCGCTCGCCGTACCGAGTAACGCCAAAGGAAATGGTGGAACTTAAGGTTCAAATGCAAGAGCTGCTAGAGCAAGGATATATATGCCCAAGTATGTCACCTTGGAGCGCACCAGTTCTTATTGTGAAAAAGAAGGACAGAAGCTTGCGGTTGTGCATCGATTATCGAGAACTGAACAAGTTAATAGAAAAGAATAAGTATCTGATTCCTCAGATAGATGACTTGTTCGACCAACTAGTGGGATCAACGGTGTACTCAAAGATGGATTTGAATTCTGGCTATTACCAGTTGAGGATTCGGGAATGCGACATTCCCAAGACAGCATTTGGAACACGTTGTGGTCATTACGAGTTCACTGTGATGCCATTTGGGCTATATAATGCGCCATCGATGTTAATGGATCTAATGCCCCGAATGTTTCGAGAGTACTTGGACTTATTTGTGATCGTCTTTATTGATGACATATTAGTGTACTCTTAGTCTGAAGAATACCAAGCGAACCATTAACGGATGGTGTTGCACACCCTGAGGAAAAACAAGCTCTATGCCAAGTTCTCGAAGTGCGAGTTCTGGTTGTCGTCGATGGCCTTCCTTGGCCATATGGTTAGTTGAAGAAGGCATTGTAGTGGATCCTGCAAATATAGTCGCGATACGAGAGTGGCCGGTGTTGTCTTCTGTAGCCGAAGTCAGGAGTTTCCTTGGACTGGCGGGCTATTACAAGCTCTTCGTAGAGAACTTTTAACGGATAGCCTTGCCTCTCACCACACTGATGAGGAAAGAGCAGAAGTTCGTCTGGACACAAGAGTGTGCGTGAGCTTTTAAAGAGTTGAAGAGTCGTTTGACCATGACGCCCATTCTGAGTTCGTCATGTGGTGCGGACGACTTTGAAGTGTATAGCGATGCATCAGGGAGCGGCTTAGGCTGTGTACTTCTTTAGTTTGGTAAAGTGATAGCTTATGGCTCGCTTCAGTTGAAAGTGCATGAGTGAAACTATCCCATCCATGACTTGGAGTTGGCGGCGATGATTTTTGCACTTAAATTATGGCGTCACATTTATATGGCGTGAAAGTTGACATCTTCACGGACCATAAGAGCCTTAAGTACCTGCTTGATAAAAAGGATCTAAATATGCGACAGCTGAGGTGGATGGAGTTCCTCGGAGACTATACCTTCCAGATTCATTACACACCCGAAAAGGGAAATGTCGTCGCAGATGCCTTGAGTAGTAGGACTCCGGCAAGGGCAAATTGGTTGCAGATGCATGATGAGCGTCTGATCTAGGAGCTGGAAGCTTTAGAGATTTCTTGTGTTGACAAGAATTCCACTACAAATGCATGCCTGAACTGGACGGAGGTACATTATAACCTTGCGGACAGGGTTGGGCGCGCAATGGAACAGGATGAGAGTCTAAAACGCTTTGCAGCGGATGGGTCAGATTCCCAGTTTTCCTTGGAAGATGGACTTTTACGGAAAGATGGTCGTTTGTGCATCCCGAATATAGGTAAGCTAAGAGAAGAGTTATGTATGAAGCTCACTTCATGAAGTATTCAATTCACCCAGGGAGCACAAAGATGTACAAGGATATGAAGAAGATGTTCTTGTGGTCGGGCATGAAGAAATACATAGCTTTTTATGTGGCAAAATGTCAAACGTGTGCCTTAGTGAAAGCAGAATGTCAGAAGCCTAGAGGTTTCCTAAAATCGCTACCTATTCCAGAACGGAAGTTTGATGACATTTCGATGGATTTCGTGCACGGTTTACCGAGATCGCAATGCAGAAACGATTCTATTTGGGTGATCGTGGACCGGTTGACTAAAGTGGTTCACTTCATTCCGAATAAGAGGGACGATTCCGTGTAAATTTTGGCTAAGCTTTATGTCGATCAAATACGATGGCACGGTGTGCCCCGTAGCATCATCAGTGACCGAGACGGGCGCTTTACTTTGAATGATTGGAGGCTAATCCATCAATTGTTGGGGACAAAATAAAAGTTCAGTACGACCTTTCATCCATAAACGAATGGTCAGACCGAGAGGACCAACAAAACTATGGAGGATATGCTCCGGATGTGCGCCTTGGATTTTGGGAAGAGGTGGGAAGACCATCTCTATATGTTAGAGTTTGCCTACAATAATAACTATCAAGCTAGCATAAATATGGCGGCTTTTGAAGCTTTGTACAGTAGGAAGTGTAGTACACCATTAGCTTGGGCGGAAACAGGCGAGTCTAATTTATTTAAGCGTAAGGAAGTCGAAGAGGCTAATTCAACGATACGCTCTATCTGGGAAAGGCTACTGATAGCCCAAGATAGGCAGACAAAGTACTACAATGCCAAAGCACTGAAACGTAGAGTTTGTGGTTGGCGAGTGGGTATACTTGAAAATCAAACCATTCAAGGGCGTGTACAGGATTCGACGCTTGAAAAAGTTAAGTCTGAGTTATCTTGGTTTGTTCGAAGTAGTGGAGCGAGTTCGAGAAGCTGTCTATCGGCTAGCTCTTTCGGCAGAACTGAGTGTCTTGCATGATGTGTTCCACATATCAGTGCTTCGAAAAGCCATAAAAGAGCCAACTCAAGTGATTGCAAATGATCGAGTACCGGTCGAATCTGGGCTAACGACGAAGGTTAGCCCATTTAGAATGAGGATAAGGTGGTTAAGCAGCTGTGGAACAAGACAATCGGGATGGTCAAGGTTCAGTGGGACAACTGTGGTCGTGAGGAGCTAACATGGGAGAGGGAGCAAACCATGCGTGCTGAATTTCCCAAGTTGTTTATATAAAATGTTGTAACATTGTTTTTTTTGTGAAGAGAATATATGTTATAACATATTTATTATTGCCTTCCTTATAGTTGTATGCAAATTTCAGGATGAAATTTCTGCAAGGAAGGGGGTTGTAACACCCCAATTTTGTCAGTAGAAATTTTGTCTCTACCGCTGGGCGATATTGGGTTTCGCCAGATGGCGATAGCGATACAGAGTTCATCGAGCTGCACTTGATGCACTTAATGCATTTGACGAATCGTCGAAATGATATCGCCGAGTGGCGATAGTGGGTATCG
The DNA here is from genome assembly GCA_039513925.1 of Platanthera zijinensis. Taxonomy (NCBI): domain Eukaryota; kingdom Viridiplantae; phylum Streptophyta; class Magnoliopsida; order Asparagales; family Orchidaceae; genus Platanthera; species Platanthera zijinensis. The sequence goes on from CM077078.1 coordinate 57,510,119, forward strand.
CCGTATGGAGATAGTGATAAGCGTTGAGTCGACACTCGACACACTCAATGCCTGAAAGCGTTGAGTGGCTTGATATCGCAGGCAACAGTGGGCATCGTCGGGCGATAGTGTCATGTGGCATGCATTAGATTGGCAATTAAGCGGTCAAAGCGGTGAAGTCGATATCGCCAAGTGGCGATAGTCGATATTGCCAGGCGATAACACCAAAGTTGACCAGTTAACCCAAATCTTGGCCTTTGCTTTGTTTTGATGGATTGATCATGTGGCTGGGGTTAAACCCGAGGACACTGATGTAGAGTGGTGTGGGATGAGGAGATCATTATTTCCTTCTCACTCTCTCTCTCTCTCTCTCTTCATTTCATCCAAGTTCTTGAGAAGAGAACAAACGGCTCGAGCTAAGGGTTTGGGCTGACCTTTGTGAAGGTGTTGAAGGAAATTCCCTCATCAGAAGCGAGATCCGAAACTAGATCCGTGAAGGGGAAGTGAGACGCTCATTTCCATACGCGTAGAAAAGCTTTGAAATGGATCCGAAGAGAACTTCAAGGGTAATGATTTTCTCTTGCACAAGTGAAGTCCTCAATACACATACCTGCTTGGAACCCCTCACCAAAAAGGTGGAAAAAGGGTGGATTCCTTTGGGTCGATTGATATGATCCCCATTTAATATTGCATTAGATCCTGAAATGTAAAGTACGGAATATACATGATGTGTGAAGCCCATCCGGACAGGTTGGTCTGGGTTGGTGATGCTTTATTTTTCGAACCAGAGAAGACTCCGCGTATAAACGAGTATTTTATGGAGTCTAGGGGGTATGCCTACAAATTGGAGTAACAGGAAGTACTGGAGAGGACCTCAAGGAAAATACCCAGAAGTAATCATAGTTTTGGAGAAACTGTCGATATTGCCGAGCGATAGTGAGTATCGCCAACGACGATAGCTCTTGGAAAGTTATTTGTGATATGAAAGACCAGTTTCTGGCACTGCAGGATGCTGCAAGGTTTGGGTTGAGTTTGGGCGCAAAAGAGAGCTTCTGTGGATCCCTCCAAGCAATTGTGATGATTGCTGGCATTAACACCCTTTTTGATTGGGAAGCCAGTCCTTGGAGGACAGTGTGGCTATTGTGAGCTCCGATCTCTTAAAGGCCATCGAGTCGAACAGATAAGGGGAAGTCGACCCGCGTCGATTAACGACTTGAGCAATGGGCACGGTTGACCTGTCTCTGCGTTATGGTTGTCTAACTTGAGTGCCTGAGGTATTGGCATTCATTAGGATCACATAAAGAGAGTCTTGGGTTGTACGCCATCAAGACTTACGTTTTCGGCCGTGGATTGTGGAGCATGAATGCTCAAACTTGCCGTTATGCCTGGGACCTCTTAACGATGGTGGGACTCTGGTGTTTCGGTACACCGATAATGTGCCCTGAGTGCACGGAGCGTCGGGCCGTGCGACTGACATTTGTGATATATTGAAATGTGTGGTCATGCACTTTCTTGTAATATATCTGTTGATATTGCATTGATTGGCAGGGAATGAGAATTACTGCCCGAGTAAGGGGTGGGTTCATTATAAAATTGGTCAGCAAACGCTGACCGTTGCTTTGTTTTCCACATTTTGGTGGACTATGGTATGCAGGTTCTGGACCGAGCAGGAAATAGCGGGCTGAAGCCCTTGCTGTGGTGCTGGCCCTCGAAGGTCGTGTGGACAAGTTTTATTATTTTCATGTGTGGCAGCCTATGTACCGATGTTTGTAATCCACACGCATAAAGTTTAACTGTAAGGCCTTAAGGCCAAAAACTTTTGTATATTTCTGTATACATTCCTATGATATATATAAATGATGTTATTTATATATAGTGGACATTCGTGTGAACCCTTAAAGCTTCTGCTAGAATACTCTGAGTTAGGATGCGTGTACTAGTAGTCTTTGATATTAATACGGAACTTCGCTGACTGTCTCGAAATATAGCGTGGGGCTCCGACCAGACCCTCTGTTATATTTCATGTGACGGACAGAGGTATTACATGATCTTCCTTCTTGGACAAGTGAAGTCATCTGTTTTGCATGTGCATGGAACCCCTCACCAAAAGGTGAATAAAAGGGTGGTTTTTGGGGGTTAGATCAATGTGATCCCCGATAAAACTTGCATTTAGATCCGGAATCGAAGTACGGAAATAAGCATGTTGTGTGAAGCTCATTTGGACAGGTTGGTCTAGATTGGTGATGAATTGATTTGCGTGTCAGAGAAGACTCCATAGATAAAGTGTGGGGTTCAACTTGTAGAATCCGGGGTCTGGGGGTGTGTAGGATGTTGCAATGTTAGTACTAGAGGTGACCTTTAGGAAAAACACCCAAAATGGGGAAGAAGTGAATTCTGTCCCTAACGCACGGTGGTAGTGTACTGCCAGTGATAGCTTCCATGAGACCTGTCCTCTGGGAGACTTGGGGTCATTGTTTGAAGCTGTGAAGTCAGTTAAGGTGGCCATGAGTGGTACCTTGATTGTTGTTGCGAAGCTTGTGTCTGTGAGATAAGGTGGGTAGCATGAGAAGCTGTGGGCCTTGCGAGCCCGGCTATTGGCCTTGAGTGTCATGTTTGATCATTGCAGGCTCAGGTCCCGGGGACATGTGAGTTGCAAGTGATGCTGAGAGCATGTTGTGCACAACAGGCCAATGAGCCGAATGGGAAAGGGGAAGCCTACCCGCGTCAGTCTAGTTTGAATTGATGAATTGGGCAACGGGAAATAGCTAAACCGTACCCGCATTATGTTGTTCGAACTTGATAGCCTAAAGTAAATGGCTGTCGTCGTTAGCATAATACGATTCTTAGGCCTAGTGCTGGAAAGACTAGTAATGCTCAAAGTTGACAGTCATGTCTCAGACCTCTGAACAGTGGTGGGACCCTAGTAATCCGGTACACCGACTGTAAGACCCCTCTTCCCCTTACAAGGAGGTAACCCTGTCTTATGCCCAGAACTGCTGCCTTATGGTGACACTAACACATGGGTTAATTGACACCGGAAGACAATGATCCTATCGGCTAGTACGATCATTCAACCTGTTCGGTCAATCGAGAATAGAAGCAAAGCATACAGTAATAAAACTATCAAGTCCATAAAAATCACAGTACATATTATATATAAGAAAATAAAAGGTACAACAGTAGTCTACAATGAGTTCAACGAAAGAGAAAGAGGGCTTATGCCATGTATATGATATCAAATCTCTCTCTCACAACAACAAACAAAGCGGAAGCTAATATATCAACGGTACTAGCGTCGTCACCTAATGTCGGGCTGCAGTAGTAGTGATAATAGGTGGTATCAGCTCCTCAAGTCCTGCCACCTCATCCTGTTGGTCGTGCTGGTGTTCCATCTCCTCGAGCACCTAAAATGATTCTGTGACAACCGACCATTAGTCATAAAGACTAAGCCATTATCATCCTCGCCTCACCCTCGCAACTCCTAGGTACTGAGCTGGATAACGAAACGGAGGAAAACAAGGGGTACAAAAAGTATAGCAGGTGATAGTGGATCTAATCTATCATCGTTATATAATAATAACATATCTTTACTCTAGCAGTTCTATATAATATGAGTACAGTAAATAAGAACAGTACTGAAAAGAAGTGTGGTAAGTAAAGTGAAGAATAGAGCAGAAAGTAAACTATCTACTGCTAAACTACCATCACAGAAGTACCTTAACTTATATGAATGTTCATACAAACTTATAAGTTAGGTTTCACAAATGTAACTTATCATATTAAAGAGCCCATACTAATTTATATGATAAGGATCTATGGTGCGTATGTATGTATGGTATAGTATGCGGGTTATGAATCATATAAGTGCAACTCACACCCACGACTCTATGATTCGCAGACTATTAGTTCCCGCTTTTTAGAGTCAGCATCACTCACTGGTACCACCGTTGTGGCTACGGCAGCAGCGGAACGGGCACTTCCACTTTCTAGGCGGGTATACACACTACCAAGACTAGACCCTTCTTATGCATTTGTACACGTCTTAAGTGTACTCTAGAGTCTCTGTGTACTAATGCTGGCTACCTGCTAGACTTTCTTAGTCAGGTGTGCATTTTCAGGGATTGTCCTCCAAACCTCAATATAAATAACCTACTGGTCCCTCAAACCCTCGCACCTCACCAGAGTCACCGTACTTCCATCAGTGTGATGATTGGCCTAGTATTGCATGACCCACCACTAGTTTTGTTTCTATGCACATGCAAGCTATCTCAACCCGAGCTTCCAGCTCGCAGGACCAACTCGTCCTAAAATAAAACCTCTCGAGCCTTCAGCTCGCAGGACCAACCTGTCATGAATCCCTCCAACCCTTCACAGGTGATATTATCACAATGTTCTCTTAGCCTATTAGACTACTCTTGTCTAAAGCTTATTACCCTTAGTAACTTAGGGTTAATCCTTGGACTGCCCAAGGCATGCCCGGTGAAGGGCTCTCGATGACACTAGGAGCTATTATGGGTTGAAGTCCAAAGCTCCCTTTCTCAAGGACACTTACTTCTATTAATGTCTACCCATTATTGATACCCCAACTCTTGATATTGCTCATGAGTGAACCTAATGACTTAGGATACTTATTAGGAGGACGACGATCTTTCGCCGGACCCCGCCCTAACTTTACTTTTGGATGACTTGCACTCTAACATGTTACTATATTGTGACCTACTTGTGACACCAATCAGGGTTTTAACTTCCCAGTATAGTTCTCAAATACGACTGTCTATCATATCCCCTATGGGTCCTAGTGTTATACTCTATTTTTTTTATACGCAGCCCACAACCTAACACTAACCCATATGATGTGACTTTCAACTTTTGGGCAAATTGCCCTTAAATATTTATCATGGGTTTATTATATGTGTGAAGTTGATCATTTATGATTTCATCATTTTTCTAAGTATTTAGGACCTTAAATTAAATCATTTGATTAAGTGAGCTAGGTCACTTTGTATATAAACTACCTTATCAAATGGTCTAACATGCCTACGTAAATTAGCTGGAGTTTATCTAGGTTAAATATGACTGTCTAACATAGATCTTAATTTTTTCCATTTGAATTACCATATATTTTCTATTTAAGATTAAATCCATAATTAATCCATTTTCCAATTAAAGTACCTAAAATATACAACCAAAAAATCCTAGAAATTTATTGGTGATCAATATTGATATTATAAAGCTCAATACAGAAGTTCATGATCTTAGTCAGTGGTTTGATCTAACATAATTTCATATGAACATTATTACCAAAATGCCACTACTAGTGTTTTCAGCATAAATAATCATCCAAAAATTCTCAAATAATTATACTGGGTTTGAATCATTGAAATAAGATACCATAATATTTCAACAGTATTTTCTTTACTTTTAATTAATTTCCAAAAGGGGAAAATGGTAAATCTACTAAAAACATAAGATAAAATTCTCAAACAAGCTCATAGATTTTTCAAGAGATATATAATGTCCTATTAGTGCTTGTAACAAAATTTTAGAATTTAATATAATTAGTAGCCATATTTTCCAAATTTATTTCTAAACAAGCCTATTTTCTAATCATTCAAAATATTGAGATTTTTGATCCCAAAAATCTCAACCTTCCTATGGGAGGTGTATTTCATCCCTATAAGCCTCTGTCCAAAATTTCATAGACATGCATTGGGTCAAATGGGCTAATTCCCCATTTTCCCATTTCTACTAATGTCACACTTTTTATAATTACACCTCCATCATGCATATGGGATTTTCCAAACAAGCAGAGGTATAAATAGTCTGAAATTTCTACCATGGTCATCTAATGACCCAATGGTCATGCCGCCCAAATTTTAGGGCATTTGGAGTGGGGTGTAACACCCCATCCGTCACATGGTATATAATAGAAGGTCTGTCGGGGCCCCACGCCATATTCCAAGGACAGTCAGCGGAGTTACATATTAATACCAAATTACTATAATCCCATATCGAAACCTAACACAGAGTATTCTAGTGGAAGTTTTTAAGTAAGACAGAAGAACCCACCATAGAACATGAATGTCCACTACAATCCAAAGAAGGAATGAAAGTACAAATGCACTAAGAGTCTTGGACTTATGGCCTTACACCATTCAACTTGAATTAAAGTGTTTTACATACTTCGGCACGCAGGCCAGCCATACATGAAAACAATAAGAGCAAACACTTCACTTTGGCCTTCAAGGGCCACCACAGCATCAAGGGATTTAGCCTGCTACTTAATTGCCACTTGGCTCACTTGTTCCTGCATAAATCCACCAAATGGTGGCAAACAAGGCAACGGTCAGCTAAAGCTAACCAAATGATAACGACCCGCCCCTTACTCGGGGCGGCGGGGCTCCTTCCCTGCAAATTATTAGCAAAACCAAACATAGTAATGAAAGTGCAATTTAAGCACACTTCACCTCAGGCGTAGGCACGTACGACCACAAACCCCATGCACTCAGGGCACATTCTCGGTGTCCGGACAAAAGCCAGGGACTCACCACCGTTAATAAGACGGCATCAAACATGAGCATTTTGGTAGTCTTTACGGCCCGCGCAAGGCCTAAGACCCGTAACTATGGTAGAGACAGGTAACCTTACCCACGAACACTCGACATAGCTACTGGGTAGGTTCAGCCCTTTCCTGTTGCTCACATTCGCCAGGCGCAGAAAGCCATGACGCAGGTCTGCCTCCCCATTCTCATTTCTCCAATTAATGCATAACCTCGTTATGCTATACGGGTGGCTCGCAGGCCACCTTGATGGGCTCCCAGAGCTCTCAGCCCTATAACTCAAGCCTCAGGTCTCCATGACACAGGCCACAAACAAATCAAGGATCTACCGTCGCGCAGTATCTAGTAGAAAAGTGATTCTACCCAGTTTGCCTGGTGCTCCTTGGAGTTAGTCCCCAAGGTTCCCTACTGCAATCTACCGTGTAGAAACCCTAAAAAGAAACATCATAGAGTCTTCTCCGGCTAATACAAGCATAATGAAAACATCACCAATCCAAACCAACCTGTCTAGATGGGCTTCACACACCATGCCTATGTTCGTACTTCGATTCCGAACTCTATATGAAAAACTACGGGGATATACCATATCTACCTAAAGGAAAACCTCACGCTCACCGCACACTTGCGGGAGAGGGTTACCTTTGCCAAAGGAAGAGGACTTCACATGTCCAAGAAGAGAATTGTTACCCTTTGCGCTCTTTTCGGTGCCATGCCAAGGATCTAAACGGATGAATGCGACCGTAATAATCTTGCCTCCATAGATCCGGACTCGTCTTGCGAATCGGAACTCTGGAACTTCAATGACGGCAGAGTCTCTCTTTCGACACTGTTGATTCTCCTCTAAGAGATCAAGGACAACTCCTCACTCTAAAAGAAATGAAGTGAAAATGGACAAAATCAGGCACTTAAACAAAGCTACCGCCGCACAGTACCTCGTCGTTTTGCGTGTAACCGCCTAGGCCAGCCAACCACAGGCCGCCACGTGGACACGCTATTACAGTTCCACTATTGCCGCGCGATTTGAAACTAATGCCAATCGCTAATGATCTAGCTATCGCCGGCGGTACCACTATCGTCGGGCGATAACTTTCTTGAGAGCTCTGTCAAAATAATTCCCAGCTACTGTTGCGCGGTAAATTCTACCGTCGCGTGATAACGCCTTTCTCGAGCTCGATGTAAACTCTTGAGCTACCGCCGCACGGTAACTAGCTACTGTTGGGCGGTAACCACCAGTGAAGCATCTCACGCCTCAAAAAATTTGGGGCGTTACAAATCTCCCCCACTTAAATAAATTTTGTCCCGAAATTTGACATTACAGGAAAATATAAAAAGTAAACAGTGCATCTAATTACCTTAGAGAAATAGCTCAGGGAACTCCTCCCTCATAGTTTGCTCGCACTCCCAAGACAGCTCCTCTCAGTCATAGTTTTCCCAAAGGACCTTGACTATTCTAATGGACTTGTTCCGCAGTTGCCTAAACTCCACGTCCTCAATCCGAATGGGCTTGACCTTCGTCGTCAACCCACTATCGACCAGCACTTGATCCGCAGTAATCACTTGAGTAGGCTCTTGAATGGCTTTCTAGAGCACTGAGATGTGAAATACATCGTGCAAACCACTAAACTCCACCGAAAGATCCAAACGATAAGCAACTTCATCAATCTGCTCCAAGATATCAAAAGGCCCAACATACCTCGGACTAAGCTTATTTAAGCGTCAAATCCTTGATACACCCTTAAATGGTTTTATTTTGAGGTATACCCAATCGCCCACCGCAAACTCCACATTCTGATGCTTGGCATTGTAGTACTTGGCCTGCCTATCTTGAGCAATCAGTAGTTGTTCTCGAATCAACTGTATTGTTGAAGTAACATCTTCAACGTCCCTTCGCTTGTACAGCTTCGATTCTCCTGTTTCTACCCAATACAATGGAGTACGACACCTCCTATTGTATAGGGCCTCAAAAGGCGTCATCTGAATGTTAACTTGGTAGTTGTTATTATACCCAAACTCAACCATAAAAAGATGGTCCTCCCACCTTTTCCTGAAATCCAAAGCACACATACGAAGCATATCTTCCAACATCCTATTCACCATTTCAGTCTGACCATCTGTATGTGGGTGAAAAGTCATGTTCGAAGTTCAACTTGGTGCCCAACAACTGATGAATGAGTCTCCAATCATTAGAAGTGAAACGACCATCTCGGTCACTAACTATGCTCCGGGGTACGCCGTGCAAACAACTATGTTGTCCACATAAAGTTTCACTAGTTTCTCAACTGAATCATCCTTCCTATTGGATTTGAAGTGTGACACCTTCGTTAAACGATCAACGATCATCCAAATGGCATCGTTCCCCTTGTGCTATCTCGACAAATCGTGCATGAAATCCATGGAGATGTCATCAAATTTCCACTCTGGTATTGACAATGACTTCAAGAATCCGCCAGTCTTCTGGCATTTGGCCTTCACTAAGGCACACATTTGACATTTTGCTCCACATACAATGCTATGTCTTTTTTCAGACCCGGCCACCAAAACAATTTATTCATGTCCTTGAACATCTTGGTGCTCCCAGGGTGAATCGAGTACTTTGTAAAGTGCGTCTCATACATAAATTATTCTCGCAACTACCCCACGTTTGGGACGCACAATCGGCTGCTTTTCCATAAGAGGCCATTGTCAATAGAGAACTGGTCGTTATACCCATCAATAGTTTTTGCCCAGTGACGTTTCAAGCTCATGTCCAACTCCAAGGCCTGCTGAATCCTGTCTGCGAGGTCGTATTGAACCTCCGTCCAACACAAATGTACATTTGTACTAATGCCCTTGTCAACACAAGAGATTTCCAAGGCCTCCAGATCCCGAATAAGCCGTTCGTCATGCATCTGTAACCAATTGGCTCGAGTAGGGGTCCTACGACTCAAAGCATTTGCCATAACGTTCCCCTTCCTAGGAATATAATGAATCTTGTAGGTGTAATCTCCAAGGAACTCCATCCACCTACGCTATCGCATGTTCAGATCCTTCTGATCCATCAGATACTTCAGGCTCTTATGATCTGAAAAGATATTTACCTTAACACCATACAGATAATGCCTCCAAAGCTTAAGAGCGAATACCACAGCCTCCAACTCCAAATCATTGGACCGGGCAATTCCTCTCATGCACCTTCAACTGATGCGATCCATAGGCTATCATCTTCCTGTGCTGAAGAAAAACACAACCTAACCCACACCCAGAGGCATCACTATAAATCTCAAAGCCCTCCAAACTACAAGGCGAACATAAGACAGGCACCGTGGTCAAACGACACTTTAGTTCTTTGAAAGCTTGTACGCACTCCGGTGACCAAACAAACTTTTGATCCTTCCTTGTAAGAGTAATGAGGGGCAGTGTTATCTGTGAGAAGTTCTCCATGAAGTGCCTGTAAAAGCCAGCAAGCCCCAGAAAACTCTGGACTTCTGACACAGAAGACATCACAAGCCATTACTGTATCGCAGCTACCTTCACCGGATCTACTGCAATTCCCTCACCACTAACCACATGACCAAGAAACACTACCGCGAATAACCAAAACTCACATTTGGATAATTTGGCATACAATTGGTTCCTCACTCAGGGTCTCCAAAACCATATGAAGATGCTTGAAATGATCCTCCTCGTACTGTGAGTACACCAGTATATCATCGATGAAGACTATCAGGAACTGGTCCAAGTACTCTCTGAACGTCCTTTTATCAAATACATAAATATGGATGGCGCATTCGTCAGCCCAAATGGCATGACAGTGAATTCATAATGCCCATAACGTGTGTTGAAATCCGTCTTGGGAATGTCACTTTCCCTAATTCTCAGCTGATAGTACCCGGATTTCAAATCTAGCTTTAAGTACACAGTTGACCCGACCAACTGATCAAATAGGTCATCAATCCTCGGGATCGGATATTAATTCTTCTCCGTCAGCTTATTCAACTCTCGGTAATCAATACACAGTCGTAAGCTTCCATACTTCTTTTTAATAAGAAGGATTGGCGTGCTCCAAGGCGACGAACATGGACGCACATACCATTGATCTAACAACTCCTGTAGTTGTACCATCAATTATTCCATCTCCTTTGGCACTAAGCGGTATGGGGAGCATGACATGGGCTTGGCGCCTGGCACCAGCTCGATGGTGAAGTTGATCTCACATTGCGGTGGGGCTCCGCGGAGATTTTCAGGAAAAACATCAGGAAACTCTGATACAACCGGGATACTATCCAAACCTAGCTTGGGCTTCGAAGTCTCCACTAAGGTGAGAAATAGCTCTGCACCAATACAAACTGCCTTAACCGGCTGGATAGCAGACATCAAGGTCTTGCTCGATCCCCTCATGCCAGAGAATTTAGTCTCACGCTCTGTATCCACCCCTAATCTGACCACCTTACGATTGCAATCAATGTACGCACGCTACTCCAAGAGCCAGTCCATGCCAAAAATCACATCAAACTCCACTATCGGTAGTAGCGACGCTTGTAAGTCAAACTCTTGACTCCCAATCTGTACCATCACGCAACAAACTCTATCCGCACGCATAGAACACCCGTTAGGCAGCAGCACGTCCAATTTATCCCTTGCCACCGAAGACGGCGCTCCGATGCGCGATACAAATTCCTCGAACAAAAAGGAGTGTGAAGCTCCCGTATCGAACAATGCTCTCCCCAGATAATTAAAGATCAAAATAAGTCACAAGCTAATGCGCATAAGGCAACAAGTATGTAAAGCTAAACGCGATGTTAAAGAAATCATACCTGACACCACATCTGCCTGTTTTATGACCTCCTACTAGCCAAGATTGTAAACTCTAGGCTGGGTTGGAGCGTAGTGGGATGCGGTTGACTCCACTTCCTTTCCCTTCTCCGCATAAGATGCTCCAGGTTTCTTTTCTGACTTCGGGTGCCCACTCCAACATTCTCGGGCAATATGTTCCTGTTTTCTGCACTTATAGCAAGTAATCGGGCCTCATATTTCAGTAACTCCAGACGTACCCAAAGGTGTGGATAGACCCGAATTCTGAGCCTTCTTGTTCCGCTTACGAAACCCATACTTTGACGAACTCTGTACATTGAATTCTGACTTCTTCGAGCTTGAGTCCTTCTTCTCCTGAACCCTCCTCATATATTTCTCTAGAGATCGGGCGATATTGACCAGAGTTAGGAAACCTTGTGTCATCGGCCCAGAGAGCAGTAGCCTTAGGACATCACGTAGACCCTCATAGAACCGGTTGGTCTTACGCTCCTCGTCAGCGAAAGTAATGCCAGCATAACGTCCCAACCTCGTGAACTCGTGGAGATACTCATCCACACAACTATCTCCCTACGTCAGTCTCTGAAACTGATTCTCCATATCGATTCTCTGCGCAGAGGGGAGGTATCTAGCCAGGAATAACCTCATGAACTCGTCCATCAAAACATCGGTGAGTTGTCTCCCAACCAAGAGGTGCAGCTCCAGCTCTTCCCACCACAGTCGCGCCTCTCCATACAATAGGAAAGCGGCTATGGTTGACTTCTATCATTCTTCCATTTCAGTCGCTGTCATGACTCTCTTAACACGAGAGAGCCAATCCTAGGCCTAGGTTGGGGTTCCAGTCCCCAAAAATACTATAGGATTGAAGCTCATCACATGTTTGAGTTGCTTCTCTGTCGCTCTTCTTGGCACTAAAGGCTCTACAGCCACTCGTTCGACCACTCTAGGCTCTGTCGTATGAAGCGGGACCTGCTCCATGACAAGGGCAGTAGGTTGTGCTTGCCTCCCTAGTTGGGCATCCATCATTGCAAACACCGCCTCAGCCACAAGTCTTTTCATTTTTGCCGAAGAAGGGGTTGCAGGTATGTCATTAGGTGCACTGCTTTCTACAGAGTGTGGACGTTCCGACTATCTTGCACCACTCCTATCCACCTTTAATAGTAAAAACACTCAATTAGGCGACAAACAGATTGTCAAAACAAAATCATTGGGACACTCGGGTTCCTCAAACAAGTGTATTTTCATTCCTAAGTTGACATTCATGAGTTCTTTTCATATTATAACGATGACGCATATACCTGTGCTCACCAACCCTTAAAAGAATTCATCCACAAATTCTCATAAGAAAGACTGACACCTTAGTCTGATACCAAATTGTAACACCCCCATCCGTCACATGAGATATAACTGAAGGTCCGGCCGGTGCCCCACGCCATATTCCAAGGACAGTTAGCGGAGTTACATATTAATACCAAATTACTATAATCCCATATCGAAATCTAACACAGATCATTCTAGCGGAAGCTTTTAAGTAAGACAGAAGAACCCACCACAGAACATGAATGCCCACTACAATCCAAAGAAGGAATGAAAGTACAAATACACCAAGAGTCTTGGACTTATGGCCTAACAACATTCAACTTGAATTAAAGTATTTTATATACTTCAACACGCAGGCCAGCCATACATGAAAAATGTAAGAGCAAACACTTCGCTTTGGCCTTCAAGGGCCAGCACAGCATCAAGGGCTTTAGCTCGCTACTTGCCACTTGGCCCACCTGTTCCTGCATAAGAACAATCCACCGAACGGTGGCAAATAAGGAAACGGTTAGCTAAAACTGACAAAATTATAATGACCCCTCCCCTTACTCGGGGTGGCGGGGCTCCTTCCCTGTAAATTATTAGCAAAACCAAACATAGTAATGAAAGTGCAATTTAAGCACACTTCACTACAGGCGTAGGCACGAATGACCATAAATCTCATGCACTCAGGGCACATTCTCAGTGTCCGGACAAAAGCCAGTGACTCACCACCGTTCATAAGACGGCATCAAACATAAGCATTTTGGTAGTCCTTATGGCCTGCGCAAGGCCTAAGACCCATAACTATATCAGCGACAAGTAACACTACCCACGGACACTCGGCAAAGATACTGGGTAGTTTCAGCCCCCTTCCCGTTGCTCACATCATCGGGCATAAAAAGCCACGACGCGGGTCAGCCTCCCCATTCTTATTTATCCAATCAATGCATAACCCCGTTATGTTATACGGGTGGCTTGTAGGCCACCTGGCTGGGCTCGCAGAGCTCTCAGCCCTACAACTAAAGCCTCAGGTCTCCATGATACAGGCCACAAACAAATCAAGGATCTACCGCCATGCGTTATCTGGTAGAAAAGTGATTCTACCCAGTTTTTTGGGTGTTCCTTGGAGTTAGTCCCCAAGGTTCCCGGCTGCAATCTACCGTGTAGAGACCCGAAAAACAAACATCACAGAGTCTTCTCCGGCCAATACAAGCATAATGAAAACATCACCAATCCATACCAACCTGTCTAGATGGGCTTCACACACCATGCCTATGTTCGTACTTCGATTCCGAACTCTATATTTTAAACTACGGGGATATACCGTATCTACCCGAAGGAAAACCTCACGCTCACTGCACACTCGCGGGAGAGGGCTCCTTATACCAAAGGAAGAGGACTTCACATGTCCAATAAGAGACTCGTTACCCTTTGCGCTCTCTTCGGTGTCATGCCAAAGATCTAAACGGATGAATGCGACCACAACGATCTTGCCTCCACAGATCCGGACTCATCTTGCGAATCGGAACTCCGAAACTTCAACGGCGGCAGAGTCTCTCTTCCGATGTTGTTTCTCCTCCTCTAAGAGATCCAGGCCAACTCCTCACTCCAAAAGAAATGAAGTGAAAATGGACAAAATTAGGCACTTAAACAAAGCTACTGTCGCGTGATAACTAGCTACCGCCATGTAGTACCTCTTCGTTTTGCGTGTAACCGCCCAGGACAGCCAACCACAGGCCGCCACATGGACATGCCATTACAATTCCACAATCGTTGCACGATAGGAAACTAACGCCGCTCGCTGACGACCTAGCTATCGCCGACAGTACCACTATCGTCAGGCGATAACTTTCCCGAGAGCTCTGTAAAAATAATTCCCAGCTACCACCGCGCGGTAAATTCTACCATCGCGCGGTAATGCCTTTCTCTATCTTGACGTAAACTCTAGAGCTACCACTGTGCATTAACTAGCTACCGCCGAGCGATAACCCCCAGTGAAGCATCTCACGCCTCAAGAAATTTGGGGCGTTACATGTGGAATCTCACAAAATTCAAATCATTTAATAATTGAAATTTCTTCAAAAATTATAGAAAAATACTTTCCAAAAATTCTGATTTGCGGTCAGTACCTAAGTCTAACCTAATCAAATGCATGGACAAAATTTCATGACATGTGGACTTAGGGTTTGGCTTGGGCACTCATTTAAAAATCTGTCATAGTCTAGGACTAGTCTTAGTGGAATGGCCCTATAGGGAGCTACAGTGCTCCAAATTACATGTTTAGGGTGTCAAATTAAAGGTAAGACTTAGATCTAAAATGTTTATGTTGACAACTATTTCTGAATTTGCTTTTAAGTGGCCTAAATTTAACCCACAATGTACAATAATTAATGTGACAGAAATAAAATAAAGCTATAGTTTAATACATCAAGATGGACGACATCCATGCGTCTTCTTCCTCCAGCCGACGGCCACAATTACACCAACATGTAGCACCTTGATATTGTGTTTTCTGGCCATCCAGATACCTCCCTGGCCTGCCACCACCACCACCACCACCCCACCTCCATTGAGGTGGGGGCTAATGTTTGGCGGCGACTTGGCCGCCGGAGGCGGCGGTTTTCGGCGAACCCGAACTCCATTAAAAACTAAAAATTCATGAAATTCTCTGTTGGGATCGGGATCAATTGAGCCCGATATCTATCTTAAATGATCTAAGTGGCTAGCACAGAGGGAGGGGAGGAGAAACAGACCTTGATTGGGGCCCGACGGCGGCGATGGTGGCGGTTGGCCGTGGACTTTCTCCTCTCCGGCGAGCTTGCTCCTGAACTTATTTCTCCACCAAAAGCTTCGATCCAGATATCTAATTCCACTCCTCTCAGTGCTCTGAAGCTAATAGAAGGGTTGGTTTTGGTTGGATGTAGCTGTATAAGGAGATATTACTATGGGAATTTCAGCTCAAGCTTTGGATGTTTCACCATGAGCTCCAAGTGTCCACCATTCCTTGAATCCTACTGGAAAATACTGTGTGGGTTTAGAAATAAGCTTGGGAAGGGAGGAGGAGGGACACATGGCTCCCAAACCTCATTTTCCTCTCTTCTTTCTCTTGATTTTAGGGGAAATGACCAAAATACCCCCATTCATGTCATCTCTCTCAAAATTCAGAGGGCATGGGTGGTCATTGGGCTAATGGGCTACTGAATGGGCCATGTTTCATGGGCTTAGCCCATTGGAAATGGGCTTGGCTCTCATTTTCTCTCTTTAGGTCTTATGTTGACCAAGTTGACTTTTGGATTGACTTGGTCAACTTGGTGAGTGGACTGACCCCACTTGATGGTCATGGACCCTATGGAATCACCCAACATGGGTTGGTCCATGGTGGTGCCCCACTTAGGCTAATTGGGCCTATAGGTGTGGGTTTGACAAAATTAGGGTTAGGGTTGACTTGGGTCAACTTGGGTCAATGGGTGACCCAATGATGTGGATTTTGATTCACTTAGATTGCTTTTAGGGTTAGGGGCTAGTTTGACTTGAGTTTACTTAAGCCTTATAGTGGGCACTATGTGAACCCACCCTAACTTCATGGGTCAAACCTAGCCTAAACCCATACCCGCACTACGTGTCCTAACCTAATCTATGTTTAGGGGGTCTAATTGGAATGGGATGTTACACCGACAATGTGCCCTGAGTGCACATAACATTTGGCTGCCGAGGCACTTGTTTATGATATATTAAATGATGCTTAAGTTGTACCTTCTTATGAAATATCTGGATATATAAATGATATGCCTTCATGGAAGGAATACCGCTGCCCCGGGTATGGGGTAGGGTCATTATAAATTGGTCAGCTGAAAGTTGACCATTTCCTTGTTTGTCATCCTCATGGTGGATTGTTCATATGCAGGTGCTGGAGAGCTGATCGAGAAATAGCGGGTTGCTTCCCTTGTTGCTATGCTGGCCCTCGAAGGCCAAACGAAGAACTTTATTATTTTCATGTGTGGCCGGTCTACACGCCGATGTCTGTAAACCAAACTTTTGAAGCATAACTATAAGGTCTTAAGGTCATAATATTTTGTGTATTTTGTAAACATTCTTGATATATTTATATAGTGGACATTCATATGTGTTGAGTTCAAAAGTTAACCCTTAAACCTTCCGCTAGAATGCTCTGAGTTAGTATACGTGTAGTTTTGATATTAATACGTAACTTCGCCGACTGTCTGTGGAATATGGCATAGGGCCCCAGCTGAACCCTCTGTTATATTTCATGTGACTGATGGAGGTGTTATAGGGTCAGCCTGAGCGAAATTCATCAAGTATAAGTTTTGGACTAAGTTAAAATCGTTGAATAGGCTAGGCATTGAGTTAAGTCAGATTCATCGAGTAATCTCGACGAATTCATCGAGTAATAGTCTCGACATTGAGTGATTCTACAATCGTTGAGTTTAGGTGTTGAGTTCGTCGAGTATCAGGCTTGGTGTTGAGTGATTTTGTTTTGGCGTCGAGAGTGTCAAGTGATATGTGAGTCTAAGTCAATTTCGTCGAGTATCAGGCTTGACATTGAGTGATTTGGTTTTGGCGTCGAGAGCATCGAGTGATTTGTGAGTCTAAATCAATTTTGTCGAGTGTCTGTTGTATTCATCGAGTATACTCGACGAATCAGTGTGGACTTCGTTTTTTTATGCCGAATTGAGTCAATTCGTTGACTTCAACCTAAGGAAGATTTTCAGAGTTTTTCCTTCCGTTTCTCATTGGAGTAGTCCAGTGTTTTGGTTGGGGTTTTTGGATGTCTAGGCATGGACCATGTTCGGCAGTGGATAAAGGACCACCAACCTTATGTCGCTCGTAAATCATTACACTTTGAGAGTTTTGAGATGTATGGACTGTTGGGTTGTGTTGGATAATGTGGCCACCACCACAATACCTTTTTTGAGATGTATGGATTGTTTGGTTGTGTTGGACAATATGGACACCACCAAACACCTTTTTGAGATGTTTGGACTGTTGGGTTGTGTTGGACAATATGACTACCACTACAGTACCTTTTTACCAAGTGTTAATGATTTACGTGTTTAGAGCTACTACATCTCTCTCTTCTTATTGTATAGACTTATGTTATTCTGCTCACTCCTACAAATCTTATCGAAGCATGACATCATTTCATACTTGGTGCAACTTTCCTTACTACACTGTTGAGAATTATTCTTTGCTTATTATAGTATGACTCATTTGTTGAGGCTTGACAGTTTTTCTTGTATTTGGGTTGGTAACCCTATTTTGTCTCTTTTTCTTTGATTATTGCTACCATAGACGTTTGATCGTCACTTGTAAATTATTGTTGATGTATTCTTGTCTTTGGAATACCTCAGGTTTAGAGCAGTAGTCAGTTGAGAGGCTAGAGTTGGTGGTTACCTGTATTCTGCAGTTGTTGCAGTCACTCTTTTCTCACCATTGTGAGGTAGTATTATTGTTTTGTTATTTAGTTCAGACATAAATGTTTTTTTGGTGGTTTCGTTTCAGGTTGTTGATGCCCACTAGAGTTTTTATATTGCTATGTTACTTGCTAGCTGCTTAGTCTCTTCTGGATGACCTGTTAGTTTTACTTGCTCATTGGGTAGATTTTATGTTAGGGTTTCATGTTAGATATTTCGAGTATAAAAGTATCATTATGACTATTTCATTCATAGCATTGTTTTTAAACCAAAGTCGCTATATTTTAACGAACGTAAAAGCTATTTATATACTTATATTAAACCTAAAGGTATGCATATCATGAGTTGTCCTATTTGGATGTTTATGCTCATGTAGGATGTTAATCTATATAAACAAAGTATTTTCGACATCATATATTCATATTTTTCACTTGTGAACTAGTTGATCCACTAAGCCGAGAGATATGACCGTCAAAACTTAACTTAAATTACAGCTTTTTTTCATAATAACATGAGGATTTCGTATAAAGTGTTAGGTTCGATTTCTTTCATGAGTGCCTGCAGTTATCCACTATATGGCGTGGTATTATGACACGTGTTTTCTCTTACTCTGATACATTGTTTAAATGGGGATAAAAGGCGGGTTGTGACACTAGAGGTGTGGAAACAAGTTCCAAGTACCTCTCTCAGTTAAGGTTTTCATCTCTTCATCCATAGCGACTTTCCACTATGAAATAACAAGAGTCTCCGAATACGTAGCTGGGATGATAGTAGAGGATATAGCAAGAGCAAAATGCTTGGCAATCAGGGAAAGCTGAGCATATGAGACAGCAGCATCAATATGATGCTTAGTACATTGTCGGATGCCCTTCCGGAGGGCAATGAGAAGATCAAGATCACTCTTGTCCGTAGTAGCAGAGCTACTGTCAAAAGAAGGAATAGGTCCTAGAACAGGCACATAAGACTCCAAGGGTAAAGAATCAGTTTCGAGAGAAAGAGACGGTTCAACAAGAATATATGTGGAAAGAACTGGTGCCGACAGAGGTGCCGAGACAATAGACATTGAAGAGGAAGTATTGGAGGGCAAGAGAGAAGAAGCAAGAGAAAATATGATGTATCCTGAAAAAAGGTGACATCAACAAAAATATATTGTTTGCAAAGAAAGGGATCAAAATAGCAATATCTCTTCTGAGTCGTACAATACCAAGGAATATCCATTTAAAAGAACGGGGAGAAAATTTGTCACGACTAGGAGAAGGTATGTGAACAAACGTCGTACATCCAAAAACTCGAAGAGGTAAAGAAGCTATTGGAGGGATCAAAATAGCTCAGTCTCAGGATATAAAATTAAAAATGGAGTTTTTCCCTAAAGAATCGACGAGAAAATATGATTTATGAGATAGCAAGAGAGAAGAACAACATGACCCCAATAAGACCGAAAAACATTCATTTATAATAGAAGGCTACGAGTAACATCCAGGAGATGACGATTCTTGCATTCAGCAACACCATTCTGTTGAGAGGTATAGGGGCAAGTAGTTTGATGAACCAAACCATGGCTCGCATAAAATTTGGAAAATTAATGGCTAATATATTCATTGGCATTATCAATACGAAGAACCTAAATAAGCACATTAAACTGTGTGGAGATCTCATTATAAAAGGCACTAAACACAGAGTAAAGTTCAGAATGCTCTTTCAAGAGATACAACCAAGTACACCTAGAGAAATCATCAATGAAGATAACAGAGTTCAAGCTATCTCTACCAACTATGGCAGTAGGAGAGGGAACCCAGATGTTAGAGTGAACTAGTTCAAAATGGCGCGAAGAACTACGTCTCGTTCGTGTTGGGAAAGAACAGCGGTGATGTTTGCCAAACCGATATGCTTTACAATTCAATGGAGAATCATCGGGAGGAAGATTTGGGTGAAGTTGGTGGATGAGACGAGGAGGATGAGCAAGACGATGATGTCACTGCTGAAGGGAAGAAGAAGCAGAAAGAGCAAAGACATTGTCAAGAAAGAAAAGGCCACCACTCGCAGTCCCAGTAGTAATCATAGTCTTTGATACAGAATCCCAGAAAGAATAGGTAGTGACAGAAAAAGTAACCGTGCAGTGTAACTGTGTGTAAAGAGCATGAACAGACAGTAAATTGCACGAAAAAGTGGGAACATATAGAGTGTCCTCAAGCTGCAAAGATGGAGTGATGTGCACAGGGCCAACACCATGCACAAGAGAATAAGTCTCATCTACAATAATGATAGGAGATACACATTTCTGCTTGTTAAAGCAAGAGAACAAACGACAATTGCCGGTCATGTGACAAGTGGCACCAGAGTCAATAAGCCACTTATCGAAAGAGACCAAAAGAGCGTGAGTTGTAAAGGAGAAAAGAGAAACCGACTGTTGGGTACATTGGAAACTATGTACCTGATTTGGAGAAGTCTTACTTAACTCAATAATATACATCATTGTGTATTTGATGAGATGTTGAGTTTCAATGTGCAGGATAAAGAAATGCAGTAAAATATTCTAAGTACATGTATCGACACTTGTGAAGGAAATGTGTCGACACCAGGAGCCAGATTGTGTCGACACACATAACTTATGTCGACACACAGAAATTCAGTCTACAGCAATTGTGTCGACACACAAGACTGTGTCAACACACAGAAATTCTATCTATAACAATTGTGTCGACACACAGGACTTGTGTCGACACACAGAAATTCAGTCTACAACAATTGTGTCGACACACAGGACTTGTGTCGACACACTGAACTTGTGTCGACACACAGAAATTCAGTCTACAACAACTGTGTCGACACACAGGTCTTGTGTCAACATACAGAAATTCAGTCTACAACATCTCTTAGGAAACTACTATAAATATGTGTGTATGATGGGTTGGCTGTGTTTGTTTTAATCTGTGCTATGATAGTTGTAGCATAGGTTGTCTAACTGAGATATAAATTTATCTGCCTAAATAAAATAAGAATTGAACCTATTCACCGCCCCTCTAGGTGTTTAGGGTATCTTGAAACCAATTCTTTCAAGCGGTATCAGAGGGAGGTTCCTCACGAATAGACTTAACAGTCTGAGTTGATCTCCAAGGCAGTTATCAATTAGACAAAATGGGTTCAGGTGAAAATCACAAGGAACTTGGATCCATGAAGATTCCCATATGTAGAAAGGAAATCTTTGGCATATGGAAAGAGAGAGTCAGATTATTCATGGAAGCATCTGACCCAAGAATCTACATCACAGTTCAAGAAGGGCCATTCATTCCTATGAACATTTCAGTTCTTGATGCTAACCTCAAGACTCCAAAAAGTTACTCTGAAATAACTAAGGATGAGATCATCTTAGCCAATATGGACAAGAGAGCACAGAACATAATAGTTAGTGTTATAGATGACTCAACTTTCCAAAACTTGGTTTATTGCAAAACCTCCAAGGAGATGGGGGACACTTTGATTATCTACATGGAGGGGACAAAAGAAGTAAGAGAGGATAGAAAGTCTATGTTAAATCAAGAATATGAAAGTTTTAGACAAACCAAAACAGATAGCATAACTGAGTGCTATAAGAAATTTTTCAGAATAGTTAATGAGTTGATGACTTATGGAAGAGTCTTCAGCACATATGAGCTCAATGATAAGTTTCTCAGATAACTAACCAAAGACTGGGATACAAAGATATGTGTCATCAGGGAAGTGACCAAACTTGCAGATACATCTCCTCCAACCCTATTTGGAAAATTACTATCATATGAGATGCAGCTTATGGCCAGAAAAGAGGAGGAGAAAAGCAATAGGTCTTAGTACAAAGAGAAATCTATGGCCCTCAAGGTTGAATCCACAAAGAAGGATATGAGGAAGTCTCCATCTCCTTCTAGGAAAGCTGCTGAAGTTAACTCAGATAATTCTGACCACACATCAGACATCCTCAATTCTGTTTAAGACTTTGCTGCCTTCACAAGGCAATTCTAAAGATTCATGAGAAAAAAATAGTGGAGAACAAAGCACTCCTCCTCTCAGTCCAAGGATGACTACTACCAGAAGAAGAAATCTTTTAAGGAAGACAGGTATGGCACTAAACCAAGCAAACTAACTTCTTCTAAGATTGTTTGCTATTATTGCAATAGGTCTAGACATGTCATAGCTGACTGCCCTGATAAAAGAAAGGGATCTAATGATAAGAAGAAGCATCAAAATAAGGGCAAGAAGGAGAGATCCTTTGTTGCCAAGAAGCAGGAGAGTTGGATTGACTCCTCATTATCAGAATCTGGATAAAAGGTTGAAGCTGAAGCCTATAATGGATTATTCACTACTGAAGAGGATTCTGTAGAGACTAAATTCTTGCAAATACTGGACTCTATAAATGGGATTGAAGATCATCTTTATAGAGGGCTGATGGCTCTGTCTGAGGGAGATCAGTGCCAGTATAAGCCAGGTCCCCAGTAAGGTATACAATCTATCTTCAGTTTCTGATTATTATACTGGACCAGAATCAGAAGCATTAGCATCAAGAGTTGAGGATGATTTTGAATCTGAAGGGGATGTGGATCAACTAATTGATAAGTATGGTGATCTGTTGCAAGATTTTAAGAAAAGTAGAATCCTTGCCAAAAAGCAGGCTAAGGAAATTGCCTCTTTCAAGTTAGCTGCTTCAGAATCAGCAAAAGTGTTGGATCTGAAATTGAAGGAAGTAAGCCAACTGAAAAAAATCACGATCATTCAGATGGAAACCATTACCTTCAAAAATAATCACATCAAGAATCTTGAAGTCAGACTTCAACGAGAGAGGGGTCTTATGGCTAAATTCTCAAAGCCAAAGTCAGTCTTACCCTTAATTGATAACTTCATTGCCCAAAATGGTAAAGAAGGATTAGGCTTCAAGGGAAGAATAAGGGCAGCTAATTCCAAAAGGAAGGCAAAGCCCCAGTTCAGCCGCTAGCTTCCAAACCCCCTATTCCTTTCAGGAAAGTGATGCAACTAACTAACAGGTATGACCATGACATCACACATGGTAACTGTGAGCCCGGTGATCAGGATGGCAAGTGTGTAGATGCCAGAAGGGCAGCCGATGAGCAAATACACCATGTTCTTCAGGAATCATCAGGGTTTGATGCACCGACCCTAGCACTTAATAAAAAGATTGTTGTTCCTTTAGAATTGAGGACTGCTGACAGCAATGCTCTTAAGCCTGTACTTAAAAGAAGATACAACATATATGAGTGTTGGTGGTATGGCAAAGTGGGCCACTATGTCATTGATTGTTGGCACAATACTAGTGTCCAGAAAAATGCTAGCTTACCTGTCAGAAAGGCTGCAAGCAAGCCTATCAAATTTCAATCTAACCTGAACCTAGAACCCAATAATTTTGGGGCTCTAAGTTTAGGTAATTTTATTTGATGCAGGTGAGTCCAAGTGACCTTACCCCACTATGGTACTTGGACAGTGGATGTTCCAGGCATATGACTGGAACTAGAAGTATGCTAAAGGACTTTACTCCCACACTTGATGGATCCAAAGTTATCTTTGGTGGATCAGAAAAGAGAGTAATCAAAGGTTTTGGTAAAATTTCTAATCGCTTAATCACTATCACTCAAGTGGCATATGTGAAAGGTTTAAAACATAACCTAATAAGCATAAGTCAACTGAGTGATCTTGGTTATGACACTTCTTTTATTAAGAATGGGTGTCAGATTAGAAGGTCAAGTGACCAAAAGGTTATCTTGACAGGCTATAGAAAAGGAAATGTCCATTGTTTAAATTTTGTGTGTGAAAATAAATATTCTCCTGTTTGCCTATTTGTAGATGAGAAAGCTTCTCATTGTGTCAAATGACACAAGAGGCTAGCTCACCTTAACTATAAGACTATATGTCAACTCTTTAGTAAAGAGTTAGTGAGGAATGGTCCTCAGGTCAAGTGCATCAAGGAGGGTGTATATTCAGCTTGTCAAAAGGGCAAACAGACCAAGACCTCCTTCCAAAGTCTTGATACCAAAAATTCAGTGAGGTGTTTATACCTCCTGCATATGGATCTATTTGGTACTATGCTAGTTCATAGTTGTTAACCCAGAAATCGGCGATCCCTCCCAAGGTAGCCAGCTCGCAAGTCGTGGCCTTATCTAGGAGGACGCCGCCTGTCAGCCTTCCCTTCTAAGGGTGGGCGGACTGACCTCTCAGTCCGCGCGGCTAGGGCGGTCTCCCCGGTCTGACTGCCCAGGTCACGCAGTAGCCGCTCATTCTGCAGGGGATGCGGACTACTTCCTCATTCCGCCCCTGCAGGCCGCGCGGTTAGTTCGGTTAAAAATGTGGCCATTCATTCTCCCTCAGGTATGAACTACTAAACTGAGTGGTGGACTCGAATTCCTATCCGCTCAAACCGCACGCTAAATGCTCAACTAGAGGCCGCGACCAACCCTCCTGTCTGCCAGCTATAGGCGGACTCGATATCGGCTAACCGAGCAGTCTGCAGACCTCTCTGGTCAGTCTGCCAGGTCGCCAACCCTCGCCCCAAGCAAAGGATGCCACCAGTCAACGGCGGTTCTCTCCAATAGGCGCGACTTGGACTCTTCAGTCCGCCAGGTCGGCAGTCTTTATTGTCGAGCAATGGCGACAAGCCACCAGCAGGTAGCCTGCTCAACCTATCAGCCACGAGTTAGGCGGGCTCGTTGCGCAATCTGCCAGATGAGCCCCAGCTCGGCAGCCAGCGATCTGCCTCCTCTCCGCCGCGGGCTGGGCAGACTCGTTCTGCAGTCCGCCGGCTATCCCTCCAGCTTCCCGATGTCCGCTTCTACCCAGCAGCTAGCGAACACCTCCTCAGCTCGCACAACCCAGCGTGAGCTCGCTCAGCAGTAGAGGCGGACACGTCCCAGTCCGTCTGCAACAGCAGCAAGACCAGCTCAAGGCAGTCCCAGACCGCGCGACCCGGTGCGGACTCCGCGGACTCAACATTGTACTCGCTCAGCTCACCGCCTCACCGGTGTTGACGTTACCAAGACCGTTACCTCCTTGGGCTTATAAATAGGCCCCCATACCTCTCATTCGATGGAAGGAGACGATGCGGCAAAGGCGTCCAGATCTCGACATCGGTTCCTGCGGACTCGAGTTCCCAGTCCGCGTGGCCTGCCCTCCAGCTTCTTCTCCCAGCTCGATCAAGCAGTCCGCCCGGCTAAGTCCAGCGGGCTCCTTGGTCAGCTAACTGCGCGGTTTGCCGACCTCCCTGGTCAGTCCGCACGATCTCCGAATTTCTTCTTCCTTAGCCGTCGGCTTCCCCCCTTGTACCCTTTTTTCTTCTTTCTATGTAAAGGTGCAACCTCAAGCTGTAACTTCAGTTATAATCAAAGGAAAGCCCGTCGCAAGAGTGGAATTCAGGCCGCGATGGGAGAAGTCTGATGTTGCCACTGTTAGTGGCCCTCTTTTTTTTTCTTCTCTCGATCTAACCAACAGAGCCCAACCGCTAAAGTAGTTTCTGCTCGATAGTTCCTGATCAAGCTTCTTCCCTGCTCGAGCAAGCCTCTCCCTTGCTCCGTCAGCCCTCTCCTTTATCCCCGCATCCCTCCTATTCACCCTAGCTTGTGAGATCAAACAACCCGTTAACTGAGCGGTGTCGCATTTCGCGCATCAACAGTTAACACGCGACCTTCAGATCTCGATCATATAGTGAAATCAGTGGTTACTCATGTCAGACCATCAACCAGCCGAGAGCCTTGCTCCAAGCTCCAGTTAAGATTCTCTTTGGGAGGCCTTGGAGCAATCTCGTAGAGAAACCGCACAACAGTTTCAAGCAATCAACTGTGTTCTAGCTGCTATCGCTCAACGATTGGAAGCACCACCTTTAGCAGCACAAGCTCCTCCAATCAATCCAGCACCAGCATCCGAGATTCCTCAAGTTTATCCACCGGCTTATCCGTCGGTCTATCCTCCTTTCTACACTCTAACCTTTCTACAAGGGCCTGCAGCCCCTTTGCGGTCTCAGAATGACGAATTTGCAGCTCGTCAGAACTTTTTCCGAGAAGCTGTCCGAGGAAGTCCTAGAAGATTCCTAAATTTTCAAGGAAGTTATCCCTACTCTTCAGCTCCTACTTTTGCTCCTTCCACAGAAATTTTTCCCTTCTATCCTCAAGCTCCTTGTGCAGCTGCAACTTATGCTCCCTTTTTTCCTTATGTTGTAGGAGAACAAGAAGAACAGTCACTATTTACAGAGAATGTTTGGTATGAACTGACTCCAGTTAACTTCAGAGAGCCACGGTTTCCCATTTACACCGGAGAGACTGATCCAGTCAAACATCTTCAAGCATTTGAATCAGCCGTAGCTCTCAAGACTCTTTCAGATGCTACCAAATGCAAGCTCCTTGTAACGACCTTTAATGGCCAAGTGAGGGATTGGTTCTATGGACTACGTCCTCAGTCCATCTCTTCCTTTGCTGATTTGCAAAGAGAATTCTTGCTCAGATTCTCTACTTCAACAAAGAGAAAGGGCGGCCCAGAATCCCTCTTTGAGATCAAGCAGCGAGAGACCGAGACTTGGTCTCATTTTGTGGATCGTTTCCAAAGAGAAATCTTAGACATCGAGATCGTCGATCAAGAAATGTATCGAGTGGCTCTGATTCACGGTCTGTATGAAGGACCACTCAAGTTCGAGGCTAACGTCCGAGTGCCAAGGACTTATCAAGAGTTGATTGGTTTAGCCAGCTCATATATCTGTGGTGAGAAGAGCAACCCCAGCTTCATCTCCAGGCTTGTAGCCGAGAAAAATCCTCCTCCTTACAAACAGCCTCTAAGGTCTCCTCGGAAAGATTTTCCATCTCACTCTAGGAAAATAAAGAAGTTTCAGCATCATCATCAGCACTCCTTCCCAAGCCAAGATCGTGCCCACGAGCGATTGCAACTGCTATCAGCCCCACCTCTACAAACAGCTTCTGTGCATCAGTCACAAGATGATGACTTATCATACTCTGGACTCGATGAGGCCATGCTAGAAGCCTTCCAGATCATGAAGGATAGGGAAAATTCAAAAAGGCCTTACCAGTCAGCAAATCAAAGATCAAGAGATTTAGATCCGTTCTGTGAATTCCACCGAGAGAAAGGTCATTTAACTGAAGAATGCAAGGCCCTTCGATGACTGGTTGAAAGACTGCTTGCCGAGGGCAAGATCAATGACCTAGTTAAGAAATTTGATTCTTCAAAGCCTTCCACCTCCAAAGGCAAGGAGGTGGCTGAAGTTCAGATGAAGTGTGTGGAAATAAGGGATGTAGGCCATCTGGGGCCTATCGATGTTCAATCTGAGTGCATCGATGTCATTGACGAAGGTGCTCTTGGAAGACTATTCTAATGCGAAGAGAGCACATTTCTTGCGTCATCAGTTATGACCAATCGCAGCTCCTCAAAGCCCCCTCTCAATTATGACCGGTTGCTTTTACTTTACTCTTCAAACATTTTTTCTCTAAAACACTTCTAAGTGTTCTTTCATTTTCATTCAATAAAGCTTACGTCAGAGATCTCATACTGACACAGTGCCCTTTTTGTAATGCTTCTTCTCCATATTTTTCTCTTTGCCAAAGAGATCACTAAACCACCGAGATATCGCCAAGTCTTGCTCAGGGCCCCCTGAAGATTGTTCTCTTGCGTAAGACCACAATGACCATATATTGCGGGAAGTTTTCGCATATGTGTAGTGGGGGCCGTTCAACTCTCGTGCGAGGGATGACGGGACTTCGGATCCTGGCCGACATCTAACACAGAGCGCGATTCCAAGGGCGACCCATGTGTTATCTCTACTGTGCTTCGCTAAAGGATACGTTACAGTTACGCTGATCTTTGCGTGATAAGCAATAGCGATCAAGTGTAACCTTGTCTCTTTGATCATCTCACAACTGTGACGGTCGAACACTCGTTGGTACTCTCGATCCGTGCCTTTGTAGGGCCCACAATTCCACTGATCAATTCGCAGACAAGCAATAGGCCACTTGGCGCAACTAGTCTAATTGATCAGCGATGTTTGTAACCCGAGGCAAGAGAGCAATGTATCAATCGATTCCTCCACAGGAATTTCCTTGTTTGTGCTTGTTTGTCTAATATGCCCTTCAAAGGATACGCGACCAGCCCTCTTTAGCCCTGCATTGTCTCTTCTGCCTTCTTGCAGGTTAGCAGGTTAAATTCAACCTATTTCAAGGATCGGCAATATCTATTTAGCTTATGATCATCTTATATGTGTTGCCTGCATAAAGTTCTATCAGATGGTTATCTATAAGCTCTCTTATCAGATGCTAGCAACACGAATCATTTAATCAAAGTATCTTGTTCTCCTTGATTGGCAAGTCATGCTGTTATAAATCTAAATTAAGATGGTTTCATCTTGCTGATCTGGATTTCATGTATAAAACATCATACTTGATCACGCGAGGCAATCATTATCGCGGCTTGATCTTTATTCAGTTAATAGCAGAGTTTGCTAGGTATCTCTTCTTCTATCCAATTATATTTTATCATATCAACAGTCAACATTCGCAGGTTCCATCCAAGTACTTGTGACTTAGTTTTCTTTCTGCAATACCTGCTACTTACTCTTCTTTTGCAGTGATTAGCAGATATTCGGAAATTCCCTCCAGGTACTTGCACCTTACTTTTCTATCATATCTGTGGATTACTTTTCTTTTGCATAGATTAGCAAATATTAGCAAGTTCCATCCAGGTACTTGCAATTTTATTTCATTACATATCTACTGCTCACTCTTCCTTTTGTAGTGATTAGCAGATATTCGCAAGTTCCCTCCAGGTACTTACACCTTACTTTTCTATCATATCTGTGGCTTACTTTTCTTTTGTAGAGATTAGTAGATATTAGCAAGTTCCATCCAGGTACTTGCAATTTATTTCATTACATATCTACTACCCACTCTTCCCTTTGCAGTGATTAGCCAATATTTGCAAGTTCTATCCAGATACTTGCAACTTAGTTTTATATCATACTTGTGATTTACTCCACTTGCAGAAGATGACAGGTTCTTGCAAGCCTCCTTCAGGTATTTGCAAGTTATCATTCTTCTATGCTTTCCTCTCATCGTTGTTTTGCAGTGCTCGTTAGGAAAAATTCATGTCTTCTTCGTTTTGCAAAAATAGCTCAGGTACGCGTAATATGTACCTATTTCTGCCTATGTTAATTCTTTCCTTCGTAGGAAAAAGATAGGCATTAGCAAACCTTTTTCTGAGGAGAGACATCAAGTTCCATCTCTCCTTACCCTTTACTTTTCTCGAGAGAGGGATCATGATTTTCGTGGGTCCCCTACTTTTTCGAAGTTCTCTTCGGAACTTGAAAAAGTGCGGGGATTATGTGAACCAAAAAATCAGCGATCCCTCCCAAGGTAGACAGCTCGCAAGTCGCAGCCTGCTCCAGGAGGGCGCGGCCTGTCAGCCTTCCCTTCTAAGGGTGGGCGGACTGACCTCTCAGTACGCTCAGTCCGCACAGCTAGGGCGGTCTCCCCGGTCTGACCGCCCAGGTCGCGCAGCAGCCGCTCGTTCTACAGGGGCTGCGGACTGCTTCCTCAGTCCGCCCCTGCAGGCCGCGCGGTTAGTTCGGTTAACCATGTGGTCGTTCATTCTTCCTCAGGTACGAACTACTTAACTGAGTGGAAGACTCGAATTCCTATCCACTTAGACCGCAGCCTAAATGCTCAACTAGAGGCGGCGACCAGCCCTCCTGTCTGCCAGCTGTAGGCGGACTCGATATCGGCTAACCGAGCGGTCTGCTGACCTCTCTAGTCAGTCCGCCAGGTCGCCAACCCTCGCTCCCAAGCAAAGGATGCCACCAGTCAACGGCGGTTCTCGCCAATAGGCGCGACCTGGACTCTTCAGTCCGCCAGGTCGGCAGTCCTTGTCGTCGAGCAATGGCGACAAGCCACCAACAGGCAGCCTGCTCAACCTGTTAGCCGCGAGTTAGGCGGGCTTGTTGCGTAGTCCGCTAGATGAGCCCCAGCTCGGCAGCCGGCGATCTGCCTCCTCTCCGTCACGTGCTGGGCGGACTCGTTCTGCAGTCCGCCGGCTAGCCCTCCAGCTTCCCGGTGTCCTCTTCTACCCAGCAGCAGGCGAACTACTCCTCAGCTTGCATAGCCCTGCGCGAGCTCGCTCAGCAGCAGGGACAGACACGTTCCAGTCTGCCAGCAACAGCAGCAAGACCAGCTCCAGGAAGTCCCAGACCGCGCGATCCGATGCGGACTCCGTAGACTCAACATTATACTCGCTCAGCTCACTGCCTCACCGGTGGTGATGTTACCAAGACCGTTACCTCCTCGGGCCTATAAATAGGCCCCTATACCTCTCATTCGAAGGAAGGAGACGACGCGGTAGAGGCGTCTAGATCTCGGTATCGATTCCTGCGGACTCGAGTTCCCAGTCTGCGTGGCCTGCCCTCCAGCTTCTTCTCCCAGCTCGATCAAGCAGTCCGCCCGGCTAAGTCCAACGGGCTCCTTGGTCAGCTAATCGCGCGGTTTGCCGACCTCCCTGGACAGTCCGCGCGGTCTCCGGCTTTCTTCTTCCTTAGCCTCCGACTTCCCCCCTTGTACCCTTTTTTCTGCTTTCCATGTAAAGGTGCAACCTCAAGCTGTAACTTCAGTTATAATCAAAGGAAAGCCCTTCGCAAGAGTGGCATTCAGGCCACGACGAGCGAAGTCTGTTGTTGCCACTACTAGCGGCCCTCTCTTTTTTTTTCTTCTCTCGGTCTAACCATCAGAGCCCAACCGCTAAAGTATCGTCTGCTCGACAGTTCCTGATCAAGCTTCTTCCCTGCTCGAGCAAGCCTCTTCCTTGCTCCGTCATCCCTCTCTTCTATCCCCGCATCCCTCCTATTCACCCTAGCTTGTGAGATGGAGCAACCCGTTAACTAAGCGGTTTCGCATTTCGCGCATCAACAATAGTCTAGGTAGGAAAGTATATACCTTTGTGGTTGTTGATGACTTTTCCAGATTTGCCTGGGTATTCTTTCTGAATAAGAAATCTGAAACCCCAGCTATCTTCCAAACATATGTTAAGCAAATACAGAATTAACTCAACAGTTTTGTGGTTAAGATTAGAATTGGTCATGAGACTGAGTTTCGGTCTGAATGCATGACAAAGTTCTGTGAAGAACTTAAGATTCATCAAGAATTCTCATCACCAAGAACTCCCCAGTAAAATGGAATTGTTGAAAGAAAAAATATAACACTTATTGAGGCTGGTAAAACACTACTAAGTGACACATCACTCCTAGAATATTTCTGGGCTGAGGCAGTAAACACTGCTTATCATGTTCTCAATAGAGCTTCCATCAACAAAAGCCACAAGAAGACTCCCTATGAGATTCTGAAGGGCAGAAAACTAAACTTATCCTACTTTAGGATCTTTGGTAGCAAGTGTTATGTACTTAACAATGGCAAGTCTTATTTAACTAAGTTTGCTGCCAAGTCCCAAGAAGGGATATTTATTGGGTACAACAATAATAGTAAGGCATATATGGTCTACAACTTGACTACTCAAGCTGTAGAAGAATCTGTCCATATAGTCTTTGATGAATCTATGCTAATCAGTTGTGAGCTGTTTAGCACTTCTTCTAGCTCTACAGTTTGAAGGAAAAGATTGACAAGCTAACCATTAGTGAAAACGAACCTGCAAGACAGGATGAGGAAAATTATGGATGTTGTCTAGGGGGAGTACAAGACCCACAAGCTGATGATGAAGACAATGAAGTACAGCTTGGTGG
The DNA here is from genome assembly GCA_039513925.1 of Platanthera zijinensis. NCBI lineage: Eukaryota > Viridiplantae > Streptophyta > Magnoliopsida > Asparagales > Orchidaceae > Platanthera > Platanthera zijinensis. Next base: position 57,541,924 of record CM077078.1, read on the forward strand.
GGAGAATGGAGAAAATCAAGTTGTGGACAGATTGCCTCCAGTATTTAGACATCTAAGGGATCATCCAGCACACCAAATCATTGGTGATCCAAGACATGGTGTTCTGACCAGAAGCAAGAGCTTGAACACAGTTCTATGCTCAATCTTCCTATCCCAGATGGAACCCAAGAAATTTGAATAGGCCATACAAGACTCAAATTGGATTGATGCCATGCAGGAAGAGCTGAATAAATTCAAAAGATATAAAGTCTGGAAGTTAGTTCCTAAACCAAAGAATCACAATGTCATAAGGACTAAGTGGATCTACAGGAACAAGTTAGATGAAAATGGCATTATAGTCAAGAACAAAGCCAGACTGGTAGCAAAAGGCTATAGACATGAAGAAAGAATAGACTTTGACCAGACATTTGCCTCAGTGGCAAGGATGGAAGCAATAAGGTAGTTCCTTGCCTATGCAGCTTACCAAGGGTTCAAGGTATTTCAGATGGATATAAAGTCAGCATTTCTGAATGGTGGCTTAAAAGAGGAATTTTATGTTGAATAACCTTCAGGTTTTGTAGATCCTCTTTATTCTAACTATGTTTATAGGCTTAAGAAAGCTCTATATGGATTGAAACAAGCCCCTAGGGATTAGTATGAAACTATGTCTACTTTCCTAATTGAGAACAAATTCTCAAGGGGGAAAAAAGAGAAAACTCTATTCCTCAGGGAATCAAAAGGCAAGATCATCCTTGTCCAGATATATGTTGATGACATTATCTTTGGATCAACTGAAAACAACCTTTGTAGAAAGTTTGCCAAATTTATGTAAGGGAAGTTTGAGATGAGCAGCATGGGTGAGCTGAAATTCTTCTTGGGACTCCAAGTTAGACAGACTGATGATGGCTTATCCATATCCCAGTCTAACTTCACCAAGAAGTTAATTAAGAAATATGGCATGGAGTCAGCCTCCACCATGAGAACTCCAATGGGGTCAAGTATGCCAATAGGCAAAGATGAGGCAGGAAAACTTGTAGATGAGTCTTTGTATAGAGGGATAATTGGCTCCCTTCTTTACTTGACTACTAGTAGACCAGACATCATATATACTACATGTGTCTGTGCTAGGTATCAAGCTTGCCCAAAAGAATCTCATTATTCTGATATCAAAAGAATTTTGAGATATCTTAAGGGCACACCAAATCTTGTCCTTTGGTACCCTAAGAATAGAGATTTTCTACTAACAGGTTATTTAGATACAGACTTTGCAGGCTGCAAAGAAGATAAGAAAAGCACCATAGACATATGTTAGTTTCTAGGTGGAAGATTGGTGTCATAGAGTAGTAAAAAACAGACAAGTGTGGCTATATCCACTGCTGAGTCAGAATATGTAGCTGCAGGCAGTTGTTGTGCTCAGCTATTATGGATACAACATCAACTTGAATACTATGACATCAAGGTAAGTAGAATTCCATTATATTGTGATTCTACTAGTGTCATATCTATTGCTAGAAATCCTATTTCATATAGCAGAACTAAGCACATAGAAATCAGGTTTCATTTCATTAGAGATCATGTTGAAAAAGAAGACATAAGTTTAGAATTTGTCAACACTGATAATCAAATTGCTGACATATTCACCAAACCTCTGGATGAAACTAAATTCAATTGCTTTAAAATTAAATTAAGTATATTGAACCTGGAATAATCAGATAGATCTAGAAAATCAAAAGGTAGGTAGAATTTCTAGGTTTCTAGGAAATCTATAAATATTGGCTAAGTTATAGAATCTGTGTTTACATAACAAGGCGTTTGTCGACACTATAAACTAGTTGTGTCGACAAAAGAAACTCTGTGTCGACACCGCTATAAAATCTTGTGTCGACATAAAAAGTCTGTGTCGACACAGCGCTGTCGAGACTTTATATTCTCAATCATGACCTAAGTAGTCTGTGTCGACACTAACAACTAAGTGTCAACATATAAGATTCTAAGTTTAGGTGCATCTTTTGGTCTTCCTTTTCCTAAAATCCTATAAATAGGAGAAAGCAAAATCCTATCGACTATATGATTTAGAACGAACAACAATGGCACCAAAGATGGAAGATAACATCAACGAGGGTTATGAGCTGGTTTGACAAGCTTTTGATGATGCGAATCAAGAAATCAAGGAGGTAATTAATCTAATCACAAAGGCTGGATTAGAATATCTGGTGTCAGAACCAACCAGAATATGGAATAAAGAAGTTCTTGAGTTCTACTCGAATGCTTCTCTAGATTCAATTTGCACCAAAATCAAATCCACGGTTCTGGGTGGGAAGGTCAAGGTCACAATCAAACGTCTAAGAAAAATCCTTCATCTTCCCAAAATCAAACAAGAAGATGAACTATATTCTTCAATGACAGCTAGTGCACTAAAACTGGTGTGGCTTATCTCCATCCACCAAGATTGGAGCAGCAATAATTCGGAAGGGAATGAACTCCCAAGGGAAATTCCTCTCAGAAATTCTGGTAAAGGTAATTATGTGTAAACCTGGAGGACATGATAGGATCTCAGCCTACATGTTCAGTCTCATGACCAGGATTATATTCAAAGTAAAGATTGGCTGAACTGCAGTTATGTTTGAGAAAATTAAGGAAGGGATTAAGAAGCCCAATCTAGGTAGATTACTTAGCCTCTATCTGGCTACTTATATTCCAGAAACACTAAGCCAGAAGTCTGGTACTAAGATAAATCATATGAGGAGAATGAACTTAAGAATACAGTCCAGGTGGGACAGAGTATTGACCAAGGATGTCTCTACACCTCAAAAACTCATGAAAATGATTCAGAAGAAGAAAACTCCAACCAAGACAGCTGAATCTTCCAATGATTCAGAGGAGGAAGTTGTCTTCAGCTCAGATGAAGATGGACCAAAAAGCACAAGAAAATCTCCTACTCTAGAAACTGGCACTGGTGATAAGTTAAAGGGGGAGCACATTCCTGCAAGCAACATCTCTGTGGATCAGTTCCAGGAGGAGAATATTCGAGTTCCAGATCAACAAGTGTTATCAACTTCAGGGGGAGATAATGAGCAAAATACAAATGTCCAAACAGCTGAATTGGACAGTGAAACAGACAATCTATCAATAATAGAGGTAGTACAGGACATAAATCAAGATGCCAGAGGCACTGTGAATGAAGCACAGGACGTGCTCATGAATGTTATTGATCAACATAACCAAGACAAAGTTCATGAGAATGAAATAACCATGGAAGAACACTTTGATTTCCAGGGGGATCCATCTATTGAGAATGAGAAAGTTATTCCTCCAGTTCAGATGCAATAAGAGGTAACACTAGAAGAATTTTTTCCTGACTTACAAGGAGCAAGAATTAAGGGGGAGATGCCAATCATTGCCCCTAGTCCAAAAGAAACAGTGGACAAATCTAGTACATCTGATTCCTCTGAAGATGAAGAAGCCTCCAGGGCAAAGAAAAGGAAACTTGTGGAGCTCAAGAGGAGGAGCTCAGGCTATAAGAAAGCCTTGAAGACTGCCCCACAAACACCAGCTCCTATAGTAGACTTCAGTTCACTTTTGGTACAACTACAATTGAAATTGGATGTGCAAAGAGTTGCTCTTGAAAAATATGTGGATGAGAATAATAAAGATCTGCAATTTCACTTGGCCCAGGATATCAAATCTATTAGGTTTGAAGTAAACTTGCACAAGAAGAAAATGACAGATTGCTTCCAAAAGGGAGGTAATGTTGTAGTCTACTTAGCCCAGCAACAATAGGAGGTCAAGACTGAAATAGAGGACATTGCAGTCAAACAAGGTTATGTCCTGGAAAATCAGCTCAGAATGAATAAAAATCTCAAAGACTCACATAATACTATTCTAACAAATCTCAGGAGTAAAGGAACTGCTATCAAGGAACAATTAGTTATAGTAAAGTCTGATTTTGACAAACAAATCAAAGAGGATTTAGTTGTTGTCCAAACCGCCATCCAGGCATCTCAAAAGGCAATATCTGATCAAATGCAAAAGTTCAAAGCCTACTATAAAGAAGGAACAAATTATTTAGCTGGACAGGTAAGATTTCAGAAGAATGATCTAAGAGACCATATAGAAAGAGAAGTCATAAAGGGGGAAAGAGTATTAGTCAAAGCAAGCTCAGATCATGCTAAATGGATAACCAATACCATCAGAGCAACTCTTGGTTATCCACCCCTTTGTGATGATGACAACACTGCAGAATCAGGAATTCAACCTGCTTACATTGAAGGGGTTCAGCAGGAAGTAGCCCAAGTCATTTATCCACCTCAAGACTTTGAAGGAATTCAGCATGCAGTACAACACATGTATAGTCCTCCAATGGAGGCACAGAATGTTATTATTGAAGAGATAGAAATGTCTGCAGCTGCATTACAAAGATAAAGAGAAGCACTAAGTGTAAGGGATGCTCGGAGAGAAGCTCAGCTATCTAAGAAGAGGTTCAGAGATCTAGCAGAATTAAAGCTTGTTTTTTAACAATGGAGTCCAACCTCCAGGAATATTATTCTGACTGCTTGGCATACTGTTTAAGAGAATATGCATGATAGAGGCAAGTGGTATTCTGAACAGGAATGGAGCAAATATCAGGAGCGGCAAGATGCTATATACCAATTCAGAAGAGACCTTAGAACTTGGAAGATACCTGCTAACTCTGTGGAGCCAAGAAAATATTTCCCAAAGCTGTTTCATTACTTTGAAAGGCAAAGGATCAAGGCTAAAGAGCTCAAGAAGAAGGATATTAAAGGGAAGGAGCTGGCTGAGGACACTAGAGCTTCAGTACAAGCTAGGATTTAGTTTGGCAAAGGAATTATCATTAAGGAACCTGATCAATCCTAGGGTTAGATTGATTAGGTTTAGGTCTATGTAATAGCTTTGGACTAAATCTTTGTTATTCTGAATTGCTGAACATATATAAATGAATTCCTTGGTTTAGCCATGATTTGATATTGTATACTTAAGTTTATATGATGCATGATTACTATATTATAACATATTTTGATAATATTGTTATATGTTATGTCCACTTATGGTTAACCTTGCCTTTGAAATGACTGTTTATATCTTAATCCTTATTTTATTATAAGTGGTGTATATCATTAACTAAGGGTTATGACTTCTCCAAATAGTGGGAGATTGTTGGGTACATTGAAAACTGTGTACCTGATTTGGAGAAGCCTCACTTAACTCAATGATATACATCATTGTGTATTTGATGAGATGTTGAGTTTTAATGTGCAGGATAAAGAAATGCAGTAAAATATTCTAAGTACATGTATCGACACTTGTGAAGGAAATGTGTCGACACCAGGAGCCAGATTGTATCGACACACAGGACTTGTGTCGACACACAGAAATTCAATCTACAGCAATATGTCGACACACAGGACTTGTGTCGACACACAGAAATTTGGTTTATAACAATTGTGTCGACACACAGGACTTGTGTCGACATACAGAAATTCAGTCTACAGCAATTGTGTCGACACACAGGACTTGTGTCGACACATAGAAATTCGGTCTACAACAATTGTGTCAACACACAGGACTTATGTCGACATACATAAATTCAGTCTACAGCAATTTTGTTCGACACACAGGACTTGTGTCGACACATTCTTCAGAATCTGTGTCGAGAAAATAAAGAAGAGCTGTGTCGACATTCTATGAGCTATGTCAACATCATCAAGAATTATGTCGACACATGTTCCATTTGTGTAGACACATATGAAGTTTTGTCTAGACACTTTCTACTGAGGTAAAAGTGATAAAGTTTCAGATGTCAGGAGTGAAGACTTGACAGCTGTCGTAACTAACAAAGCTATCACATCTGTCAGAAGGTAGTTATAAACCGGATCAGCCGGTAACCTCGGATGGATCTATATAAAGACCTGTTCTATCAAAGAAAAAGAAAAGAGAAGAATTGAGTAGTTGTTTCATCCTGAAATCAACAAGTCTCTGTTAAAGAGAAGGCTGATCCTGAACAAGTCTGCAAGAAGAATTCAGAGTTACATCTGAAAGAAGAGAAGAACTGGATTGTGGATTGACTCCAACTTTTTAAGAAAGATCAACCTTACTTTGTTCAGATTCAAGAAGCTTTGAAGAAGCTAAGACAAGTTGGATCCTAAGGAGTCAGTTCATTCTAGAACTGATCAAGAAGTCTTCATCCATTCATTTTTTTCTTGGGTAAAGAAATAACCTTTCTCTCAATCAAATTTTGTAAGATCTTTTATAGATCTGAGGTAGGATTTTTGTAATCTGATTTGTATGCCTGATTATAAGGGCTGAGGTAGGGCTTGCTATCCTGAGTGTAGGATTGTGGACTCACTCTGAGGTAGGATTCTCTGAAAGAATCTGAGTTGTAGGACTTGTTGAAGTCTGAGTTGTAGGACTTGTTGAAGTCTGAGCTGTAGGAACCATTCTAGGTTCTGAGTTGTAAGATCTGAAGATCTGAGAAGAAAGAAGAGAGTTAGGCCAAATCTAGTATACTGCTAGATAAATAAATAGGGAAAGTGGATGTACCCATCTCTTGGGGAACCACTATAAATCTGTGTGTATGTTGTGTTGGCTTTGTTTGTTTTAATCTGTGTTGTGATAGTTGTAGCATAGGTTGTCTAACTGAGATATAAATTTATCTGCCTAAATAAAATAAGAATAGAACCTATTCATCCCCCCTCTAGGTTTTTAGGGTATATTGAAACCAATTCTTTCACTGACCTCTAAAGAAAAAAAATCAGATAGAGAAAAAACTAACCGCACTGTTAGACATAAGCCGACAAAAGAGGCAAAGAGATCGCACGAACAAATAAATCATGCAATCAAGCAGTTAAGAGAAGAAACTGCAAAGGATGCCAAGAAGAGCGCTAGCCGAAAAAAGAACAGGTCTAAGAAAGAACAGATTGGCTAACTGATCGGCTAACAGGTTGCAGAAAGAACATGACGAACAAAAGAAGGCTGGCAGAGATACTCAAACCACACGGTTGAGTGAGAAGCTGGAAAAAGGAGCAAACAAAGAAAAGGGAGAGGAAGAGACCGCGCGAGTAGAGAAAAAAACCCGCGCGAGAAGAGAAAACTAACATCACGAGTAAAGAAAATAACCTACGCGGCCACAATAATCCGCAAGAGCACAGGAGGGGGCAGAAGGATGTGCGAACACTAACGAAGCCGCACGAACTGAATAGAACGCAAAGACAGAACAATTTGTAGGAGAAGGGACTAGTAAGGGAGGATAGGGAGGGAAGACCGGAAGTGGTTAGAAAAACAAACCACGAGCAAATTAGAGCCAAGGATCGGTTAGCTCTCATACCATGTAAAATGAGCTAAATAAAAGGCAAATTTTATTGCTCCAAAAAGATAAACAATACATAGGTATGCCCCTTAATTTATAGAAAATAGGAGAGATGAGAGAATACAACAAGCGGTGTGGGACAAAATACTAGCCACACAGGCAGGCGGTGTGTTAAACCACCAGACTATATAAAGAATACAAAACCAAGAAAGCCTCTGAACCCCTGTTGTAGTTAACTTCCTGACCGCTACTGTAGTTAACTCCCAGACCGCTGCTGCGGCTAACCTCCTGACCACTGCTACGACTAACCACCAGGCCGCTACTGTGGCTAACCTTCAAACCGCAGTGGTTAACCCTCTAACTGCTGATGCGACTAGTCATCACACCGCTATTGTGACAATCCTCTAGACCGCTGAGCCAACCGCCAGAATAAGGAGACTAGTAGATCGATGCGCCTAGAAATCAAACTGCCACACAAACAAACCGAAAGAACACACATGCAGACCGCCCAAACAACAAGCCGCCGAGGCCAGTCCGGCAAACCGCCAAACTCTAACAAATACGAGAGACTAATATCTCAGAGAATCAATTTGGATTCATGCCAGGGAGGTCGACCATGGAAGCTATACATCTTTTGAGGGGACTCATTGACAACCATCGAGAAAGAAAACAAGATTTACATATGTTGTTTATTAATCTTAAGAAGGCTTATTCTAGAGTTCCAAGAGAGATCTTAAGGAGAGTCTTAGAAAAGAAAGGTGTAAATATATCATGTATTGACATAATCAATGATATGTATACAAATTCAGTGACAAGGGTGATGACATATGGAGGATTAACACAGGAATTCCTTATTATTGTTGGCTTACATCAAGGTTTAGCTTTAAGCCCTTATCTCTTTACCCTTATCTTAGATGAGCTCACTAGATATATCCAACAAGCAATACCTTAGTGTTTATTGTTTGTGGATGATATTGTTTTGTTTGATGAGATGCGCGAGGGTGTAAACGCAAAACTTGAATCTTGCCGAGATACTTTGGAAAAGAAGGGTTTTAGGTTGAGCAGGGCAAAGACGGAGTATTTGTAGCTTAAATTTAGTAATACATGAAGGATAGATGACTTTGTTTTTAAGTTGGGTGATGAAGATATTTTCCCGTAGTGAGTGTTTTAAATATCTTGGATCGATAGTTCAAAAGATGGAGGTATTGATAAAGATGTGACACATAGAATCCAAGTGGGTTGGTTGAAGTGGAGAGGCGCGTCAGGGATATGTGATCGTAAAGTACCACTAAAACTTAAGGGCAGGTTTTACCGTACTGCAATTAGACCTGCGATGCTCTATGGTTCTAAGTGTTGGGCAGTGAATTGTGTACATGAGCAAAAATGGGAGTTGCGGAGATGAGAATGCTTAGGTGGATGTGTGGACACACGAGATTGGATAAAATTAGGAATGAAAGTATCAGGGATAAGACAGGGGTAGCACCAATTGCAGAGAATATGCAAAAAGCTCATTTAAGATGGTTTGGACACGTACAAAGGAGACTATTAGAGGCACCTGTTAGGCATTGCGAGAGTCTAGTCACTAGGCATGTTAAACGAGGGAGGGGTAGACCAATCAAGACTTGCAATGAAACTATAAAGAAAGATATGATATACTTAGGCATTAGTGAGATTATGACAAAAGATTGGACACAATGGCGACAAAGGATCCATATAGCCGACCCCACTATAGCGGGATAAAGGTTTGAGTGATGTTGTTATTGTATTAAAATTTTAGTGCAAGGGAGCTGAGTTGGCTCTGGGCATGAGTACAAGGGAGTTACGGGCACAGATTAAGTGCGGGGAGTCATGAGAACAGTTTGATCGGTCCTGCTAAAATAATATAAAGAAATTTGTAGCGTCCTTCCTCACACTCTAGGGTTTTGAGAGAGTTGGTAGGCGCCATTTCTAACATGTACAAATATAATTTTGAGTTGTACCAATATCCATAGGTTAAGGTTGGTAACACCACCCTTACAAAATTGATAAACTTTAAGGACATGATTAACATTTAGGTGATTGTTATTTGCACTATAGTTTTGATTATCCGCCAATTTTTGATATCCACAAAACAATTTTGTTAAATTTATATCCTCAAAACATACTGTTATCCATAAATCAATTTTTTGATATGTGCAAATTGAATATTAAAAAATTGTAACAAAAAGATTTTGTTCTTAAAAATTCCAGCAGTCCATAATTTCATCTAAAGTTGTGAAAATTGAATATTTTTTTGGAGAACATACAAATTAAACTAGTCAAATTTAACAATAAGAAGATGTTAATATTGTCTTCTTTGTAGTCAATCGCTTCACTTTAGCCTTTGAACTTGCAAAAAATGTGTAAAAATGTTAAATAAATTAAATTTGTAAGTTGAATATCTATATTCTAACATAAATCTTCAATGTTGTACCTCAAGTAATTAGCAAAATTTAGCAATTAAAATTCCTTCAATTTTGTTTGCTTTGTAAACCTTTAAATCTGCAAGTCTTAAAAATGTCAAAATTTTAAAACCTACAAATTGAATAGGCATGCTAACAAAAATTTAAATTTAAATATTTTTACCTCACTTCATTGAAGATTATCAAACACTATTAAATTGGTTGGTCCCATAACCGGTCGCGGTGCCTGACATCGTCCGTTATAATATCTTCCCCAACTATCCGCAGTACATTCATGATGTTTCACCCAACATGGAGTAATTTGTGGAATCGGAGAGCAATTATTTAATTGCAGACAAATTTAATGATTACCATTTATGAAACCCATACAAATAAGTGTCAGCACTTCTGGCATATATAAGTAAAATGGTAGAAAAGTCAAGCTTTGCACCTTTGACAACTGAACCAATGTTATGTTTTAGCATGATGAGATTACAGGCCCATATCCGATAGTGTCATCCATTTGGTAAACGGAGCTAGAGTTTCTGTGCATTGTAAAGATTTTGCCAACTCTAACCGTCTTTTTCTTTCGTAAATGACATCATATAAAATATTTTTATTTCTAAGTTCCCAATAAAATCATTGCGTACTTGTGGGTAATCGCACATTACATTCAAATCATCACTAATCACTCGACATCCACAATGTCCATCACCCAACACGTCAAACCGTAGAGCTTGTAATGAAACCATTCCGACTATATTTGAGTACAACACACCTGTGTAATCATTGTTTATTTTGATACGACTTTCGCCAAATGATCTTCCAATAACTGTAATTTGAATTTTATCATTTGATCAAAAGTCTTCCAGATTGTTGTCAAGTTACCAATAGAAACCTCCAAAAAAATTTCAACTAACTATGCACTCCCTCCACACGATTAGTTCATGAATTACACAAATGTAGTAGCTTATCAATCTATGGTGACATAAACCTGTCTTTAAATGATTCAATCCAAGTTATGATAACATACTCCAAAATATCAGCATGAAATGTAGAATAAATAGCAACTAATTCATTAAAGGCAATCTTAAACTCATTTTCCGAACCAACTTCAATCAATCTTTTTCATTCAAACATGAACTTCTCAAACTCCTTGCCATTAGTAAATAATTTTGTACAATGAGCAAGAATGTTTTTATTGATGTGAACACGACATAAAATATTCTTTTTCATTTGGAAAAACTTTAGAAATAACATTCATTTGAACAATTTCTCTATCTGTCATCATAAATGTTGGAAAACTTTCTTGGGCAAGTGTAGATTTAAAACAATCCAAAGCTCATTCATAACTAGAGTGAGTTCCATCTGATAGAAATGTAAAATAGGAATAGAAAGTTTAACAGGTAGAAGTCATCCCAACAATACATAGAAAGAGGCATTAAATATTTGTTTGTCTTATATGTACAATCTAGTTCGAAAATGGTTGGAAACATATTCGTCAACTTGATTGAAGTGAGATGTGCAAAAAGAGACATTTAAGTTTTGTATTATATTCCGACATTTTATTGAAATTGACATAGCCTGCATTTTCAATGCACTTATACAAATATTGTATTGGAGTATGACCATCTAACTGTTTTTTGTGTAACTTAGCCCTTGCATTATATGTTGTCCGCATCACAGTGGTGTTATCAACTTTTTTCCCTTTAACACATGAGAGTATTTTCCTCGGTTTAACACCAGCACTGTACATTTGTTCAACTAGATTCTATACCTCAAGGTTTAACCTTCCAGCATAAGCATGCGCCTCTTAATGAACTTTCTAATGATTGTGGATGCCGCACATAACTTCAACTCGCTACTCATCTAAATTGCACACCTTATTTCTTTAAGTATAGATAAACATCCACATCTCTTTGATCTAGTTTTACGAAGACCTTTCTTAACTCATCCTTTTTTGTTTTGATTTTCTCTATAATGTCCACTTCTATCACAACCTAACAAAACAGTAGGTCTAAGATGCACAACAAGCTTATCAGATTCCTTAATAGTGACATCAAAACCAAGGCTTCTGCCAATAGAACGAGATCAATCCACCAACTCTTCTAATGAATGGAAAACATTTTTTGTCTCAAAATGCATGTCCACATTAATCTCAACCTCTGCTTCTTTTTCATCAAAGAGAAATTTTGAATCTTGAAAAAACAACACATAAAACTGATTAAAAGAAACTAAAAAAACATACCTAAAGGTAAAAAATGACTGATCTTCATGCCATTTATAGCTAAATATGTATTTTCCAAATTTTTGAATGCATCATACAACTTGACAATCCAAGTAACAAAAATCCTAATCGTCACATTAATTCTAGTAAATTACACTAGTGGAATAACAAAACAATGAATCTTATGAGGTGAATTATGAAAGGTAAAATTTACCAAATAATATACGGAATGTGGGGCTTGGAGGGGCGCCAGAGAATAAGGTGGCCAGATGGCAGAGGGCGTCGACGATGATAAAATGGTCGGCCATGCAGAGGGCGCTGAAACCCTAGAGCCGAAACCCTAGGTCGGGCTCGAAGAGAGTGCCGGTGAGGGAAAGTCGTCTTGGAGGCTGGAGCAGACGCCGACGAGGGAGAGTCGGCAGGGCTCAACGACTGGCGGAGGGCCGGTCGTGGGCACCGGCGAAGGGTTTTCCGCGATGGATAAGGGGCGACCGTGATGGCTCGGAGCAGAAGCGGGGCTGCGTGCGGATTAGATTAAGGCTTCATTTTGTTCGGCGATAGCGAGTGGAAACGGAGTGTTCGAATTGGAGGGGGGAGGTGGTTGCTCCAAACAGAGCTTTTTGGGGGCATTTCTCAAGACTGGCGAGTGGAAACAGATAAAACGTGGTCAGAGATTCATTTGTTTACCCTCCTTCCGACAGTGTTTGCCCAAAAGGAGCAGCGAAACGCCCTAACAAATAAAGCCTAAATGCGGTAATCACGTTTTGAAGGAGAAAAACTCTCCAAACAAAATGCAGATAAACAATAATGCGGTTAGCAATCACCAACATTTATGACTTTTTTAAAATAGTATAATTTATCTATTGTCTGACGGGGCTCCGACTGGGAAACAGATTTACAGGCTGTCACATTTCTGAAGAAAGGGGCAAGACCGTCATTTCATCCTCTTCAGCTTTCTTATCCAGAAATTCCCGTCGGAACACGATGCGGTTTTCACACAAAGCTACCAACGACTCACAACGTTCTTACTATCTAAATCCCTAATCCCTAGTTCCCGCCTGCTCGCCACAACCCTACGAAACTTATGCGACAACAAGCCACACTGACTCACGTCAACCCAAAAGGAGGGTGAGTCGCGCCGACTCGCGTCCGCCAAAGAGGCAGGCGAGTCACGTTGACTCGCATCCGGTAGAGGGGCGAGCAAGCCCAACAGCGTCGCGCCCGCCTAAAGAGGGGGTAGGCGAGCAAGAGTACCTAGTCTGCATTCTCCTAGAGAAAGCTAAACAGTAAGCTATGAAAATAATATACAACATAAGCCCGCACGCGGGCGAGAAGTCCCAAATGTTTTCGAATAAGAAAGAGTTCGACGAGAAAAGATGAATAAAGTGCATGCCCTATCATGCGGGCTGAACCATGATTTAGGTGCGACCCATGCCTGGCGGCAGGTAGCGAGGAAGAGGAGGGTGGCTTAGTATTGAATCCATTTCCACCTGCCCCACCCCTCGTCCCGGAACGGGGCGGAACGCGAGGGTAAAAGTACTCGGGAACCGCCAATAGTTCCCACTAAGCCGGGCCGACCTGCTCTGCGGCGTGCCTGAGCCGTTCCTCCGCTCACATAATGTGCACCCCCGGAGAAGTCTTCCCATCACCGTCAGCTGGATGCCTCATGCCTTCCAGTACCGCGAACTGCTCCTCCGCCTTGGCCTTATCCTCGTCCACCCTATCGTAAACCTCCTATAGCATCAGTGATTACTTCTGGAATAACCGTGTTACCCACTTCTTCATATCCTCGGCATCTTGCGGGTCGTCCAGGTACTCCGAGATGTGGTATGCAAAAGGGAGAGGCACTAATTACCGCCGACTTGCCTCCATATATGGGGAAGACAAGCCATAACAGCCCGACTCGCGTTTGCCTAGAAAGAGAATGCGAGCTGCGGGAGTGAGGCCGCGTCCGCCCATCGAAGTGTCGAGTTGACCCCGTATTCCTTGTCACTAAGTAAAGTGGGATCCTTCCAGAACAGCATTCACCCATGTTTCGGGTGCCGCGAAGGCGAGTGACTGGCTTATCCAGTACTCGCTCCTTTAGGCGAGTGGCGCCTTCATAAGCCATTCGCCCAGTGGGGTCTAGAGGAAAAATTACCTGGATGCCCTTGTAGGGGCTGCATATAGCGTTTAGAACAACGAAGTTTGGCTATTGGCAGACCACTTTTAGCTGTATATAACTATTCAGAACAGCGGAGGTTGCCTATTGGCAAACAACTTTTGGCTATATATAGCTGTTTAGAACAACAGAGGTTTGTTATTTGCAGACCATTTTCAGAAAACTATAAATAGACTCAAGGGGGTACCTCAGAAGGCATGCTTACTGATGCATTGATCTTCTTACGCTTTCTGAGGTATCCTTAGCTCAACACTTTGCTAAGGAGAGGAAGCGCTCTAAGATCTTCTGGGTGTGTGGTGGGATCTCCGTGCTAGAGCCATGAGTCCATTCCTTGTGCTAAGTCTTTGGTCGTTCAGCTTGTGAGAGAGAAGTAAGTGTGTGATCACCCCATCCTCATGGGTTGAACTCTGTGAGAAGTAGCGAACAAACGACTAAATAGCGAATAAACGACTAGAAAACAAGCCGGAACTTTGAATAATTGAAATTTTATTATCCAAAAAGATATCATTTACAAAGGTATTGCCTCCCTTTTATAGAATGGAGGAGAGAGGATAGAGTACAAACTAACAATGTGGGACTAAAGCTATACAACAGGTCTGGTCGGCTAGAACAACAGACCGGAACAAGCCGCGCGGTTAGACAATGTTTTAATCGCTCGGCAATACCAGAAGCAAGAGAGAGAGAGAGATGCGGTAGGAGACCGCTAGACCGTCTGGTTTCCAAGCCACCGGAGATAAACCGTCAGACCGCCGGACACCACACAGCAACAACCTGGATATCAACCCGCCAGACTCAAACTGCCAGACCGCCCGATCTACAACCCGCTAGGCTCAAACCGCCAGACCGCCCGGTCTCATACTTCGATACTCCCCCTCAAGCTGGAGCATAGATATCAATCATGCCCAGGTTGTCACAAATATGGAAGAAGGAAGTAGAAACCGGCTTGGTGAAGATATCTGCCAACTCTTTATCGGAGGTGACGAACGGAGTGCAAATCTGTCTCTTCAAGACCTCTTCTCGGATGAAATGGCAGACGACCTCTATATGTTTCATTCTCTCATGGAAGACCGGATTTTTGGATATGTATATAGCGGCCTTGTTGTCACGGAACATAGGCAAAGGATAGTCGTAGACCTCTCCTAGGTCAAGCATGAGAGCCCGCAACCATTTTAACTCACACGTGGTTGACGCCATACTCCGGTATTCGGCTTTTGCACTGGACCTTGAGACAACAGACTGCTTCTTGCTCTTCCAGCTCACAAGATTACCTCCAACAAATGTGCAAAAACCCGATGTAGATTTACGGTCACTTTTATCATCCGCATAGCTTGAGTCTGAGTAGGCTTCAACTCTCAGATGACCATGCTTCTAAAAGAGTAGCCCTTTTCCTGGTGCTGCTTTGACATACTCTAGTATCTTCAAGGCAGACTGAAGATGACATTCCCTGGGAGCTTGCATGAACTGACTGACCTTGCCTACAGCATAGGCGATGTCGGGTCTGGTCACCGTGAGATAAATGAGTTTGCCTACCAGACGTCTATACCTCGTGGCATCGGATATAAGAGGTGAGTCATATGTCCATGTTTTGTCCTCTCTAGTGGCCATGGGATACCAGGCCGGTTTGGCACCAGTCAATCCTGCCTCTTGTAGAAGATCAAGAGCATACTTCCGTTGGGAGAGAACCAACGAGTCGGGCTTCCGAGAGATTTCTATCCCCAAAAAATATTTCGGGGAGCCCATATCCTTCATGACTAGGTGTTGACGGAGGTGTTTCTTTGTCAAGTCCACCCCAGCCTGGTCATCGTCGGTAATAAGAATATCATCCACATACACCGCCAAAACCACAAGGCCCGATGCGGTTTTGCGAATAAATAATGAGTGATCGACTGAACTTCTTATAAAGCCAATGGCAGCCACAATGCCATTAAACTTGTCGAACCATGCTCGAGGGCTCTGTTTTAGGCCGTAGATGGCCTTCTTAAACTGGCATACTCGTGTCTCCCCCTGAGCAACATACCCAGGAGGTTGCTCCATATAGACGTCCTCCTGAAGATCCCCATACAGAAAAGCATTCTTGACATCAAGCTGGGAAATAGCCCACTCCCTATTGATGGCCACAGAAAGAAGAACTCGGATGGTGCTAAGGCGAGCAACCGGGGAGAAAGTATCAAAATAGTCAACTCCATAAGTCTGAGTAAAGCCTTTGGCCACCAATCGGGCTTTGTAACGATCCACAGTGCCGTCTGGGCGAAACTTCACAACGAACACCCAGCGGCATCCAACCACATCAGTACCTACCGGTGGAGGAACAAGGGTCCAGGTCCTCTTTTTAGTAAGAGTGGCGATTTCCTCATCCATGGCAGATTTCCAATGAGGAATAACAAGAGTCTCCTGGTAAGTGCGGGGAGTGGTAGTAGCCGAGATAGCCAAAGCAAAGCTCCTGCGAGAGGGAGTAAGCCGATCATAGGAAACAACAACAGCAAGCAGGTGTTGGGTACACGCCCGCACCACTTTGCGAAGGGCAATGGGAAGATCCAGGTCGTCTTATGCCTCAGGGACCGGAGCGTCCGTGGCGGAGAAAGCTGGCCCAGGACTAGAGAGAGACGGTTGCGGAGAAGAAGGAGGGGATATAATAGGGAGAGGAGGAGACGGAGGAGGAGATGATATAGGAGGGGAGACGTCGATATGCGTGGAAGGATCATAGAGAGATGGTGGAGAGTCAGAGACAGCAGGAGGAAGCGAGGATGGAGAAGAAAAGTAGGATGCATTTTCGAAGAAAATGACGTCCGCGAAAATAAACTGTTTGCGCAGAACGTGGTCAAAGCAACAATAGCCTTTTTGAGTGGTCGAGTATCTCAAAAAGACACATTTTGTGGAACGAGGGGAAAGCTTATCATGGGTAGTAGACGGAGCATGCACAAAAGTCGTACACCCAAAGATACGGAGAGGAAGAGGAAAGGGTTCCTTGCCCAGGTAGAGAATGTAGAAGGGGGTCTTGCCGTGAAGAACCGAAGAGGGAATGCGATTGATGAGATAGCAGGCAAGAAGAACAGCATAACCCCAGTAGGAGCGAGGCACCTGCATCTGCGTCATTAGACTGCAAGCGATATCGAGGAGATGACAGTTTTTACGCTCCGCCACCCCATTTTGCTGGGAGGTGTAAACACAGCTGGTCTGATGAATAAGACCATGTTGCATACAAAAAGACGAAAACTCATGACTGAGATATTCTTTAGCATTATCAGAGCGTAGCACTTTAATAGAAATAGCAAACTGAGTTTTAATCATATTGTAAAAGGATTGTCATGCAGATAATAGTTCAGAGCGATCTTTTAATAGATACACCCAGGTACATCTAGAGAAATCATCAATAAAAGTTACAAAGTAAGAACTACCCCGACCAACGGTGAGAGTAGGAGCAGGACCCCAGACATCAGAATGAATGAGATCAAAAGGGCGGGAGGAACCACGACCTTGCTTCGGCGGGAAGGAGGAGCGGTGATGTTTGCAAAGCTAACACGCATCACAGTTGAGCGAAGGACTGGTCTGAGGTAAGTGGGGAAGAAGCTGACGAAGAATCCGAGGAGGAGGATGTCCAAGGCGAAGATGCCATTAGAAGCAGTTTAGTAGACGAGGAAGAGAAGGCGGACAGAGCGGAAACATTATCGAGGAAGTAGAGGCCGCCGCTCTCAGTCCCAGTAGCAATCGTCCGTTGGGTCCTCGGGTCCTGAAAACAACAAGAAGTAAGAGTAAATAATACAGAGCACTGAAGTTGCTTGTATAAAGTAGTAACTGAGAGCAAATTGCAAGGGAACTTCGGGACATAAAGAGTATCCGCTAAGCAAAGCGACGGGGTGACTTGAACCATGCCCATCCCATGAACCGGGGAAGGCGAACCATCCGCAACAAGAACCGGGGGTAACCGATCATGCGTCTCTAGGAGAGAGAAGCAGTGAGGGTTTCCGGTCATGCGATTTGTAGCACCAGAGTCAATAAGCCATTTACCTTGGGTAACGACGTGTGCACTACCTGAGGTCGTAGCCACAGAAGCAGATGGACGAGAGGAGGCAGAGGTTGAGGAAGAAGTATCACCGGAGGGACGAAGATGAGGATGTTTCTGCCAGTAGCGGTCAACAGAGTGGCCGGTACGACCGCAGTGAGAGCAGAGGAACCTTGACGAACCGCGCATGCCAGACTGGCTGCAGCCACTATTGCCACCCCGCTGAACTTGGTGAGCATATGAGTCCTGTGGAGGAGGGGAGGACAACAGAGGACGTTGGAGCAGTGAAGTAACAGCGGCGATGCGAGCCACAGTGGCATCAAAGGTGGGAGACTCTGCTTCGCCCAAGATCTGCTGGCGGATCATATCAAAAGACTCAGGGAGCCGTAGAAGATAACAAACAACCAGGAGTTCCTGGAAGTGTTTGTGCTGCTCGGCCAAGTCCGCGGAGAAAGGGCGATTCTGGAGGATTTCGGCGCCAAGAGCCTGAACTTGCTGATAAGCCGCAACAGGAGACATGGAAGGGCGAGCGAAGAGATTCGCATAGAGAGTATAAATGCGGGATGTCTGGGCCCCCTTCGAGTAGAGAGCAGCAAGGTGAAGCCACGCGGTCTTAACCGTCTCATCATGGCGTATGACAGGAAGACATTCATCGGAGAGTCTGTTAGCCAACCACGTGCGGACAAGCGCATCACTGGCATCCCAGTAATCAAATTCAGTAGAGTCTGGAGGAGGAGGGTCATCGGTGAGGTGATGACGTTTGCGCTGAGAGCGAAGAAGAAAAGTGAAAGAAACGCTCCAATCCGGATAGTTGAAGCCAACAAGTTTAGAAACCGTGCCAAGGTTGCCAGAGAGAGTAGGATGCGGCGCCGGAGTGGCGATAAGAGTGGTGGTAGTGGAGGTTTCAGAAAGGGCCATAGGAGAAATCAGCGAGAAGCCGCGCGGTTAGAATACAACCCGCGCGGATAGGAAGAAGAAGAGCTGCGGCAGTCACGATGTCAGACACCAGCGTCCAGAGAAGCCACGATCAAGCCGCAGATCCAAGCAGGGAAAGAAGTCGAACGACTAGAAGATAGACCGCGCGAACAGAAGGGAGGAACAAACAAGGCGAAAAAGGCAGCAGGTCGCGGCGAACAAAGTGACAGGTCGCTGCGACTGAAAGGCAGGAAAAAGGAGATCGCGCGGACAGGGCGCAAGCAAACGGAAAAGACAAGCCACGAGAACAGGTCGCGAGAGGAAGAGGCAAGCCGCGCGGACAGGGCGCAAGCAAGCGGAAGAGACAAACCACGAGAACAGGTCGCGAGAAGAAGAGGCAAGCCGCGCGGACAGGGCGCACAGAATCAGGAGGAGAAGATCGAGTCCTCTGATACCATGTGAGAAGTAGCGAACAAACGACTAAAGTAGCAAACAAACGACTAGAAAACAAGCCGGAACTTTGAATAATTGAAATTTTATTATCCAAAAAGATATCATTTACAAAGGTATGGTCTCCCTTTTATAGAATGGAGGAGAGAGGATAGAGTACAAACTAACAATGTGGGACTAAAGCTATACAACAGGTCTGGTCGGCTAGAACAACAGACCGGAACAGGCCGCGCGGTTAGACAATGTTCTAACCGTTCGGCAATACCAGAAGCAAGAGAGAGAGATGCGGTAGGAGACCGCTAGACCGCCCGGGTTCCAAGCCGCCGGAGATAAACCGTCAGACCGCCGGACACCACACAACAACAGCCTGGATATCAACCCGCCAGACTCAAACCGCCAGACCGCCCGGTCTACAACCCGCCAGGCTCAAACCGCCAGACCGCCCGGTCTCATACTTCGACAAACTTCACAGAGACCGAGTCTTCGGTTTCAACAGAAGTGAGATGTGTAAAAAAGAGACATTTAAGTTTTGTATTATTTTCCAACACTTTATTGAAACTGACATAACACATGTTTTCAATGCACTTATATAAATATTGTATTGGAGTATGATCATCTAACTGTTTTTTTGTGTAACTTAGGCCTTGCATTATTTGTTGTTCGTATCACAGTAGTGTAATCAACTTTTTTCCCTTTAACACACGACAGTATTTTCCTCAGTTTAACACCAGCACTGTACATTTTGTTCAACTAGATTCTCTTCCTCAAAGTTTAACCTTCCAGCATAAGCATGCGCCTCTAAATGAAATTTCTCATGATTGTGGATGTCACACATAACTTCAACTTGCCAATCATCTAAAATGACCACCTTCTTTTCTTGTATAGATAAACATCCACATCTCTTTGATCTAGTTTTACGAAGACCTTTCTTAACTCATCTTCTTTTGTTTTGATTTTCTCTATAATATCCACTTCTATCACAACCTAACAAAACAGTAGGTCTAAGACGGCCAACAAGCTTATCAGATGCCTTAATAGTGACAGCAAAACCAAGGCTTCTGTCAACAGAACGAGCTCAATCCACCAACTCTTCTTTTGAATGAAAAATATTTTTTGTCTCAAAATGCATGTCCACATTAATCTCAACCTTTGCTTCTTTTTCATCAAAGAGAAATTTTGAATCTTGAAAAAACAACACATAAAACTGAGTAAAAGAAACTAAAAAAACATACGGTAAAAAATGACTGATCTTCATACTGTTTATAGCTAAATATGTATTTTCTAAATTTTTGAATGCATCATACAATTTGACGATCCAAGTAACAAAAATCCTAATCGTCACATTAATTCTAGTAAATAACACTAGTGAAATAACAAAAAAAATGAATCTTATGAGGTGAATCATGAAAGGTAAAATATACCAAATAATATACGGAATGTGGGGATTGGAGGGGCGCCGGAGAAGAAGGTGGTCGGATGGCAGAGGGCGTCGACGATGATAGTATGGTCGGCCTTGCAGAGAGCGCCGAAACCCTAGAGTCGAAACCCTAGAGCGGGCTCGAAGAGAGTGCCAGTGAGGGAAAGTCGTCGAGGCTGGAGCAGGCACCGACGAGGGAACTAGAGTTGGCAGGGCTCGACGGCTGGCGGAGGGCCGGTCATGGGCGCCGGCGAAGGGTTTTCCGCGATGGAGAAGGGGAGACCGTGAGGGCTCAGATTAGAAGCAGGGTTGCGTGCGGATTAGATTAAATGCATGTGTGGTATGACAAACGTTACCAAAAAAAACTAGTTTGTGGCATAAGATTTTGGTATCAAAATGACATTTTTGTCCAACCTCACCGGAGCAAATAAGCTGCGATAAGCCACGCCAAACGCAGCCTAAAGTGCGGTTATCACGTTTTGAAGGGAAAAACACTTCAAGTGCGGATAAACAATAATCCGGTTAACAATCACCAACATTTATGACATTTTTAAAATAGTATAATTTATCTATTGGCTGACGGGGCTCAGACTGGGAAATAGATTTACAGGCTGTCACGTTTCTGAAGCAAGGGGCAAGACCGTCATTTCATCCTCTTCAGCTTTCTTATCCAGAAGTTCCCGCCGGAACACGACGCGGTTTTCACACACAGCTACCAACGACTCGCGACGTTCTTATTATCTAAATCCCTAATTTCCATTTCTCTTCCTCTTTTATGCCCTCTTCCTTCCCTTCCCGAGCAAGGCACAGCAAGCGTGGGAACAGAGCATCAATAAAATGCCACCAAATTTTTCGTTAATTACCTACATTTCGCTCGAATCAAAGAAATTTCTGGTTGATTTCATGGTTTCCCAAACGATACCATAATCCCAGCGCGGATCGATCGTCGTTTAGGTCAAAATCTGAACTCCAATAGTTGGCGGGAGGATGGGGGCCGGAGTATCGAGCATTACGGGACCCGACGGCGACGGAGGCGCTCAGGAGAAGGGGTTAGGCGACCTGCCGGAAAGCTGCATCGCCGAGGTTATGCTGCACCTCGACCCGCCAACGATCTGCAAACTGGCGAAGCTCAGCAGGACTTTCCGGCGAGCGGCGTCGGGCGACTTCGTATGGCGGGCGAAGCTGCCTAGCAACCACCAATACCTATTGGAGAAGGTCGCGGACGAAGGAGAGCGCGGCGATCTGTTGAGTAAGAAGGAGATCTACGCGCGTCTCTGTCGCCATAACCCCTTCGACGGCGGAACGAAGGTATTCAAACCCCCTTTTAGCCCCAATTCATTTAGGGCTGGGAATTAATTATTTATTGATCGCGTGGTGGTTTGTGGGATGCAGGAATTGAGGCTGGAGAAGAGCACAGGCAGGCTATGCGTTTCAATTTCTTCAAAGGCACTTTTGATAACTGGGATAGATGATCGGAGATATTGGAAATATTTGCCCACCGGAGAATCTAGGTATTCTTCTTCTGCCCTAGCTAGCTTCTTCATTTATGCTCAGTGTGCAAACAAATCTGTA
Source organism: Platanthera zijinensis (assembly GCA_039513925.1). NCBI lineage: Eukaryota > Viridiplantae > Streptophyta > Magnoliopsida > Asparagales > Orchidaceae > Platanthera > Platanthera zijinensis. The sequence goes on from CM077078.1 coordinate 57,564,389, forward strand.
CAGATTTATCTCTTTTCTTTCAAACCTGTTTGGAATCATGCTTTTGGCGGTGGACTGCAATCTCTCTCAATACTCTCTCCATCCTAGGGCTGATATCGAGTCGAGTTCGAGCGATTTTGGCTCGGTTCGAAATTGAAATTTTCGACTCGAACTCGGCTCGAAATTGACTCGAAATCGAAATTCGAGTCGAGCCGACTCGAAATGACTCGATTCCGAGTCGGCTCGAAATTGAATCAAATCGGCTCGAAATCGAATCAAGTCGTCTCAAAAGTTAGCAATTTTTCGTTTTGTTCCTATTTTGCTCAAAATAAAATCGGGCAACATATAAATTTAGCAAATGAAACACTTAAAGACTTCATTCTTTTTATTTAGCTTTAAATTTTATTATTTTTAATCTTAAAATAAGAATATATTAATCAATACATTATTTTTTAAATTAATTCGAGTTGATTCGAATCATATTTCGAGCGATTCAGGGCTGACTCGAAATCAAATTCGAGTCAAATTGAATCGACTCAAATCGAGTCGAATCAATTATAACCGATTCCGATTCGGCTCAATTTTTGAACAATTTTCGAGCAATTTTCGAGTTTCGAATAATATGCTCAGCCCTACTCCATCCCTCTCTCTCTCTCTCCATCACTCTCTCTCTCTATCTCTATCTCTACCTCTCCCCTACGGATTAGATTTCCTTCATTTGGGTCTCTTTCCTGGTATTGATGCATTCTCATTCGGTTCATGCGGTCATAATCTACCGGTGAAAATAGGTCCCCAAAACGGAGTCTTGATTAAAAGAAAATTATAAAAAGATGGGATTAATGAACCCGTAAAATCAAGAAGAAATACATTGGATCGTGAAATAGATACTATCAATTACACTCAATGTGAAGAGGATCTTACTTCCTCCCCTACTAGGGTTCTTTTGGGATCCTCAATTGTCTTAGCGAATTTCCATCTATACTATTTTATAATATAGGTTAAGTAAATTTGTATAGTATCACTCTATATTTATAAAATAAAAAAAGTTGCAATAAAAATATACAACCAGAAAATAAATGAATTATTGACCCGAGTTTCTAATGAGCACTTATTAGGGGTGTAATTGGGATCGTTTTCACCCAAAACTAATCTTCGATTGATAAATGTTCGGTTTCAAATTTTTGAAATTGGAATTAACCTGCGGCCCTAAAGTATGGAACTGAATTTGAACCGTTCTCTTCGATTTTCGGTACTACCCATGTGTCAAAATAATTGAACCAAAGACTTCCAACTCATGTTTTTTTGTCATACATGTCTTAAAATAATTGAATCATTACATTCTATAACTTTGAGATCATACAACTATAAGGATACAAAAGAAATTAAAAAGTAAGATAAAATAATAAATTTATACTCTATGTCTCTATCTATTATAAAGTTATAAATAATTCTATTCTCCATTCTCTCTCCTTCTCAGCTCACGGGTCTGTAAAATTTGTGTAATATCCTAATAAACTTCGGTATTTAATTTATATAAGCATTGATTATAACTTTATACTTAGTAGATAATGTAATAAGCATTGATTACCGGTTCTTAGGTTGGGTACCCAACACGTGAAACCAGAAAAAAAAATCAAATTGTCGGCTATTACGTGAATCAAATGGAACCAAAAATATATGGAACCAACCCGAATCGTTTGGTTCGATTTCGATCTGATTTTTGGTTCTTCGATTATTTTTTCCATCCCTAAGCACTACAATGATATTAGTTAGTGTATATAAACTAGTGATTTCACAAATATTCTAAGCGAGCTTGTAATTTTAATAATTGCTATATATTTTATTCAAAAAAATGATTAAGAATTTTTAACATAATAATATAAGTTAATAGTTTTATATACAACAACAATAATGCTAGAGTTTTTATCCCATTATAGTGGGCTCGACTATATAAAATCCTTTATTGTCATTGTGCCGTGTCTTTAGTCATAATCTCACTAATGCCTAAGTACTTCATGGCTTTCCTTATAGTTTCATTTCAAATCTTTATTGGTTTACCCCTTTCCCATTTATTGTGCTCAGTGTCTAAACTCTCACAACGCCTAACAAGTGCCTCTAATGGTTTCCTTTGTACGTGCCCAAACAATCTTAGTCAAGCTTCTCGCTTCTTCTCTGCAATTGGTGTCACTCTTGTGTTATCACTGATACATTCATTCCTAATTTTATGGAGTCTCGTGTGTCCACACATCCACCTAAGCATTATCATCTTCGCAACTCCCATTTTTTGCTCATGTACATAATTAACTGCTTAACATGCAGAACCATAGAGCATCGTTGGTCTAATTGTACTATAATAAAACTTGCCTTTAAATTTTAATGGTACAAAGTTAATAATTTTATATAATCTAATATCTTAGACTCTGTTTGAGACAACTTATGATGATGAATAAGCTGCTAATTGAAAATTGATGCTTGCATGAAGATTTTATAAAACAAATGAAAAATAAACAGTCGACTGTTTGAATAGTTTGTTCATAAGTGTTTATCTAAAATTTCATTCATTCATAAGGTTCCGTTCGTTTGGACGCGCTTTTTTCGCCGGACGCGGTTTTTTTGTTTGGTCGCGATTTTTTCGCTCAGGTACATTTTTCGCCTTGCCGCGATTTTTTTCGCCCGAGCTCGATTATTTCTTCGCCAGACGCGATTTTTTCGCCCAAACACGTTTTTTCGCTCGGATGCGTTTTTTTTTGCCCGGTCGTAGTTTTTTTCTCCATGTTCCGATTTTTTTTGCACGAACGCGATTTTTTTTGACTGATCGCAATTTTTTCGCCACAATGCATTTTATCGCCCGAGCGCATTTTTTTTCGCCCGAGCGAGTTTTTTTCGCCTGACCGTATTTTTTTGCCCGGTCGCGATTTTTTAACCTAATCGCGGTTTCTTACGCCTGGGAAGTTTTTTTTTGCCTGGTCGCATTTATTTTTCGCTTGGATGCGTTTTTTTCGCCAGGGCGTGAATTTTTTCTCTCGGGTCCGTTTTTTTTGCACGGACACATTTTTTTCGCCCGCACGTGTTTTTTTCGCCCATGCGTGATTTTTTCGCCCGGCGTGATTTTTTCAATTGGCCCGTTTTTTTCGCTCGGGTGCGATTTTTTCGCCCCGACGCAATTTTTCCGCCCCGTCATAATATTTTTTTCGGGTTTGATTTTTTCGTCCGGGAGACCCGGACGAAAAAATCATGCTTGAGCAAAAACAATGCGCTCGGGCAAAAAATACGCGTCAGTGCGAAAAAATCACGTGCTACTGAAAAAACGCGTATGAGCAAGAAAATCGCTCCCCTCCACGCCGGGCAAAAAAACTGCGTCTAAGAAACAAAATCGCTCTCAAGCAAAAAAAGTCGCGCTCGGACGAAAAAATTGCGCCCGAGCGAAAAAAAGTCCAGCTCGAGCGAAATAATCGCGCCGGGAGAAAAATTCGTGCCCGGGCAAAAATATTGCGCCCGGGCGAAACAAACTCTCTCGGACGAAACAAATGCGCTCGGGCGAAAAAATCGCGTCTGGGCGAAAAAAGTGCACTCAGGCGAAAAGTGCGCGCCCGAGCGAAAAAACGCGGAGGGGGGAAAAAACGTGCCCGGGCGAAAAAAACGCGTCCGGTCGAAAAACTCGCGTCCAGGTGAAAAAATCTCTCCCGTGTGTAAAAAATTTGCCCGGTCGAAAAAATCCCGTTCGGGTGAAAAATTCTCTCGCGGACTGAAAAATTCGCTCTCAGGCAAAAAATTCGCGCTTGGGCAAAAAAAACGCATTCGGGTGAAAAATTTTGTCTGGAAAAAAATCACATCCGTGCAAAAAAATCACAAATATACTTTTTAAAGAGATAAACACTTATGAGAAGACATAAGCTGGACCTGAATAACTTATGAAAAATCAACATATCATCATTTTTAAAATAAGTGATTTTCTATAATACATTTTAAATAGAGATTATTTTTTAGCACATTAAACTGTCCTAACAAAATATTAATAAAATGGCTAAGTGATTATATATGGCATCTAAAATTTCTATATATAATTAAATTTAATTAAAACTTTTTTAATCTTAGGCTCTGTTTGGGACAGCTTATGCTGATGAATAATCTTCATTTAAAAGGCAAACACAAGTTTATTGCTGTTTGTTTGTGCAATTTATAAAAAATCATTTATTTTAAAATTGATGATATGTTGAATTTTCATAAACTATTCAGGTCCAGCTTATGACTTCTCATAAGCGTTTATCTCTTAAAAAAGTCATATGCGTGATTTATTGCGCATTTGTGATTTTTTGGCTCGATTTTTTCGCCCGGGAGGATTTTTTCAATCGGTCATAAATTTTTTCGCCCGAGCGCGATCTTTTTCCACGGGCGCTATCTTTTCGCCCTAGTGTGAGCTTTTCGCCCGGACAAGCATTTCGCCCGGGAGAGTTTTTTCCCTGACGCGATATTTTTCGCCCGGGTATGATATTGTTCGCCCGTGCTGATTTTTTTCACCCGAGCGTGATTTTTACCTCAAGCGCGATTTTTTTCCTTGAACGCGTTTTTTTCGTCCGGGCACAATTTTTTTCGCTATGGCGCAATTTTTTCGCCCGGGAGCGATTATTTTTTCCTAGACGCATTTTTTTCGCCCACGCACGACGAAGAGCGATTTTTTGCCCAGGCGCGATGTTTTCATCCGCGCGTGATTTACTCGCTCAGACGCGTATTTATTTGCCCGGGAGCGTTTTTTCCCACGGGCATGATTTTTTCGCTCAGATGCAGTTTTTTCGCGCAGACATTATTTTTTTGCGCGATATTGTTAGCCCGAGCGCGTTTTTTTGGCTCAGGCGGGATTTTTTCCCCCTGGCGTGATTTTTTTGCTAGAACGCGATTTTTTTGCTTGAGAGCGATTTTTTCGCCCAGGTGTGATTTTTTTGTCCGGACGCTTTTTTTCGCCTGGGCGCATTATTTTCGACCGGGCGCGGTTTTTTCGACCGGTCGCGGCTTTTTCGCCCTCGAGCGATTTTTTAGCTAGACACAATTTTTTTACCCGCGCATGATTTATTTGCTCGGACACCAATTTTTTTGCCCGGAAGTGTTTTTTTCGCGCGAACTTAATTTTTTCGTCCGAACGCATTCTTTTTCTCCTGAGCAAAAAATTGTGTCGGGGCAAAATAGTTGCGCGGTGGTGAAAAAAAACGCGCCAGGGAGAAAAAACTCGTCTGGGTGAAAAAAATCCTGCCCGGGCGAAAAAATGCCTTAGGGCGAAAAAAACCGTCTGAGTGAAAAAAAATTACGACCGAGCGAAAAAATCGCGCCCGGTCAAAAAAAATGTGTCCGGGCGAAAAAAATGCACTAGGGCGAAAAAACGCGCTCGGGCGAAAAAAACGCGCCCGGGCGAAAATCGCGATCGGAAGAAAAAAACCGCGACCGGGCAAAAAGAACGCGTCCAGGCGTAAAAATCGCGTTGAGGCGAAAAAATCGTGCATTTGCGAAATAATTCAGCTATAACTTAAAATTGCGCCCGAGCGAAAAAAAATCGTGCATGCGAAAAAATCAAGCTCGGGCGGAAAAAACCGTGCAGGCGAAAAATAGCGACTGGACGAAAAAAACGCGCTCGAGCGCAAAAATCATGCCCGGACGAAAAAACGCATCCAAACGAACGGACCCTTGTGAATGAATAAAATTTTAGATAAACACTTATGAACAAACTATCAAAACAGTCGAATGCTTATTCATCATTGTTTTTTTTAAATCTCTATGCAAACATCAATTTTCAATTAGCAGCTTATTCATTATCAGAAGTTGTCCCAGACAGAGCCTTAGGCTCTGTGTGGGACAATTTATGATAATGAATAAACTGCTAATTTAAAATTAATCATTTGATAGAGATTTTATAAAAACAATGATGAATAAACAGTACACTGTTTGGATAGTTCGTCCATAAGAGCTTATCTAAAGTTTCATTTATTTATAAAAGTCAGTTCATTTGGACACGTTTTTTCCGCCCGGACGCGATTTTTTCACTCAAATGCTTTTTTTTTGCCTAAGTGCGAATATTTCACACGGTCGTGATTTTTTCTTACGATCGCGATTTTTTCGTTCGAGCGCAAATATTTCGCCCGAGCGCGGTTTTTTCTCCTGAACGCGGTTTTTTCACTGGGCGCGGTTTTTTCGCCCGAGCGCGAATTTGTCGCCCGATATCGAATTTATCGCCGGGGCGCAAATTTTTCGCCCGAACGCGATTTTTTCGCTCGGGCGCGGTTATTTCGCACATGTGCGATTTTTTCTCGGAAGCGTTTTTTTCGCTCGGGCGCGAATCTTTTGCCCCAACGCGATTTTTCCGCCCGGGAGCGAATTTTTCGACCGGGCGCGAATGTTTCGCTGGGGCGCGAATGTTCCGCCCGGGCACGAATTTTTCGCTCGAACGCGAATTTTTCTCCCAGGAGCGAATTTTTCGCCGGAACGCGATATTTTTGTCCGGAAGCAATATTTTTGCTCGCACGCGATATTTATGCTCGGACACAATATTTTTGCACGAAAGCGAAAAAAGGCATTCTGCCGAAAAAAACACTCGCGGGCTACCGAAAAAAACACTCGTGGGCAAAAAATCGTAACCGGGCGAAAAAATCACTGTCGGTCGAAAAATTGCTCCCGTGTAAAAAATTTGCGTCTGACCGGAAAAATTACCTCCAGGCGGAAAAATCGCGTCCAGGTGGAAAAATTCTTGCCCTGGCGAAAATTTCGCTTCCGAGCGAAAATTTCGCACCCAGGCGAAAAATTAGCGCCCGGGCGAAAAATCGCGCCCGGGCGGAAAAATTGCGCTCGGGCGGAAAAATTGCGCCCGGGCGGAAAAATCGCGCCCGTGCGGAAAAATCGCGCCCGGGCGAAAAAAACGCGCCCGGGCGGAAAAAACGCGCCCGGGCGTAAAAATCGCGCCCGGGCGTAAAAATCGCGCCCGGGCGTAAAAATCGCGACCGGGCGAAAAAATCGCGCCCGGGCGAATAAATCGCGCTCGTGCGAAAAAATCGCGCCCGGGAGTAAAAATCGCGTCCGGGCTAAAATTACGCCTCTGGGCGAAAAAATCACGCTCTGGCGAAAAAATCACACCCTTAAGAAAAAATCGCACCATTGCGAAAAAATCTCGCCTGGGAAAAAAAATCAACTTTGAGTTTTCTTAAGGGATAAACGCTTATGAAAATCCATAAGTTGGGCCAGTATAGCTTATGAAAAATCAACTTATCATCAATTTTTAAATAAGTGATTTTCTATAAGCTGCACAAATAAACAACTGAAAAACTTCGTTTGCATTTTTAATAGAGATTATTTATCAGCATAAGCTGTTCCAAACAGAGCCTTAATCAATATATTAGCTAGTTTCTGATTACTAAAATTTGTTAGGTCTTAAATTAATCTTAATTAACATAATAAATTCTAATTATTTGATTAAATCACAATTAGTATTTATAAAATTCATTAATTATCAATTAAGATGGACAATTTTTTTGATAAATAATTATCTTAGCTTATTATTTATAATTAATTTTCAATAAAATCATGACCTTAATTTTCTTTAAAAAGTTATTATCACCCTTGATTAGCCCAATGTTCATGGTAGTTGATGGGTTCCATCATCATTTATAGGAGAAAAAGTCCCCCCCCCCCCATGATCTCCTCCAAAAGTGGATCATGGGTGGGCCATCCCCTCATGAACTCCATGATGAGAGAATCATGGGGGGGGGGGACCCACTCCCTCTCCCCATGGAGAAAAACCGCCGCCGCCGGGAAGGCCCCTGCCATCGGGCGGCCTGACCACCACCGGCGGCCGGTCCCCTTCCAGGCCTCACCGCGGCCGAACCGCCGGCCTCGCCGGCAGGGAGGCCGGCCTGGCCGCGGCCGGCCCGGCCTCGCCGCGACCCGGCCACGGACGGCCTAGCCGCGGCCGGCAGCGGCCGGCCATGGCTGACCTAGCCGTGGCCGCGGGTGGCCTAGCCGCGGCCACGGACGGCCTAGCCGCGACCGGCCTAGCCGCGGCCGGCCACAGACGGCCCGGCCGTGGCCGGACGCGACCGGCCCGGTCGCGGCCTGGCACGGCTGACCTAGCCGTGGCCGCGGCCGGCCTAGCCGCGGCCGGCCTAACCGCGGCCGGCCACGGCTGACCTAACCGCGACCAGCCTAGCCGCGACCGGCCTGACCGTGGCCGGGCGCCTAACCGCCGGCGCCTACCCGTGGCCAGGTCTAGTCGCGGCCGGCGGCCCGGCCACGGCAGGCCGCCGGATGAGCCGCAGCAGGCCGCCGGCGCGGCCGGCCTGGCCGCGGAGCCTACCCGTGGCCAGGTCTAGTCGCGACCGGTCAGCTAGCAGCCGGCGGCCCGGCCACGACAGGCCGTCGGACGAGCCGCAGCAGGCCGCCGGCGCGGCCGGCCTGGCCGCGGCCGGACGCGATCGGCCTGGCCGCGGTCGGACGCGACCGGCCTAGCCGCGACCGGCCACGGACGGCCCGGCCGCAGCCGGCCACGGCTGACCTAGCCGTAGCCGCGACCGGCCTAGCCGCGGCCGGCCACGACTGACCTAGTCGTGGCCGGGCGCCTAACCGCTGGCGCCTATCCGTGGCCAGGTCTATTCGCGGCCGACCAGCTAGCAGCCGACGGCCCGACCACGGCAGGCCGCCGGACGAGCTGTAGCAGGCCGCCGGCCCAGCCACCGGCCTAGCCGCGGTCGGCCCATGACAGGCCGTCGTCGTCGGCCGCCAGGCCGGCTGCCCCCGGCGCCGGCCTCCCGGCCGGCCACCACCGCCACGAGCCCGTCACCGTGGGTAGCCTCCCTACCGTTCGATCAAGGGGAGGCTCTCCTCGCCGTTCGATCAAGAGGGTAACCACCCACTAACCCACCACTTTAGTGGTTGGGCCCGCCATGATACCACCAAGATCAGCGTGACCCGCCTAGACCATCGAGAGATCAGCAAAACGCCCCCCCTGGAGGAGCAGGTGGTAGACAGATGGTTGGAAATATTGAAACCATCGCCGGATCACCTATTCTCTCCGCTCAAATCTTTTTAGTCAGTATGCAAGGAGAGGCCCACGAGGGTAAAAAATTCAAGCATGACTCCACCATAACTTTCGGAGATGAAGACCTTGTTGGGCTCCAAACACTTCACCAAGACCCCCTTGTAATCAGTGTTGGAATCGGAGACCCAGGTTACAACGTCAAGCGAATCCTCGTCGACAATGGAAGCTCCGTCGATGTGCTGTTCTCTGCCACTCTACAAAGCACGAATATTTCCAACCAACGTTTAACTCAGGCAGCCAGACCAGTATACGGCTTCGACAACCATCCGGTTCAAGTGCTAGGAATGATTACTCTCCCAGTTATTATGGGGGAATTTCCAAGACAGGCAACGCATGAGATCCAGTTTATGGTGGTAGATTCAAGTTCCGCATATAACGCCATCTTCAGAAGACCCGTCTAGACCATCTTCAGGGCTATCCCCTTAATTCCTCATATCGTCATGAAGTTCCCCACTCTGGGAGGTATTGGAGTTGTGCGGGGCAATCAGGGGGCCGTTAAGAATTGCTACTCCAAACAGGCACAACCTATGAAAGCCACCATGCTCAACATTGACGACTTGGACTTGCGCGATGAAGCCATACTTCAGCGAGTAACACCAATGGAAGGATTGATTGACGTCCCTCTCGCGCCGACAAATCTAGCCCGCACCGTTCAGCTTGGATCCCTCCTACCGGAACAGCAAAAAGAAAGATTGACAACTTATCTCCGAGACAATAAGGATATCTTTGCTAGGATTCCAGAGGATATGCCTGACATAGATTCACGCGTCATTCAGCACTCCCTCAACATCAACCCAGCATGCAAGCCAGTCATCCAGAAAAAGAGAAACTTCGCCCCAGAACGTCTCCAGGCTATCGAAGAAGAGGTAGAGAAGCTCCTCAATGCCCATTTCATCTGAGAAGTGAACTACCCCACATGGGTAGCTAACGTCGTCCTAGTAAAGAGGTTTTCAGGAAAGTGGAGGATGTGTGTAGATTACACTGTGAAAGTAGCGAACATACTACTAAAAACAAGCCAGAAATTTGAATAATTGAAAGTTTTATTATCCAAAAAAAAGATTTACAAAGGTATGACCTCCCTTTTATAGAATGGAGGAGAGATGAGAGAGTACAAATAGACAATATGGGACTAAAAAAATTACAGAGCTGTGTGGCTAGAAATAAATAGACCGAACAGGCCGAACGGTTAGACAGATGAGTTAACCGCTCGGCAACACCAGAAGGAAGAGAATAAGCCGCAGTAGGAGACCGCTAGACTGCCCGGTCTCCAAGATGCCGGAGATAAACCGCCAGACCGCTCGGACCACAAACAACAGTCTGGATATCAAACCGCTAAAGAGTAACCGCTAGACCGCGCGGTCTGCAACCCGCCAGACCGATCGGTCTCATACTTCAACACTCCCCCTCAAGCTGGAGCATAGATATCAATCATGCCCAGCTTGTCACAAATGTGGAAGAAGGAAGTAGAAATCAGTTTGGTGAAGATATCTTCCAGCTCTTTGTCGGAGGTGACGAATGGAGTGCAAATATGTCTCTTCAAGACCTCTTCCCTAATGAAATGACATTCGACTTCTATATGTTTCATTCTCTCATGGAAGACCGGATTTTTGGATATGTATAGCGACCTTGTTGTCACAGAACATAGGAAGAGTATAGTCGTAGGCCTCTCCTAGGTCAAGCATGAGAGCACACAACCATTTTAACTCACACGTGGTTGACGTCATACTTCGATATTCGGCTTCTGCACTGGATCTGGAGACAACAGATTGTTTCTTGCTCTTCCACCTCACAAGATTTCCTCCAACTAATGTGCAAAAGCCAGATGTAGATTTACGGTCACCTTTATCATCCGCATAGCTTGAATCTGAGTAGGATTCAACCCTCAGATGACCATTATTCTAAAAGAGTAACCTTTTTCCTGGTGCTGCTTTGACATACTATAATATCTTCAAGGCAGACTGAAGATGACATTCCCTAGGAGCTTGCATGAACTGACTAACCTTGCCTACAGCATAGGCGATGTCGGGTCTGGTCACCGTGAGATAAATAAGTTTGCCCACCAGACGTCTGTACCTCGTGGCATCGGATAGAAGGAGCGAGTCATCTGTCCATGTTTTGTCTTCTCTAGTAGTCATGAGATACCGGGCCAGTTTCGCACCAGTCAATCCTGTCTCTCGTAGAAGATCAAGAGCATACTTCCGTTGGGAGAGAACCAACGAGTTGGGCTTCCGAGAGATTTCTATCCCCAAAAAGTATTTCGGGGAGCTTATATCCTTCGTGACCAAGTGTTGACGGAGGTGTTTCTTTGTCAAGTCCACCACAGCCTGATCATCGCCGATAAGAAGAATATCATCCACATACACCGCCAAAACCACCAGTCCCGATGCGGTTTTGCGAATAAACACGGAGTGATCGGCCGAACTTCTTGCAAAGCCGATGATAACCACAATGCCACTGAACTTGTCGAACCATGCCCGAGGGCTCTGTTTTAGGCCATAGATGGCCTTCTTCAACTGGCATACTCGTGTCTCCCCCTGAGCAACATACCCAGGAGGTTGCTCCATGTGGACGTTCTCCTGAAGATCCCCATAAAGAAAGACATTCTTGACATTAATCTGGGAAATAGCCCAATCCCTGTTGACGGCCACAGAGAGAAGAACCTGGATGGTACTGAGGCAAGCAACCGGAGAGAAAGTATCAAAGTAGCTAACCTCATAAGTCTGAGTAAAGCCTTTGGTCACCAGCCGGGCCTTGTAGCGCTCCCACAGTGCCGTCTGGGCGAAACTTCACAACAAACACCCAGCGACAGCCGACCACATCAGTACCCACTGGTGGAGGAACAAGGGTCCAGGTACCCCGTTCAGAGAGTGGCGATTTGCTCATCCATAACAGATTTCCAATGAGGAATAGCAAGAACATCCTGGTAGCTGCAGGGAGTGGTAGTAGCCGAGATAGCCAAAGCAAAACACCTGCGAGAAGGAGTAAGCCGATCATAGGAAATAACTGCCGCAAGCGGGTGTTGGGTACACGCCCGCACCCCTTTGCGAAGAGCAATGGGAAGATCCAGATCAACTCGTGCCTCAGTGACCGGAGCGTCCGTGGCGGAGAAAGCTGGCCCGGGACTGGAGAGAAACGGCTGCGGAGAAGAGGGGGAAGGTGGAGGGGGTATAACGGAGAGAGGAGGAGACGAAGGAGGAGATGAGAAATGAGTGAAGACGTCGATATGCGTGGAAGGAACAGAGAGAGACGGTGGAGAGTCAGAGACATCAGGAGGAAGAGGGGATTGAGGAGAGAAGTAGGACACATTTTTGAAGAAGGTCACATCCGCGGAGACAAACTGCTTGCGAAAAACGGGGTCAAAGCAACAATAGCCTTTTTGAGTGGTCGAGTAACCCAAAAAGACACACTTGGTGGAACGGGGGGAAAGCTTGTCACGGGTAGCGGACGAAGCATCCACAAAAGTCGTACACCCAAAGATACGGAGAGGGAGAGAAAATGGTTCCTTTCCTGGGTAGAGAATGGAGAAGGGGGTCTGGCCGTGAAGAACCGTAGAGGGAATGCGATTGATGAGATAGCAGGCGAGGAAAACAATATAGCCCCAGTAGGAACGAGGCACCTGCATCTGCGTCTTGAGAGTGCGAGCGACATCGAGGAGATGACGGTTTTTACGCTTCACCATCCCATTTTGTTGGGAGGTGTAAACACAGCTGGTCTGATGGACAAGAACATGTTTCATACAAAAAGAGGAAAACTCGTGACTAAGATATTTCTTAGTATTATCAGAGCGAAAGACTTTAATAGAAATATCAAACTGAGTTTTAATCATATAATAAAAGGATTGTCATACAGAAAAGAGTTCAGAGCGATCTTTTAATAGATACACCCAGGTGCATTTAGAGAAATCATCAATAAAGATTATAAAATAAGAACTACCCCGATCAACGGTGAGAGTTGGAGCAGGACCCCAAACATCAGAATGAATGAGATCAAACGGGCGAAAGAGCCACGACCTTGCTTCGGAGGGAAGGAGGATCAATGATGTTTGCCAAGCTGACACGCATCACAGTTGAGCGGAGCACTGGTCAGAGGTAAGTGGGGCAGAAGTTGACGAAGAATCCGAGGAGGAGGATGTCCAAGACGAAGATGTCATTGAAGCAGATCTGTAGAAGAGGAGGAGAAGACGGATAGAGCGGAAACGTTGTCGAGAAAGTAGAGGCCGCCGCTCTCAGTCCCAGTAGCAATCGTCCATTGGGTCCTCGGGTCCTGAAAAGAACAAGAAGTGGGAGTGAATAAGATAGAACACTGAAGTTGCTTGCATAAAGTAGTAACGGATAATAAATTGCAAGGGAACTTTGGGACATAGAGGGTGTCCGCTAAGCGAAGAGACGGGGTGACTTGAACCACGCCCGTCCCATGAACCGGGGAAGGTGAACCATCCACAATAATAACTGGGGGCAACCGATCTTGTATTTCTAGGAGAGAGAAGCATTGAGAATTGTCGGTCATGTGATTTGTAGCACCAGAGTCAATCAACCACTTACCTCGGGTAACGACGTGAGCACTACCTGAAGTCGTGGCCACAGAGGCAGACAGCCGAGAGGAGGCGGAGGTAGAGATGAAGGGGGGTGGATAGACCAGAATTGTCCATAGAGAAACACCGGAAACCGCGCGAGTAGAAGAGAAGTCGCGCGGATAGACAGGGAGAAGGACGCACGGACAAAAGAAAGAAACCGCAGCGGGCTAAGAGAAGCTGCAATGGTCACGGTGTCAGCACACCAGCGACAAGAAGGTCACGACCAGGAAGCAGAACAAAGTAAAGGGACAGAGGTCGCGCGAACTATAAAGAGATCGGGCGAACAACGAAGAAGTCGCGCGAACATACACAAGGTTCGAGCGAACTAGAAGAGAGAAAGGAAGCAGAGAGCGGCAAGAAGACCAGGCCGCGGAAAGACGAACAGATCGTTGCGACAAGCAAGAAGCAGACAAAAAGAAAGAGACCGCGAGAGCAAGAGAAACCACAATGGATTCGAGGAAAGCCGCAGCGGACAATCAAGGAGAACGCAGCGGTCAATGTGCCAACACAACAACGGCCAGAGAAGCCACGACCAAACCGCGAGACTAGAGAAGCAGAACAAAGCAGAGGGGAAGAAGTCATGCGAACAAAGGAGATCGCACGAAGCAAGGCAGGTCGCGCGAACAAACAGAGTTCGGGCGAAAGAGAGAAAACCGCGCGACTAAAAGAGGTCGCGTGAAGAAGAGGAGAAGAGAGATCGCGAGAAACAGGTCGCGAATAGATAAGGAGGAAGAGCAGAAAGGCCGCACCCACAGAGGGGCAGCAACAGGGCGCGCGAGCAGGAACAAGCCGCTCGGACAGGTTGAGCGGACAGAGAGAGCTCAAAGAACAAGAGGAGAAGGGCAAGCCGCATGGACAAGACAGAACAAACCGCGCGGATAGAGGCAAACTGAATCAGGTGGAAACGATCGAGTCCTCTGATACCATGTGAAAGTAGCGAACAGACGACTAAAAATAAGCCAGAAATTTGAATAATTGAAAGTTTAATTATCAAAAAAGATAGGATTTACAAAGGTATGACATCCCTTTTATAGAATGGAGAAGAGAGGAGAGAGTACAAATAGACAATGTGAGACTAAAAAATTTACAGAGCTGTGCGGCTAGAAATAAAGAGACCGAACAGGCCGAGCGGTTAGACAGATGGGCTAACCGCTCGGCAACACCAGAAGGAAGAGAACAAGCCGTAGTAGGAGACCGCTAGACCGCCCGGTTTCCAAGATGCCGGAGATAAACCGCCAGACCGCTCAGACCACAAACAACAACAGTCTGGATATCAAACCGCTGGAGAGTAACCGCTAGACCGCGCGGTCTACAACCCGCCAGACTTAGACCGCCAGACCGATCAGTCAAATACTTCAACATACACCAACCTCAATCAAGCGTGCCCCAAGGACAGTTTCCCGCTCCCTAGAATCGACCAGTTAGTAGATTTAACCGCCGATCACCAACTCCTCAGCTTCATAGACGCCTACTCCGGATATAACCAAATTTGAATGAATCCAATGGACGAAGTGCATACAACATTTCGAACAGACAAAGAGATATACTGCTACAAGGTTATGCCCTTTGGGCTCAAGAACGCGAGAGCCACTTATCAAAGGCTCATGAACTAAGTCTTTAAGGACCTTATCGGCAAAACGATGGAAGTATACGTGGATGACATATTAGTAAAAAGCGTTCGCAAGGAAGATCATTTAGAAGATCTCGACATGTGTTTCAGAATTCTTTGACAGTATGACATGAGGCTTACCCCACCAAATGCGCATTCCGGGTTACGTCCGGGAAATTCCTAGGATTCGTGGTAACCCAGCGAGGGATAGAGGCCAATCCCGAAAAAATTAAGGCTTTGGAAGATATGTTGCCTCCCAGGACCCTCAAAGAGGTACAAAGGCTGAATGGAAGAATCACTGCACTCTCGCGGTTCTTAGCACGAACCAGAGATAAGTATTTGCCTTTTTTCAAAGTTCTCTGAGGGGCCAGGACCACTGGATTCCAGTGGACGGACGAATGCCAGTCAGCATTCGAATCACTGAAGAAGTACCTAACCATGCCCTCGCTGCTCTAAAAACAAGATCCCAGAGAAACTCTTTTCCTATATCTCGCTA
Organism: Platanthera zijinensis; assembly: GCA_039513925.1. Classification (NCBI taxonomy): domain Eukaryota; kingdom Viridiplantae; phylum Streptophyta; class Magnoliopsida; order Asparagales; family Orchidaceae; genus Platanthera; species Platanthera zijinensis. The sequence continues at coordinate 57,580,116 of CM077078.1, forward strand.
TCTCACCAGCTGCACTGAGTTCTGTATTGGTGAAGGACGAGGGAGGAGTCCAGCGCCCCATCTATTACCTTAGCAAAGTCCTCTCAGACGATGAATCCAGGTACCCGACTGTAGACAAAACAGCCCTCGCACTCGTCTTCTCAGCAAGGAAACTTCGTCCCTACTTCCAGGCCCACACCGTCAAAGTATTAACAGAGCTGCCTCTCCGTACCATTCTTCAAAAACCAGAGGCTTCTGGCCGACTGGTCAAATGGGCGATTGAGCTGGGCGAATTCGACATCCACTTCTTACCACGCCCCGTCATTAAGTCGCAGGTTTTAGCAGACTTTATCGTCGAAAATACCTTGTCAACAGAGCCAGAAGTCTCACCAACAGAGCCGTGACAAGGATGGACAATGTACGGTTACGGAGCATCCAGATTGGAAGGCGCCGGAGCCGGATTACTCCTCATAAGCCCATAACTTGTTACCTTAGAGTACGGCCTCCGGTTGAAGTTTCCAGCCACCAACAACATAGCAGAGTACGAGGCTTTAATTGCAGGACTCAGACTTGCTATTGATTGTCATACTACCAAATTAACAATCTACTCTGATTCCTAGCTCGTTGTGCCCCAAGTGGAAGGGGATTATGAAGCCAAGAGTGAGCAACTCGTCCAGTACCTCCAGCTAGTGAGATCTCTTCTGATAAAAATACCACAAACTCAAATTATCCACATCCCCAGAGAACAGAACAATCGAGCAGACGCCTTGTCAAAGTTAGCCACGTCACCTTCTCGCTACCAATCCAGAAGGCGAAGAGTTGAAGAAATCCTATTTCCTAGCATCAAAGGATTCCGGGAAATAACGGAAATTGAAGGACCAAAAGAATCTTGGATTACCCCACAGTGAACTATTTAGAGAATCAACAGCTCCTTGAAGACCCGAAAGAGGCCCGCTGCCTAAGGATGAGGGCAGCCACCTTTACACTCATTAACGGCGAACTTTATAAAAGGTCCTTCGTCAGACCCTACCTAAAATGCTTAGCAGAAACTGATGCAGAGTACACCCTCCACGAGGTCCACAGAGGGGTATGTGGAGAACACTTAGGCGGAAAGGCCTTGGCTCGCAAAATCCTACGCCAGGGATTTTATTGGCCTACCATGAAGAAGGAAGCAACCAACTTCATCCAAAAATGCAAGAGCTGCCAGCTGCATGCCAACGTTCTCAGGCAACCACCTGTTGCCCCTTACTACACTTCAGGGAGCTTGGCCATTTTGCACAGTGGGGAATCGACCTTCTCGGTCCTTTGCTCCAGGCTTCAGGACAAAGGAAATTCATCATCATGGTCATCGACTACTTCACCAAGTGGGTAGAAGCGGAGCCTCTGGCCAAGATTACTAAGGAGAACGCAAAGCGATTCGTGTGGAAGAACATTGTCTGCAGCTTTGGAATACCAGCAATTATCATCATTGATAATGGAACTCAGTTCACGGGAAAATCCTTCACCCAGTTATGCGAAGACTTGAAGATTGAGTTGCGTCATACAACGGTATCACGCCCCCAATCCAACGGACAGATCGAGGTAACCAATCAGATCATACTAAAGGGCCTAAAGGCGCGACTACAAGACGCAGGGGGGCAATGACCCGGCGTACTCCCCAATGTATTATGGGCATACCGGACAACAGCAATAACCCCCACATGGGAAACATCGTACAACCTCTGCTACGGAACTGAAGCAATCATTCCAGTTGACATCGGCGTTCCAAGCCCACGGGTATCCCACTTCAACCTGTAGACGAATGACGACGCCCTCAGAGATAATCTAGACCTGATCGCCGAGATCCGAGAAGAGGCCGCTCTCCGAGCCTCCACCTACCAACAACGTACAGCCCGCTACTACAATCGCAAAGTAAAGTCTCGTCCAATCAATGTCGGAGACTTGGTCCTCCGTACTCTGGAAGCGGCTGGGAAGGGATCACAGGGTGACAAGTTATCCCCAATATGGGAAGGCCCCTTCATCGTCACAACAATAGTGAAGCCGGGAACATACAAGCTGCGGAACGCCAAAGGAAAGACTCTCCCTCGCACTTGGAATGCGCAGAATCTGCGCCGATTTTATCAGTGATTTTTATTCTACAATTGTTTAATTATGTGTGTTTTTGTATAAAACTATGTAAGTCGCAGGCACAACCCCGCGCACGTTATCTTCGTTCAAATATTAAAGTATGTTGCTACAAATCTTACATGTGCAAGCGGAAAAGACAACACACGCAGACACCGTGGGGGCCTGCCCCCCTCACGAAGAAGCCGCGAGCATTCCTCGTGCAAAGTAAGCCGCGAGCAACCCTCGTGCAACACCGTGGGGGCCTGCCCCCCTCACGAAAAAGCCGCGAGCATCCCTCGTGCAAAGTAAGTCGTGAGCAATCCTCATGCAACACCGTGGGGGCCTGCCCCCCCCCCCCCTCACGAAGAAGTCGCGAGCATCCCTCGTGTAAATTAAGCCGCGAGCAACCCTCGTGCAACACCGTGGGGGCCTGCCCCCCTCACGAAGAAGCCGCGAGCATCCCTCGCGCAGACTAAGCCGCGAGCAACCCTCATGCAACACCGTGGGGGCCTTCCCCCCTCACGAATAAGCCGCCCCTCGTGCAAAGTAAGCCGCGAGCAATCCTCGTGCAACACCGTGAGGGTCTGCCCCCCTCACGAAGAAGCCGCGAGCATCCCTCGTGCAAAGTAAGCCGCGAGCAACCCTCGTGCAACACTGTGGGGGCCTGCCCCCTCACGAAGAAGCCGCGAGCATCCCTCGTGCAGACTAAGCCGCGAGCAACCCTAGTGCAACACCGTGGGGGCCTGCACCCCTCACGAAGAAGCCGCGAGCATCCCTCGCGCAACCTAAGCCGCGAGCATCCCTCGCGCAAACTAAGCTGCGAGCATCACTCGCGCATCCTAAGCCGCGAGCATTCCTCGTGCAAACTAAGCCGCGAGCATCCCTCACGCAGACTAAGCCGCGAGCATCACCCGCGCAACCTAAGCCGCGAGTATTGCTCGCACAAACTAAGCCACAAGCACCCCTCACTCACTATGAGTCACGGACCTAAGCTGGACAAGGTAAGCAGCAAATCAATACAAACGAGCAGCCAAGATGACATAAAAACAACAACGATGTCATAACAAAACAAAGCTGAGATAATACAAGTACAATCGGCGCCTAAAGACGACAACAACCAAGCCCAAACAAGGGACAAAACAAAGTACAACAAAATGTAAGCATACAATGACAAAAATACCATTACTCACCTTCAGCGTCAGAACGCTCATCCTTAGAAACATCCGCAAAACTAAAACTGGATGTGTCACATCCTACGCTCTTGCTAACAAAGCGAAAAACCTTCGAAACACCGCGTCAGAGCGCCAACTCGCGTATGTCATCCATCTGAGGCTCCACCTCCTTGGACCAGATATCGTCACGAACCTCCTCCGCGATCAGGCTACGATCTCGTATGTAGTCCAGTGATCTCGAATATATATATACACACACACACACAAATGAGGCCAAGATAGGAAAAATGGGGTGCCGATAGCCCACCTTCCATGATCTCCACTAACTTAGTGGAATCATGGGACCAACTACCGCTCACCACCCGCACGATGACACGCAATCGGCCACCGGCGCCGGGCGACCCCATTCCCGGCCGGCCTTGGCGAGGCCGACATCGGGCAGTCCCGTGCCCTGCCGGGCTCAGCGAGGCCAGTGCTGGGCGCTTCGCTCCAGGCCGCCTCGGCGAGGTCGGAGTCGGGCGCCCCCGCTCCCGGCCGGCCTCTGCGAAGCCGGCGACGGGCGCCCCGCTCCCGGTCGGCCTCAGCGAGGCCGATGCCATGCGCCCCGCTCCCGACCAGCCTCGGGGAGGCCAATACCGGGCTCCCCCACCCACCTCGACAAATTCACCGCCAGGCGACCCTCGCCTGGCCGGCACCGCATTTTTGATTTTTTCATAAAAATAATTATTTATTACTTATGTTGAATTGAGAGAGGAAACAGCAATTAATATTTGTTATGAGATATTTAATTAATTTTAACAATGTGTGAAGAAATGCAACTTCTATTCTCGTGAGATATTTTATTAATTTTACTTATGTTTTATTAATTTTATGTGGAAAAAAGCGCAAAATATCTCTGGCCCGTTTAGCGCAATGTAGATAATATGAATCATGAGGGTTTTACATTGCGACAATGAAAACCGTCCTACAATTGCACACTAACTAGCATTCTCATGGGCCCCTCTCCGGAGTGACATATCTTTATTTTTTTAATTTTAATATGACTATATATCTTAGAAAAGGGGACGTTAACTTGGTGCCGTGGAATATTAGATTACTAGCTAAAGCATTTATTTTTAGGATCACAGCTACTATCAAAAGATACTATCACCTGCTTTCTCCTTTTTTTTCGCATTATTTGCACCTTTAAAAATAAGTGCTCCTTCTTAAAGTGTTAGTCTATTTTTCTTTCCAGTTGTTTAGCATGACAGGTGTCCTGTTATTAATTTGGTGAACCTATACCTGTCTAGGGTCTCTTTTTGCTTGTCTATTCAAATCACCCTGTGGGTAATTTTGCTATAGTTGCGGTCAAACTTAACGTCCCGGTCGGACCAAATTAATTTAGGCTGTCTTAACTTACAAAGCGGTCTAGTGCGCACATAGTCAATGAGAGCCGAATGGCTCTCTCCTCGGCCGGCCGCTCGGTCGGTCTTCCCGGCCAGATTATTCTGGTCGACCCCCTTTAACCGCCGCCAATCGATTGCCCTGCCACGATCACCGTCGTTCATTACGCAGGTAACCAACCACGTAACCACCCATGTAACTACTCTGGTTAGTGGGAAATATTATGGTTATAATTACGGACTGGATATAACAGATATCCCGTAAATAATATACGATCAAAACTATGTAGAATGTTGTCTGCATCCAATAATTTGGGTGATTACGGTGTGCGGATAGCCGCGTAACCACCGTAACCAGTTCCGGGAGCCTATAAAAAGATCCCAGGACCCCTCTCATTTCTAACTTTCTCTCCTCACAGCTTTCTTCTTCATTAGATCGGAACTCTGCTGAAATCTTCCTACAAGCCCTTTCCTCTCGGTGAGCCTGACAGGGAACTAAGGCTTGCAGTTCATTGTTAAAGAAGTTATCGGGCTAACCAGTCTGAGATTCGAGATGAGTCGATCAGATATTTCGGGTTAATGATCGGGTGCGGTAGGTGACGATCATTTGCCCACATCCTATCCTCTTTGATTTTTTTCGTTGAAATAGTCGGCTCAGAGAACTAAAGCCTGACCGATCAATGAAAAAGCACGATGAAGTCTACTTTAGGGTCGAGCTTCAAGTAAATAGTGAAACTGAAAACGCAAACTACCACCAGCAACACTTACTGATGGAGGTTCTCATATATATAATGGGTTGTCATGCTCCAATCTACCACCTACAACACTTACTGATGGAGGATCTCATCTATATAAAGGGCTGACATGCTCCAATTTTTGAGGAGATGCCTAAAGATATTGATTTAAATAAGTGGAAGGTGGAACATCAGAAGTTATGTGGATTCATCAGATAGTTTGTGGAGCTCAACATCTACAATCACATCGCGAGTATCATTGACGCAAAAATCCTTTGGGAGACTATGAATGAATTGTATGTCACCCTATCCTGGATCATGTGAACGAGTTCCAAGGTATCATTGACCATTTCACTAATACGAAGGTGACCTTCGAGGATGAGATCAATGTCTTGACCATTTCCACGAGGCACTGATATGTGATAAGAATGATCGTACTACTAGTGACCCATGACAAACTGTAGGATTTTCCTAATGAATGTGTCTTCAACTTCAATTTATATACCAGGCGTTAAGAAACAAAGTTCTCCAAATTACTGCTATTTATGATGATGCAGCAGAACAACCCCATATACGGGCGGTGGTACGAAAAATATTGTTCCTCAACCAATCGTCATCAACGGGAATCTTAGGAGTTAGAAGACTATGTTAGAGAATACATACTAATTGGTCGGGTTCTTCTCCCTTAGCTTCACACTCGCCCTCTAACTCAGTCTCAGGGATCGGGTCAGTTTGAGAGTCACGAAGGATAACCCTGTACTCAGGTTCTGATCCACTCTCAAGATCGATGATGGCGATGAAGTGGCGTCGCGTGCACTTAGAAGACTTATGACCCAGCTCTATACACTTAAGACATTTAAATGTCTCAAGTTATGGTCTAGTGCTCATAACCTCCTTGCCTTTAGTGGTGGGGCAGGAAATGCTGGGGAGCTCGTGGGTACTGCCGTCATGAGGTTCCGACAGTACTGTCAGCAGGAGTGAAAGTGTGAGTCGGGTTGGGTCTCTCAGTAGACCTGTTTCAAGATGTCCTTTTCTGCAAGGCCTCTACTCTACGCGTGCGGCTCGAGACCTCTCCTAAATTCTTATAATCAAGAAGTTCCATCTGATCCCTAATGGAGTAGCGCAACACGTTCAGATAATGAAATGGTCATGTCATCGTCCTCTCGGAGGTCGAGGCGAGACCGAAGTACAAGAAACTCATTCGTGTACTCATCCACAGTAAATTTGTCTTGTCTTGGGTCATGAAACTTACGATACTGGGTTTGCATATAATCAGAGGGAACATAATGTTTACGCAACTGAATTTTAAATTCATTCCACGTATTGATCAGGGGCATTCCTAGATTGAACATAGATCGCTGTAATTGTCGCCACCAAACTAGGGCGGACCCTTTCAGTCTAAGCATGACGTTCTCAACTTCTCTAGCTTGAGACAATTGTTTGCAAGTCAGGAAACGATACATTTGTTCACACCAGTCTAAACAACCCTCAGGTTTTAAATGTCCCTCAAAATAACCAACGTCCAATTTGATTCCTACATCCCAATGAGGGAGATTACATGGTTCAGGTTATGCAGGCTCTAGGTTGACCACTGGGATAATTGTTCGATTTGAATGCATGATGGCTTCTATGGTGTTGACTGATGTGCGTAATCTGTTTACTACGTGCCCAAGACCTCCCACCGTGGTGGTGAGATTGTCACCCGCTTTCATTAAGTCACTCATACACTGAGTCAGATCGTCTACGCTATTTTTTAAGTGATCGTCTCATTTCTCCATTTAAAATAAAAAATCTAATTTTTAATTATATATTTTATTGTTAATTTTGTAATTTAAAATAAAATAAATATTTAATTTTAAAATAAAATTTTAAATTGAAAGAACATTAAACGAATTTTTTTGTTTTTAAAAAAAAGATTATAATTAATTTAAAAATAGAATTTTTTTATTTTTTTTGAAATCCAGATCGCGTGATTCGCGATAGGAACGAATCACCGCTCGCTCTGATACAAAACTGATGTAAATTAGGATTAGAGTTTCAAACTCATAATTTTACTCAATTATTTTATTTATTAGAGATTAAAATTACGGGTTTTTTTAAAAAGGGTTTTAATTTTGAATGACGAGAGCCGAGCGGCCAAATCAGATTTACGCATGCAACACAAACTCGCCGCTTTGAATCTCCCTAATTTTGCTCGGATAGAACTTTGTAAGTGCTCGTTTGGTTCGAACCTTCCAAGAGTTTACATGTTCACAAGCAAAATTACATATGATTATTTATGGTTAACAATATTAAAGTAATAAGAACGCAAAGACAAGCCCAACAATTATTTTTAGAAAGCATAAACTTATACTAAATCAAATGAGCAAACGAGCATACCCAAATTGACAGCGGCGAGGTGATGGATACTCCAAAACCTTTCACACACAAGGGAGAACTGGGTGTCAGGATCGGCCACCAGAGGGGGTTACGGATGAAGGCGTCGATCGGATCTCGAGCGTCAGAACTAGTGTCGAGGTTGATGACACCCAGCGGTCCTATTCCGGAGAAACCCTGGCGGCGACGGTCGGGACTCGAGCGGATTTGGTAGTCGTAGCGGCTGGTGATGGAGGAAAATCAGGCGGGCTCTCCTCTGGAAGCAGGCGGCGACAACTCTGACGGGGGCAGGGCATGAAAAAGTTGATCGACGATGAGCGAGGACGCGAAATTTTGCGCCCTACTCTGTCTTATTTCTCCCCCTGATTTCTTCACGGTTGATTTTATAAGATGCTTTGATCACGATTTCTTCCTGGTGGCTTGCTGGAAGATTTTAATTCTTTTCAAAATACAATCTTTTTCCAAAATACAATAATTTCAAGATATCTCTCGTGGTTGATAAATATTTCCAAATAGTTTCCTTCTAATGGAAATTTTAAATAATATTTTCTGCTTTACATATTAACTTTATGCTTTCTTAAATAACTTTAGGCTTGCCCCTATGTTCTTACTACTAATAATACAGACCTCTTTATTTATGGTCTCAATGGTCGGTCAAATCGATGAACCGAAAAACAGTATAAGTACAGAAATAAGACGAGTACATGAAGTAAAACAAGTACATGAAATAAAAATGTATAGATAAATGTATAAGAAACTATGATGCGCTGCAGGATGCATCATAGTTTCAGTTGGAATGCTAGGTGATCAAGGACACTTAAGTGTCTTTGGTGGGTATTTTTGAAAGTTAATCAACGAGTCACTAATAGTGGCAAAAGGTTTTAGAGATACTGGTTTATACTATATAGAGGGGAGACTTAAAGCTGTTTAGTTTAACACTGTCAGAGATGATATATTCACATACATATGACATAAGAGACTTTGTCATATTAGCTAGAAGGGTCTGAGATGTCTTGTCATGAAGAAGATGATCACTGATCTATCTGCAGATCAGTTGGAGATGTGCGACGACTACATGACTGGGAAGCAAAATAGAGTTTTATTTCAAAGCCACGACTCTACCAAGAGATCCGAGCCACTGGAGCACGTATATATATAGTGATATTTGGGACCACTAAAGGTCCAGACGAGAGGAGAAACGTCTTACTTCGTGACGTTCATTGATGATCATTCGAGCAAATTTTGGGTCTATGTTATTATGACCAAAGATGAGGTCCTCAATACCTTTCAGAGATTCCATGATGAAGTGGAAAGCCATAGTGAGAAGAAATTAAAACATCAGGTCCGACAATAAGGGAGAATATATTGGTCATTTTGTTGAGTGCTGCAGATATCAAGAGATCATACATAAAAAGACTCCACCCAAGACGCCGCAACTGACTGGTATAACAAAAAGAATAAATAGAACGCTGAAAAAGAGAGTGAGGGGCATGTTGTCTAAGACAAAGCTACCTAACATATTTTGAGGTGAAACTTTATATGCAGCTGCACACGTCATCAATCTTTCACCCAGTTCTCCACTGCATGATGATGCTCCTGATAAGATCTGGTATGAGAAGATTCTTCATATAATCACTTGAGGGTCTTTGGCTGCAAAGCCTTTATGCACTTGCCTCGGGCTGAGTGATCGAAGTTGGATTTCAAGACTAGACAGTGCATCTTTCTAGGATATGGCCGCAGCGGTGTGTTTGCCTACAGGTTTTTTGATCTGATTGAGAAGAAACTTATACGCAGTCGTGATGATCTACTTATAGAGGTTCAAGCTATGATTGATCCTAAGAAAACTGATGAGGTTGACTCTCGTACTGATGCAAAGTCTCCTTTGATTAAAGGTGATGAAACCGATGTGGCCGCATATCCTGAGCCGATAGCAAGCACTAAGCCACCTCTAGATCATGAGGACAATATTGACAGTGAGTCTACAGAGGACATCGCTGATGATGCGCCTACACCAGCAGCTGAGCTCGCTCTATGAAAGTTTGATAAAGTTAGACACCCATCTTTGAGATACTCCACTACCGAGTATATTTTGTTGACTGATGTGGGGGAGCCTGAGTATTTTGATAAGGCAGTGCATAACTCAGAGAAGAAAGAACAGATAGTTGTTGTGCAGGACGAGATGCAGTCTCTGCGAGAGAACCATATTTATGATTTGGTGAGATTACTTAAAGGTAAGAAGCCTCTGAAGAATTAGTGAATTTTCAGAGTATAGCTGGGAGACCCCTCAACACCACTCAAATACAAAGACAAATTAGTGGTGAAGAGTTTCAGTCAGAAATAGAGAATTGATTTTGATGAGACCTTCTCTCATGTTGTGAAGATGCCATTTATCTTGGTTGTTCTTGGCCTTGTTGCGAGTCTTGACATGAAGATAAAGCGGATGGATGTCAAGACTGCCTTTCTGCATGACAATCTTGAGAAGTTTTATATGGAGTAACCTCAGGGTTTGGGGGTGAAAGGGAAGGAGAGCTTATCTTATCGCATGATGAAGAGCTTGTATGACCTGAAGCAGGCTCTGCGACAGTGGTATAGGAAGTTCAATGATTTTGTGGGAGAGATCAACTTCAGGATGATCACCCTTGATCACTTCGTATTTGTGAAGCTGTATGCTCCAAAGGATTTTATTATTTTACTCTTGTATGTTGACAACATGCTGATAATTGTGAAGAACACTGCGCGCATTGCTGAGTTGAAGTGACAGTTGAGCTTCATGTTTGAAATGAAGGACTTGAGAGCGGTGAAAACCATCCTAGGGATGCATATTCAGATAGATAGAAGATTCAAGTTACTATAGTTATCTCAGAAGAGATATATCAGGAAGGTGTTACAGAGACTTAGTATGGATCAAACGAAGAAAGTGAGCACGACTCTTGCAGCTCACTTCATACTTACCACTGACCAGTGCTCGAGCACACCTAAGGAGAAATATAAGATGTGGAAGGTCCTCTATGCTTCTGCAGTTGGTAGTCTTATGTACGCTTTGGTGTGCACCCGCCCTGATATAGTGCACGTTGTTGAGATTATTAGTAGATTTCTCTATAATCTCGGAAGTGAACATTGGAATAATGTTAAATGGATTTTGAGATATTTACAGAGAATGTCAGATTTGATGTTTAAGATTGGATATAGTGAGTCAGTATTTCTGGGTTACATGATACTGATATGACTGGAGATTTGGACCCCATTCCCGGCCGGCCTTGGCGAGGCCGACATCGGGCGGTCCCGTGCCCTGTCGGGCTCAGCGAGGCCAGTGCTGGGCGCTTCGCTCCAGGCCGCCTCGGCGAGGTCGGAGTCGGGCGCCCCCGCTCCCGGCCGGCCTCTGCGAAGCCGGCGACGGGCGCCCCGCTCCCGGTCGGCCTCAGCGAGGCCGACGCCATGCGCCCCGCTCCCGACCAGCCTCGGGGAGGCCAATACCGGGCTCCCCCACCCACCTCGGCAAATTCACCGCCAGGCGACCCTCGCCTGGCCGGCACCGCATTTTTGATTTTTTCATAAAAATAATTATTTATTACTTATGTTGAATTGAGAGAGGAAACAGCAATTAATATTTGTTATGAGATATTTAATTAATTTTAACAATGTGTGAAGAAATGCAACTTCTATTCTCATGAGATATTTTATTAATTTTACTTATGTTTTATTAATTTTATGTGGAAAAAAGCGCAAAATATCTCTGGCCCGTTTAGCGCAATGTAGATAATATGAATCATGAGGGTTTTACATTGCGACAATGAAAACCGTCCTACAATTGCACACTAACTAGCATTCTCATGGGCCCCTCTCCGGAGTGACATATCTTTATTTTTTTAATTTTAATATGACTATATATCTTAGAAAAGGGGACGTTAACTTGGTGCCGTGGAATATTAGATTACTAGCTAAAGCATTTATTTTTAGGATCACAGCTACTATCATATGATACTATCACCTGCTTTCTCCTTTTTTTTCGCATTATTTGCACCTTTAAAAATAAGTGCTCCTTCTTAAAGTGTTAAGTCTATTTTTCTTTCCAGTTGTTTAGCATGACAGGTGTCCTGTTATTAATTTGGTGAACCTATACCTGTCTTGGCTTCTCTTTTTGCTTGTCTATTCAAATCACCCTGTGGGTAATTTTTCTATTGTTACGGTCAAACTTAACGTCCCGGTCGGATCGAATTAATTTAGGCTGACTTAGTTTACGAAGCGGTCTAGCGCGCACATAGTCAATGAGAGCCGAATGGCTCTCTCCTCGGCCGGCCGCTCGGTCGGTCTTCCCGGCCAGATTATTCTGGTCGACCCCCTTTAACCGCCGCCAATCGATCGTCCTGTCACGATCACCGTCGTTCGTTACGTAGGTAACCAACCACGTAACCACCCATGTAACTACTGTGGTTAGTGGAAAATATTATGGTTATGATTATGGACTGGATATAACAGATATCACGTAAATAATATACGATCAAAACTATACAGAATGTGGTCTGCATCCAATAGTTTGGGTGATTACGGTGTGTGGATACCCGTGTAACCACCGTAACCAGTTTCGGGAGCCTATAAAAAGATCCCAGGACCCCTCTCATTTCTAACTTTCTCTCCTCACAGCTTTCTTCTTCATCAGATCGGAACTCTGCTGAAATCCTCCTACAAGCCCTTTCCTCTCGGTGAGCCTGACAGGGAACTAAGGCATGCAGTTCATTGCCAAAGCAGTTATCGGGCTAACCAGTCTGAGATTCGAGATGAGTCGATCAGATATTTCGGGTTAGTGATCGGGTGCGGTAGGTGACGATCATTTGTCTACATCCTATCCTCTTTGATTTTTTTCGTTGAAATAGTCGGCCCAAAGAACTAAAGCCTGTCCGATCAATGAAAAAGCACGATCAAGTCTACTTTAGGGTCGAGCTTCAAGTAAATAGTGAAACTGAAAACGCAAACTACCACCAACAACACTTACTGATGGAGGTTCTCATATATATAATGGGTTGTCATGCTCCAATCTACCACCCACAACACTTACTGATGGAGGATCTCATCTATATAAAGGGTTGACATGCTCCAATTTTTGAGGAGATGTCTAAAGATATTGATCTAAATAAGTGGAAGGTGGAACATCAGAAGTTATGTGGATTCATCAGATAGTTCGTGGAGCTGAACATCTACAATCACATCGCGAGTATCATTGACGCAAAAAATCCTTTGGAAGACTATGAATGAATTGTATGTCAAGAGTACTAACATTAATAAATTTATTTGCTAAAGAAGTTAGGCGAGTTCAGATACAGAGAGGGAAATCCTATCTTGGATCATGTGAACGAGTTCCAAGGTATCATTGACCATCTCACTACTATGAAGGTGACCTTCGAGGATGAGATCAATGCATTATAGTTGTTGAAGTCTCTTTCATAATCTTGGGAGATGATCACATTTTCTTCGATCAACCATTCTCCTGGTGGCATTATTACTATGGAGATTGACAAGAGCGACATTCTGAATGAGGAGAAGCGAAGAAAATCTTAAGTACATTCATGCTCTTTTTCACGAACTAATGTCCTATACACCGAGTTTAGTGAGAGAGACCGAAGCGAGAGTAGAAGAAGGAAGAGCAAGAGTAGCCAAAGTAGAGGGAAGTCTAGGTCCCGCTACCAGAGTGTGGAGTGTCATTGTTAGCACAAAAAGGATCATATTAAAAAATTTGTTATACTTTGAAGATTGACTAGAAGAAAGGAGAATCCTTAAATGAGAAGGCGGACATGCACACGATAGCCACAGTTTCTACAGAGGAGGACAATGCCATCATTATAGGAGATGATGCCACTGATGCACTCTCGTGCGATGATAGGATCTGGATTGTGGACTCAGGTGCTTCTACACATGTCTCCCACAGTAGAGAGTTGTTTGCTTTCTATACCACTCACGACTTTGGAGTAAATAGAATGGATAATTGCGACACGTCAAAAGTCATCTAAAGAAGAGACATGCACCTGAAAACGAGCCCTGGAGGATTGAAGATCCTAAAAGATGTGAGTCATGTAACTGACATCTGCTTCAACCTAGTTTAATGTAAACTAGGATTAGAGTTTCAAACTCAAATAATTTTACTCAATTATTTTATTTATTAGAGATTAAAATTACGAACTTTTAAAAAAAGGTTTAAATTTTGATAAGTATTGCCATAGAAAATTCCACGAGGCACATATATGTGATAAGAATGATCGTACTGCTAGTGACCCATGACAAACTGTAGGATTTTCCTAAGGAATGTGTCTTCAACTTCAATTTATATATCATGCGTTAAGAAACAAAGTTCTTCATACTACTGCTATTTATGTTGATGCAGCAGAACAACCCCATATACGGGCGGTGGTACGAAAAATATTGTTCCTCAACCAGTCGTCATCAGCGGGAATCTTAGGAGTTAGAAGACTATGCTAGAGAATACATACTAATTGGTCGGGTTGCTCTCCCTAAACTTCACACTCGCCCTCTAACTCAGTCTCAGGGATCTGGTCAGTTTGAGAGTCACGAAGGAAGACCCTGTACTCAGGTTCTGATCCACTCTCAAGATCGATGATGGCGACGAAGTGGCGTCGCGGGCAATTAGAAGACTTATGACCCAGCTCTATACACTTAAGACATTTAAATGTCTCAAGTTATGGTCTAGTGCTCATAACCTCTTTGCCTTTAGTGGTGGGGCAAGAAATGCTGGGGTGCTCGTGGGTACTGTCGTCAAGAGGTTCCGACAGTCCTGTCAGCAGGAGTGAAAGTGTGAGTCGGGTTGGGTCTATCAGTAGACCTGTTCCAAGATGTCCTTTTCTGCAAGGTCTCTACTCTACGCGTGCGGTTCAAAACCTCTCCTAAATTCTTATAATCAAGAAGTTCCAACTGATCCCTAATGGAGTAGCGCAACACATTCAGATAATGAAATGATCATGTCATCGTCCTCTCGGAGGTCGAGGCGAGACTGAAGTACAAGAAACTCATTTGTGTACTCATCCACGGTAAATTTGTCTTGTCTTAGGTCATGAAACTTACGATACTGGGTTTGCATATAATCAGAGGGAACATAATGTTTACGCAACTGAATTTTAAATTCATTCCACATATTGATCTGGGGCATTCCTAGATTGAACCTAGATCGCTGTAATTGTCGCCACCAAACTAGGGCGGACCCTTTCAGTCTAAGCATGGCGTTCTCAACTTCTCTAGCTTGAGAAAATTGTTTGCAAGTCAGGAAATGATACATTCGTTCACACCAGTCTAAACAATCCTCGGGTTTTAAATGTCCCTCAAAATAACCAACGTCCAATATGATTCCTTCATCCCAACGAGGGAGATTACGTGGTTCAGGTTATGCAGGCTCTAGTGGCCTTGGGTTAGGGTCGACGTTGACCACTGGGATAAGTGTTCGATTTAAGTGCATGATGACTTCTATGGTGTTGACTGATGTGCGTAATCTGTTTACTACGTGCCCAAGACCTCCCACCGTGGTGGTGATTGTCGGCCGCTTTCATTAAGTCACTCATACACTGAGTCAGATCCTCTACGCTATTTTCTAAGTGATCGACTCATTTCTCCATTTAAAAAAAATTCTAATTTTTAATTATATATTTTATTGTTAATTTTGTAATTTAAAATAAAATAAAGATTTAATTTTAAAATAAAATTTTAAATTGAAAGAACATTAAGCGATTTTTTTTGTTTTTTTAAAACAGATTATAATTAATTTAAAAATAGAATTTGTTTTTTTTTTTGAAATCCGGATCGCGTGATTCGCGATAGGAACAAATCACCGCTCGCTCTGATACAAAACTGATGTAAATTAGGATTAGAGTTTCAAACTCATAATTTTACTCAATTATTTTATTTATTAGAGATTAAAATTACGGGTTTTTTTTAAAAGGGTTTTAATTTTGAATGACATGAGGGCCGAGCGGCCAAATCGGATTTACGCATGCAACACAAACTCGCCGCTTTGAACTTTAAGAGATTCGCTAATTTTGCTCGGATAGAACTTTGCAAGTGCATGCTCGTTTGGTTCGAACCTTCCAAGAGTTTACATGACCACAAGCAAAATTACATATGATTATTTATGGTTAACAATATTAAAGTAATAAGAACGCAAAGGCAAGTCCAACAATTATTTTTAGAAAGCATAAACTTATACTAAATCAAATGAGCAAACAAGCATACCCAAATTGACAGCGGCGAGGCGATGGATACTCCAAAACCTTTCACACACAAGGGAGAACTGGGCGTCAGGATCGGCCACCAGAGGGGGTTGCGGATGAAGGCGTCGATCGGATCTCGAGCGTCAGAACTAGTGTCGAGGTTGATGACACCCGACGGTCCTATTCCGGAGAAACCCTGGCGGCGACGGTCGGGACTCGAGCGGATTTGGTAGTCGCAGAGGCTGGTGATGGAGGAAAATCAGGCGGGCTCTCCTCTGGAAGCAGGCGGCGACAACTCTGACGGGGGTAGGGCATGAGAAAGTTGATCGACGATGAGCGAGGACGCGAAATTTTGCGCCCTACTATGTCTTATTTCTCCCTCCTGATTTCTTCACGGTTGATTTTATAAGATGCTTTGATCACGATTTCTTCCTGGTGGCTTGCTAGAAGATTTTAGTTCTTTTCAAAATACAATTTTTTTTTTCCAAAATACAATATTTTCAAGATAT
Organism: Platanthera zijinensis; assembly: GCA_039513925.1. Lineage (NCBI taxonomy): Eukaryota > Viridiplantae > Streptophyta > Magnoliopsida > Asparagales > Orchidaceae > Platanthera > Platanthera zijinensis. The sequence continues at coordinate 57,596,578 of CM077078.1, forward strand.
CTCTCATGGTTGATAAATATTTCCAAATAGTTTCCTTCTAATGGAAATTTTAAATAATATTTTCTGCTTTACATATTAAATTTATGCTATATAGAGGGGAGACTTAAAGCTGCTTAGTTTAACACTGTCAGAGATGATATATTCACATACATATGGTATAAGAGATTTTGTCATATTAGTTAGAAGGGTCTGAGATGTCTTGTCATCAAGAAGATGATCACTGATCTATCTGTTGGTTTGAGTTATTGTTGACCGGGTCAACTTGTCCTTTTTATATGTTATTTTATTTTGTAATGGCGGAGGAGAGAGAGTGAGAAACTTGTATTTATAAAGGTTGGCAGGTGGCGGGCCCCAGCAGGAAATTTTTCCTATATATTTGCTGGCCTAGTGTTGTAAAGTGTGCAGTTGAAAAAAAGGTTCTTTCCTCTTTTGGTTTTGTTGTTCTCCTGTGTGCAAGAGAGAGTTAGAGAGAGATAGAGAGTGAGGCGAGAGAAGGAGAGAAAAGAGCTCCCGCAGGAGAGAGAGGGAGAGAGAGTGATAGCAGAGAGAGAAGGAGAGTGTTATATATATATAGGCGAGAGATAAAGTTAAGAGTGGCGAGAGGGAGAAAAGCTATTGCAGCTTGTCTATTTCCTGTGAACAGGAATAGAAAGAGAGGGTGTTAACTTAGAGAGAGAGAGGGAGTTAGGCGAGAGAGTTAGAGAAAAGCGAGAGAGAGGTTGAGCGGGAGCGAGAGAGAGAAGCGAGAGAGAGAGAGTGTAGCTCTCGCAAGTTTTCGCACTCGCCAGCGCCGCTCCCGCCCGTGTCTTCTCGCCGGAGTGTGGTGGTCTCGCATGGTGGAGTGTAGCTCGCAGGAAGTTGTCTCGCCGGAAGCTCTCGTCGGAGGTTGACATCTCGCCGTGGTTGGGAGTCTCGCCGTGGTGGTGTAAAGCTAGGCGGAGTGTCTAGTTGGTGCACTCGCATAGTCACGCTTCCAACAATTGGTATCAGAGGGAGGTTGCGACCCTTGGAGTAGTTCGGAAGCGAGGTGACAAGTCGAGATGGAGACAGGAGGAGCGATGCCGGGGCAAGTCCCCAAGTTGACGAAGACCAATTACGGCAATTGGAGCATCCAAATGAAGGTGTTGCTCGCCTCGAAGGAGCTATGGGAAGTAGTCGAGGACGGCTATGAAGAGCCTGATGCTGAAGCAGAGGCGACATTGACCAACGCGCAGAGAACGGCGTTGAGGGAAGCGAGAAAGAAGGATAAGAAGGCATTGTTCACCTTATACCAAGGAGTGGATGAAGCCACCTTTGAGAAGATCTCGGAGGCAGTGAGCTCAAAGGAAGCATGAGAGGTGTTGCAACGCTCCATGCAAGGAGTAGACAAGGCGAAGAAAGTGAAGCTGCAGTCTCTCCGGGGAGAGTATGAAATGCTGAGGATGCAAGCCACGGAGAAGGTTGGAGACTTTGTGACCCGTCTGCGGACGCTCACAAATGAGATGAAGAGAAATGGAGAAGCGATAGATGATGTGAGTCTCATGGAGAAGCTCCTGAGGGCCATGTCAAGGAAGTTCCGACATGTAGTGGTGGCAATCGAGGAGTCAAAGGACCTCACCCAGATGACCGTAGATGAGCTTGTAGGCTCATTGCAAGCTCATGAGTACAGAATGCAGCAGGATGATGACGAAGCGAGTGGCTTGGGAAAAGCACTCCAGACCCAGTTGAACTTTGGGGAAAGCTCAGGAAGAGGAGGCGGCCAGCGTGGCCGAGGTCACCAAGGCAGAGGTCGAGGTAGAAGAGGAGGTAGAGATCAAGGGAGGAATCAAGGTTTCCAAAGAGAGGCGGAGCGACCTCAAGGAGGTTGGCAAGAAGGAAGAGGAAGAGGAAGAGGCCAAGGAAGAGGCCGAGGAGGAAGAGCCCAAGTTCAGTGTTACAACTGCAACAAGTTTGGGCACATGAGCTATGACTGTTGGGCTCCGAGGAAGACAGAAGAAGCCAACCATTATGCGGAGGCTAGGAACAATGGGAACAATGCTGGGGGTAGAGACCCAATGATGTTCTTAACCTACCGAGGTGTGGAAGAAGGAAGGAATGAAGTGTGGTACCTAGACACAGGGGCGAGCAACCACATGTGTGGAGATAAGGAGATGTTCTCTAACCTTGAACCCAGTGGGGGTGAAGTTAGCTTCGGGGATGCTTCGAAGATTTCCTTGGAAGGAAAGGGCCTGGTGGTAGTGAAACTAAACGGGGAGAGAGTACACCTGAATGATGTGTACTATGTGCCAGGGTTGAAGACCAACATCTTAAGCATTGGGCAGTTAGTGGAGAGAGGCTACTGCGTGCAGATGAAGGATGGGTCTCTGGCAATGAAGAATGATCAAGGGAAGGAGGTAGTGAAAGTGAAGATGACGGCAAACCGTCTCTTCACGCTGAAGATGGATGCTCAAGAGACGGCTTGTCTCGCGAGAACAAAAGAAGAGGAAGAAGCATGGTTATGGCACCATAGGATGGGTCATTTGGGCTTCACAGGGTTGAAGCTACTATCCCACTCCAAGATGGTGGCGGATCTGCCTTTGATCTCCCCTCCGCAGAAGGTGTGTGAGGCGTGCACGAAGGGGAAGCTCAAGCGGCAGACATTCGAAGGAGGGAAGTCCTGGAGAGCAAGGCGGCAACTTGAACTGGTTCACTCGGACATTGCGGGTCCGTTTGAGACCACCTCAATAGGCGGAAGCAAGTACTACATCACCTTCACGGATGACTATAGTCGGAAGTGTTGGGTGTATTTTCTGAAAGAGAAGTCTGAGGCCCTTGACAAGTTCAGGGAGTTCAAGGCGATAGCCGAGAAGGAGAGTGGGCAACCATTGAAGGTGCTTAGGACAGATCGAGGTGGGGAGTACACCTCGAGGCTGTTCGATAGTTTCTGCAAGGAGAATGGGATATCACACCAGCTGACGGCGGCGTACTCACCGCAACAGAACGGAGTGGCAGAGAGGAAGAATCTCACCATCATGAACATGGCGAGAAGCATGGTGAAGGAGAAGGGGCTACCGAAGATGTTCTGGGCGGAAGGAGTGCAATGTGCGGTGTATCTACTGAACAGATGCCCCACAAAGAGTGTGAAGTTCATGACGCCATTTGAAGCATGGAGTGGCTGGAAGCCGAGTGTGAAGCACCTAAGGGTCTTCGGGTGTGTAGCTCATGCTCACATCCCGGACCAGAGGAGGAAGAAGCTCGATGACAGAAGCGAGAAGTGCATCTTCGTGGGCTATGCTCCGGAGAGCAAGGCGTACAAGTTTTACAACCCGGTGACTGGGAAGGCCATAGTCTCGAGAGATGTGGTGTTTGAAGAAGACAGCTGCTGGAGCTGGGATGAGGAGACAAGGAACATGAAGGGGATGTTCTTTGAAGATGAGGAAGAAGGTGGTCATGAAGCGGAAGCTGAGGATGGTGGAGCTGAGCCACCATCACCACCGAGTGGAAGTTCAGGGGGAGCTTCTACCCCCTGCTCAAGTGGAACAAGTACAAACGGAGGAAGTCCTAGTGGAGCGAGCACTAGCCGAGGCAGTTCTGACCGTCCTCAACCTAGGATGAGGAGGTTGGAGGAGCTTTACGAGGAGACGGCACCGACACTTAACAATTTTTCTTTATATTGTTTGTTGGCAGATTGCGAGCCGCACTCCTACGACGAAGCTGCCAAGGAGAAATCTTGGAGAATGGCAATGGATGCTGAGATAGCATCTATCAAGAAGAACGATACTTGGAAGCTGGTTGATCCACCCGCTAGCCATAAACCCCTCGGGGTGAAGTGGGTCTACAAAGTAAAGAAGAACAAGGATGGAGCTGTGGAGAAGCACAAGGCTAGGCTCGTGGTGAAGGGCTACAGGCAAGTCCAAGGAGTGGACTACGACGAGGTCTATGCCCCAGTGGCGAGGATTGACACCATCAGGTTGATCATCGCACTGACAGCTCACTATGGGTGGACAATCATGCAAATGGATGCGGTGGCGGCGTACTTGAATGGCTACCTGGAGGAGGATGTGTACATTGAGCAGCCTCCGGGGTATGGTGTAAAGGGCCAGGAGAAGAAGGTGTGCAAGTTGAGAAAAGCACTGTACGGGCTGAAGCAAGGGGCAAGAGCTTGGAATGGGAGGATAGATACATTCCTCCAAAAGCATGGCTATGTGAAGTGCCCATATGAGTATGCTCTCTACATGAAGGTGGAGAAGAACGGGGATATCATGATCTTATGTCTATACGTGGATGACATGATATTCACCGGGAGCAACCCTGCGATGTTCGAAGAGTTCAAGAGGCTGATGAAGAAGGAGTTTGAGATGACAGACCTAGGAGAGCTGAGTTACTTTCTAGGGGTGGAAGTACAGCAGAGAGAAGATGGGATCTTCATCGCGCAGAAGAAGTACGCGGAGGAGATCTTGAAGAAGTTTAGGATGGAGAATAGCAAGCCTATCTCCACTCCTGCTGATCCCGGAACGAAGTTGAGGAAGGACTCAAAGGAGGAAGGTGTTGACCCAACCATGTTCAAGAGTCTGGTTGGGAGTCTAAGGTATCTGACTTTCACCAGACCGGACATCATGTATGCGGTGGGGGTCGTGAGCAGGTACATGGAAGAGCCCAAGCAGGACCACTTCACTGCAGCGAAGAGGATCCTGAGGTATGTGAACGGGACTAGGGACCATGGCTTGATGTACTCATCTGGAGGAGAGTTGAAGCTAGTCGGCTACTCGGATAGCGACTATGGAGGAGATGTGAACGACCGGAAGAGCACTTCCGGGTATGCGTTCAACATGGGAACCGCGGCGTTCTCATGGAGTTCTAAGAAGCAGGCTACTATAGCCTTATCATCTTGCGAAGCGGAGTACATCGCAGCGGCAGCATGTGCTTGCCAAGCCATCTGGCTAAGGAACCTTCTGGAGGAACTACATCATGTGCAGGATGGCCCAACGACAGTGTTAGTGGATAACATGTCCGCCATCCAGCTTGCAAAGAACCCGGTGCTACACGGGAGGAGTAAGCATATCGAGACCCGATATCACTTCCTCCGTGAACAAGTGGAGCAGAAAATAGTGGAGGTGGTGTATTGCCCAACTGGAGAGCAGGTCGCGGACATATTCACCAAGACGTTGAAAGCGGAGACGTTCGAGAGGCTCAAAGGCAAGCTCGGCATGTGCAGCCAAGCTTGAGGGAGAGTTTGTTGGTTTGAGTTATTGTTGACCGGGTCAACTTGTCCTTTTTATATGTTATTTTATTTTGTAATGGCGGAGGAGAGAGAGTGAGAAACTTGTATTTATAAAGGTTGGCAGGTGGCGGTCCCCAGCAGGAAATTTTTCCTATATATTTGCTGGCCTAGTGTTGTAAAGTGTGCAGTTGAAAAAAAGGTTCTTTCCTCTTTTGGTTTTGTTGTTCTCCTGTGTGCAAGAGAGAGTTAGAGAGAGATAGAGAGTGAGGCGAGAGAAGGAGAGAAAAGAGCTCCCGCAGGAGAGAGAGGGAGAGAGAGTGATAGCAGAGAGAGAAGGAGAGTGTTATATATATATAGGCGAGAGATAAAGTTAAGAGTGGCGAGAGGGAGAAAAGCTATTGCAGCTTGTCTATTTCCTGTGAACAGGAATAGAAAGAGAGGGTGTTAACTTAGAGAGAGAGAGGGAGTTAGGCGAGAGAGTTAGAGAAAAGCGAGAGAGAGGTTGAGCGGGAGCGAGAGAGAGAGAGTGTAGCTCTCGCAAGTTTTCGCACTCGCCAGCGCCGCTCCCGCCCGTGTCTTCTCGCCGGAGTGTGGTGGTCTCGCGTGGTGGAGTGTAGCTCGCAGGAAGTTGTCTCGCCGGAAGCTCTCGTCGGAGGTTGACATCTCGCCGTGGTTGGGAGTCTCGCCGTGGTGGTGTAAAGCTAGGCGGAGTGTCTAGTTGGTGCACTCGCATAGTCACGCTTCCAACACTATCTGCATATCAGTTGGAGATGTGCGACCACTACATGACTGAGAAGCAAAATAGAGTTTTATTTCAAAACCACGACTTTACCAAGAGATCCGAGCCACTGGAGCACGTATATAGTGATATTTGGGACCACTAAAGGTTCAGACGAGAGGAGGAGCGTCTTAATTCGTGACGTTCATTGATGATCATTCGAGCAAATTTTGGGTTTATGTTATTATGAACAAAGATGAGGTCCTCAATACCTTTCAGAGATTCCATGATGAAGTGGAAAGCCAGAGTGAGAAGAAGTTAAAACATCAGGTCCGACAATAAGAGAGAGTATATTGGTCATTTTGATGAGTGCTGCAGATATCAAGAGATCATACATAAAAAGACTCCACCCAAGATGCCGCAACTGACCGATATAACAAAAAGAATAAATAGAACGATGATAAAGAGAGTGAGGGGCATGTTGTCTAAGACAAAGCTACCCAACATGTTTTGAGGTGAAGCTTTATATGCAGCTGTATACGTCATCAATCTTTCACCCAGTTCTCCACTGCATGATGATGTTCTCGATAAGATCTGGTATGAGAAGGTTCTTCATATAATCACTTGAGGGTCTTTGGCTGCAAAGCCTTTATGCACTTGCCTCGGGCTGAGTGATCGAAGTTGGATTTCAAGACCAGACAGTGCATCTTTCTAGGATATGACCGCAGCGGTGTGTTTGTCTACAGGTTTTTTGATCTGATTGAGAAGAAACTTATACGCAGTCGTGATGTTCTATTTATAGAGGTTCAAACTATGATTGATTTTAAGAAAACTGATGAGGTTGACTCTCGTACTGATGCAAAGTCTCTTTTGATTAAAGGTGATGAAACCGATGTGGCCGCATAGCCTGAGCTCGCTCTATGAAAGTCTTTTAAATTCAGACACCCATCTTTGAGATACTCCACTACCGAGTATATTTTGTTGACTGATGTGGGGGAGCCTGAGTTTTTTGATAAGGCAGTGCATAACTCAGAGAAGAAAGAGCAGATAGTTGTTGTGCAGGACGAGATGCAGTCACTGCGAGAGAACCATATTTATGATTTGGTGAGATTACTTAAAGGTAAGAAGCCTCTGAAGAATTAGTGAATTTTCAGAGTATAGCTAGGAGACCCCTCAACACCACTAAAATACAAATACAAATTAGTGGTGAAGAGTTTCAGTCAGAAACAGAGAGTTGATTTTGATGAGACCTTCTCTCATGTTGTGAAGATGTCATCTATCTTGGTTGTTCTTGGCCTTGCTGCGAGTCTTGACTTGAAGATAAAGCGGATGGATGTCAAGACTGCCTTTCTGCATGACAATCTTGGGAAGTTTTATATGGAGTAGCCTCAGGGTTTGGTGGTGAAAGGGAATGAGAGCTTATCCTATCGCATGATGAAGAGCTTGTTTGACCTGAAGCAGACCCTGCGACAGTGGTATAAGAAGTTCAATGATTTTGTGGGAGAGATCGAATTCAGGAGGATCACCCTTGATCACTTCGTATTTGTGAAGCTGTATGCTCCAAAGGATTTTATTATTTTACTCTTGTATGTTGACAACATGCTGATAATTGTGAAGAACACTGCGCGCATTGCTAAGCTGAAGTGGCAGTTGAGCTTCATGTTTGAAATAAAGGACTTGAGAGCGGTGAAGACCATCATAGAGATGCATATTCAGAGAGATAGAAGATCCAAATTACTATAGTTATCTCAGAAGAGATATATCAGGAAGGTATTACAGAGAATTAGTATGGATCAAATGAAGAAAGTGAGCACGACTCTTGCAGCTCACTTCATACTTACCACTGACCAGTGCTCGAGCACACCTAAGGAGAAAGATAAGATGTGGAAGATCCTCTATGCTTCTGCAGTTGGTAGTCTTATGTACGTTTTGGTGTGCACCCGCCCTGATATAGTGCACATTGTTGAGATTATTAGTAGATTTCTCTTTAATCCCGGAAGAGAGCATTGGAATAATGTTAAATGGATTTTGAGATATTTACAGGGAATGTCAGATTTGATGTTTAAGTTTGGATACAGTGAGTCTGTATTTCTGGGTTACATGATACTGATATGACTGGAGATTTGGACTCTAGAAGATCAACCTCTGGGTACCTAATTTTATTTGTCTGGAAATTGTTTCGTGGCAATCATGATTACAAAAGTGTGTCCCACTGTCTACTACTAAGGCCGATTTTATTGCGGTCACTAAGACAAGTAAATAACTTCTTTTTTATGGAACGTTTCATTAAGGAGTTAAGTTTCACTAAGGAGCGCTACACACTTTTATGTGACAGTCATAACGCAATTCATTTGCGGATGAACCCTACATTTCACTCGAGGTCCAAGCGTATTGATACGCAGTATCATTGGATACATGATATTTTGGAGCAGAAGGTGATCGACTTGCAACAAGTGCATATTAATGACAACAGAGCAAATATGCTTATGAAGTCATTACCGAGGGGGAAGTTTGAACACTGTATGAGAATTGCCGGAATGACGGTTTCCTCATCGTTGTGAAGGTGGAGATTTATTGGGTTCGGGTTCCCATCCGATGAGGATAAAACCCATGGCGACGGATGTCGAGAGTTTTGTAATGAGGTTGACCAGGTCGTGGAGAGATCTTGGCATGATGAGGTGAAATCAAATGACTTCGACAATGGACGGCTCAAATCTATGGTTCTTATATATTATTATCATTAATAATATAATAATATATAAAGAAGACAAGCTTCAGCTATCTACTTACCCAACTCCTTGCCATCCACGTGAACACAAAAAAGAAAGGAGATGCAGTATAAATGGAGACACCACCTTTGACAATATTGCATGCATGAAGAAAAAAGAAGCTTTGACTTTTGACAAATTTACATGCATGAAGAAAAAGGAAGTTCCCACTTTTAACAAATTTGCATGCATGAAAAAAAGGAAGCCGCCACTTTTTTTTTTTGACAAATTTGCATGCATAAAGAATAAAAAAACGATTAAATAATATTATTATTCTCTATATATAAAGGAGGCAAAGAGCAGCATTTGGTGCAATCCAGAGAGAAAAAAAAGGCACCATTCCAGAGAGCAGCATGAAAAGATCCGAGAAGATCTCATTTGTTTGTCTCCGAGGTTGTAGCGCTCGTGGAGTGCCACCGGCGTGAAGGAGTAAGTGATCTTTGTGATCATGCTCGTGGTGGATAACACGTCGTGTGTCGAAGTAGGAAAGCTTCACTAGAAATACATTGAACAACGCAAGTTACGCAGATACATCGGGGAATCTGTCTCGTTCGTCACTGCGGTAATTTGTATTTATTTATTTTGTAATTCACTATGTGGCGAAGTGGTAGAGATCCTATTTGGATCGAGGAGGGAATGTCTGTATTTATTTTTGTGTGTTTTATACATGTTTTTAGCGACGGCTTTCCAGTTTGGACTCCGAGGTTTCCACGTTAAAAATTTCTCTTGCACTTTTTTATTTTTGCTCGCTCGGGTTTGCGCGCTCTCAAACCCAGACGAGTATCTTTGGCTAGTAGTAATTTTGGGTCTGCCATTGGAGAGAAGCTCTTTGGAGAACCCATATTCTTCCAAGATTTGGCGGGAGCTTGTCTTCCAATTATATCTTACTCGTATTCAACGTGTAATGTCATATTAATTTTATATTATTAAGTATTGTAATAGCTTGTAGATGCTTAGTTAAAACAAACAAATTGTCTCCCTCAAATATGTATTCTATGTAATTTGTAGAAATTAACTCCAAACCTTGCATATACTTCTTGAATGAATAGTTACAAGTATGAATACACTTTTATAGGAGAAGAAAGAGAAGAGAAATCCTAAATACAAGATGTGGGACTAATACATGGAGAGAGAAAAGAGAGAAAACATGGGCCCTTAATTGGGTTTTTCTAACACTCCCCCGCAAGCTGGAGCGTACAAGTCGTAGGCACCAAGCTTGGATAAAAACTGATAGTATAGAGGCCTGGAGAGAGCTTTTGTCAGGATATCCGCAACTTGGTCTTTAGCAGGAACATGCTCCAAATCTATCTTCTTTGACTGTACCTTTTCACGGATAAAATGACAATCAACTTCGATATGCTTTGTGCGCTCGTGAAACACTGGATTCTTGGCAATATGTATTGCTGCCTGACTGTCACAAAATAAGGTAGCCGGTGATGAGAGACACACACCCAAGTCTCCCAAAAGGCTCTCAAGCCAGGTTAGCTCGGAAGCAACTGCAGCCATAGCCCGGTACTCGGCTTCAGCAGAAGAGCGTGCAACTACGGATTGTTTCTTGCTACGCCATGTTATGAGATGACCACCAAAGTAAGTGCAGAACCCCGTAGTGGAGCGTCTGTCATCAATAGATCCTGCGTAGTCATCGTCAGAGTAAGCGACGAGTGATAAAGATGTGGATGGCTTATACACAAGTCCTTGTCCGGGAGCGATCTTGAGATATCGAAGGATGCGCTCGACCGCTTGAAGATGAGATGTTCGAGGAGCGTGCATGAACCGACTCACAACTCTTACAGCAAATGAGATGTCCGGTCGAGTCACCGTAAGGTAGATCAGCTTCCCAACCAAGCGTCTGTAATATTCCGGATTTGTAAGCAGCTTGTCAGAGTTAGAACTATGAGCCGAGAGCTTGTGATTGGCGTCCATAGGAGTCTCCGTAGGTTTGCACCCAGAATAACATGCATCATGAAGGAGGTCCATACAGTACTTCCTTTGAGATAACACAAGACCATCAGAGCGTCGTGCGACCTTGAGCCCAAGAAAGTACCGAAGGTTGCCCAGATCTTTGGTCTGAAAAACAGAATTTAACTATTCCTTGATCTGTTGTATTCCTGCCGTGTCGTTGCCAGTAATCAGGATATCGTCAACGTAGACCAGTAGAATCACAGTCCCGGTTGACCGGTGGCGGATGAAGAGAGAAAAATCAGCCGAGCTCCGAGTGAAGACACTAGCACAGACCACCTTACTGAATTTTTCAAACCACGCACGCGGGGACTGTTTGAGACCATAAATGGATTTCCGAAGGTGACATACCAAAGACTCCCCCGTGGTCTCAAACCCGGGAGGTTGCTGCATATAAACTGTCTCTTGCAGATCGCCGTTGAGGAAGACATTCTTAATATCCAGCTGATAAAGCGGCCAGTGACGATGAACCGCCAAGGAAAGAAGAACGCGGACCGTGTTCAATTTGGCCACTAGAGAGAAAGTTTCTTCATAATCAAGGCCATGTTACTGAGTAAAGCCCCGGGCCACGAGGTGTGCCTTCAGACGGTCAACAGTGCCATCTGCCGCATGCTTGACAACAAATACTCATTTGCAGCTCACAGCGCGATGGTCAGTAGGAAGAGGAACCAGATCCCAGGTCTGGTTAGCCCAAAGAGCCTGCATTTCATCTTCCATGGCTGCCCGCCACCCTGGATGTGAAAGTGCCTCCTGCACAGAGTTAGGAATAGAAATAGAGGAAAGGGAGGTGGCAAAGGCGTAGAGAGGTGGTGTCAGCCGATGGAGAGATACGTAGTTGGCCAAGGGATGTGCCGTAGAGGAAGCAGTTGTCGGATCCGCTGGTTGCAAAGCATCATTAGAGCGGGGCAGCTCTCGTGGGGTAGTAGACGAGGGAGGACGTCGAGTGTACACACGAATGACTGGTGGTGTAGGTGGTTTAGGTGGGATGGGTGTGGGAAGTAGAGGTGGAATGGTGGAAGTTACGGGAATAACAGGTCGCGGGAGAGTTGGCAGAGGAGGAGGGTCAATAAGTTTAGAGTAATATGGTTGATCTTCGAGGAAGGTGACATCAACAGAAGTAACCACCTTGCGATCCGTGGGAGAGAAACATACGTAGCCCTTCTGAGTTCGAGAATAGCCCACAAACATATATTTAGTGGCACGGGGGGCAAGCTTGTCAGTGGACGGGCCAAGATGATGAACACAACATACGCACCCAAACACGCGTGGGGTGAGGGAGAAGGGAGGTTGGGAGGGGAAAAAAAGATTAAAAGGAACCGCAAAATTGAGGATAGAGGAAGGCATGCGGTTAATAAGAATGCAAGCGGTTGAAACCGCAAAATTCCAATATTGTTTGGGGACATTCATCTGAATCATAAGGGTGCGGGTGACCTCGAGCAGGTGGCGATTCTTGCGTTCAGCAACGCCATTTTGTTGGGGGGTATAGACACAGGAGGTCTGATGGATGATCCCAAACTCCGCACAGAGGTGAGAGAAGGTATGACTGGTGTATTCACGGGCATTATCGGTGCGGAGGGTTTTAATGGTTGTGGAGAACTGGTTATGAGTTTCAAGAAAAAACGTACGGAATACATCGGGCAATTCAAAGCGGTCACGAAAGAGATACAGCCAGGTCACTCGAGAGTAATCATCGACAAATGTGACAAAGTAACGGTACCCAAAAACACTTGTAATTTTGTAAGGACCTCAAATATCAGAGTGAACAAGATCAAAGGGAGAAGGACGCCGAGAAGGATGTGGTGAAAAGGTAGAGCGATGATGTTTCCCATAGATACAGGACTCACACGTGAACTCTTTGAAGGACACGTCAGGGAGAGATTTCTTGAGGATGTGTAGAGGAGCATGACCCAAACGTCGATGCCAGTCAACGGAGCTAATAGACGACAGCACGGTTGGGGGAGACGGATTAAGGATATAGAGAGCATTCGACAGATGCCCTGTTCCAATGATGGTTTGCGTCTTGCGATCCTGCACAACACACGAGTTAGAAGAAAAAATAACAGCACAATCGAGATCAGCAGTGAGTCGACCAATAGAGAGAAGGTTGAACGGAGAGCCCGCAACATGAAAAGCAGAGCGAAGAGTAATGGAGAGAGTGAGGTGAATATCTGCCGCACCAGAGACGGGAAGAGTGGCCCCACTAGCAACAGTAATGAACCGGGGATGCACGTCGTTCAAATATTGGGGTGGTTTCCGTGATGTAATGTGGTGAGAGGCCCCAGAGTCCAAAATCCAGGATGAGCTGTGAGCAAAGCAGGAGGTACCGCCATCGGAAATAGACACCACAGAGCCCGGAGGACATCAGATCATTTTGCAAGGAATAATCCGGGGCGGTCAGGGTGACCCCGCACCAGCGGCAAGAAACGGCCACGACCAGCACGGTAAGCACAGAGTCCGCAGCGACTAGAAACACAGGCTGCGCGGGTAGGAGAAGACTGCAACAGAAGCAAACACCTGGCGAATAAGTAACCAGACCGGGCGGACAGAGGCAGACCGGGCCAAAGAAAACACAGCCTTAGCAGGTCGCACCAAGAAGAGGCAGAGCGGGAGGCCGCAACGAGAAGGGGATCAGTCCGCGCGGTCACACCAGCGATTAGGAAGATCGCGACCAAAATGCGGAAAGGGAAGCCCGCACGGTCAAGTGGATAGCCGCGGATAGAGTAAGAGAGGAGAACTCGCAGCGGTAGGGAAAGGTCTCAGCGGGAAGCAAGATACCGCGGGCTAGGAACGCGAGCGGTCAGCAGACGAGACCGCGAGACGAGGAGGCAGGCCGCGACAATAGTCCAGAAACAACCACGCGAGCAGGCGAGAGGAGAGAAACTCGCGACGGACAAGAGAAGAGCCCCCTGCGGGAAAGGAGAAGTCCGCGAGTAGGGAAGCTCGAGCGGACAGAAGAACTCAAGAAGCGGGGAGACCGCAGCAGTCAAGACGAGAGGAGCCCGCCGCGGATAAGAAGCGAGCTCGCAGCGGAGAAGAAGAAGAGCGCGAGGCAGTAAAGGAGAGGAGCTTGCAGCGGATAGGATGAGAGTCCGCAGCGGATAAGAAGGTGGTCCCCACGGGTCAGAGGAGAAGATGGCTATAAGAAGCCTGAGGAGGGTGGAACCACGGAGGAGAAGAAGAGAAGCGGAAACAAAGAGGACAGTCCGCAGAAGCTATGCGGATAAGAGAAGGAAGACCGCAACCGGAGCGGATAGAGCTGCAGACCGGAATGGGTAGGCGGGAAGGAGGCGAGCAGGCGGGTAGAAAGGCAAAACCGCAGAATTCGAATCTGGCTGCGGTTAGCAAAGAAGTAGCCGCAGGGAGGCTGCGGGAAGAGAACTCGCTACCCGAAGCGAGTGAGTAGAGGGAGAGGCCGCAGAGGAGAATGCGGACAGGGGAGGAAGACGGGCCGGGCGGTTAGAGTTGTGGAAACCGCATGGACCGAACCGTGTCCTCTTATACCATGTAGAAATTAACTCCAAACCTTGCATATACTTCTTGAATGAATAGTTACAAGTATGAATACACTTTTATAGGAGAAGAAAGAGGAGAAATCCTAAATACAAGATGTGGGACTAATACATGGAGAGAGAAAAGAGAGAAAACATGGGCCCTTAATTGGGCTTTTCTAACATAATTAAACATTCATTTATGCTTAATGAAATAAAAACAAGCAATCTTTTTTCTTATCTTTGAGCAAGTTTAAGAAGAGTTTATTTTATACCAAGCAATTGTATGTATAGTGTCAATAATACATAATGTTTTGTTTGTATTCTCAATGCAAATTAATTAAATAAATGATAAAGTTAATAGCTCTTCTGAATTCCTTTGCAGATTTCTCTCTGTTGCTTACCTTCATCAGATTTGGTGGTTTGAGGTGATAGGAGAAATCAACTTCTGTTTTCCGCCTGGAACATATAGCCTATACTTTCGTCTTCACTTGGGTCGTCCGTCCACGCGACTGGGCCGTCGATTGTGCGATGGAGAGAACATCCACGGTTGGGATATCAAGCCCGTTCGTTTCCAGCTGTGGACATCGGACGGCCAGCATGCTTTGTGCCAATGCTATCTTGATGATAGAGGCTGTTGGATCCGCTATCATGTTGGTGATTTTAAGGTTGGAAGTGCCAACACTCCCATGAAAGTTAAGTTCTCTATGAAACAGATAGACTGCACACATACAAAAGGAGGCCTCTGTGTGGATTCAGTTTTAATATATCCCAAGGAGTTGAGATCAGACCAAGCTAAATAGGGTTAGAAAGATCGGTCGATCTCTTTTTCTTTTTTTTTAATTGGAATTTGTTCATGTTATTTTGGCTCAGTGTGGGGCAGTGACGTTTTTGCTCGGGTGAGTTTGGACAAAAATGCCACTATCGTAGTATGTTTGGCATGACAACGGTTATGGCCGCCACCAAGAAAAGAAAACTACTTTTGAACATAACAGTGAATGAAGTTCCTTTGGTGAGGTCGGGCATTCACGAACGACATTTCGTAACCACCGCGTTCACGTTTGCTCCCGCCGTGCCAAACAGAGCCTTTGTCTTCACTGTCAATTTTGAATGATGTTAGCGATGGAAGTTACCTGTAGATTTCAGTTGCTTGTTCATTTTACTGCCATCATGGATTATCCAATGATAGAAAGTTTTGGTTTTTGGTTTTTTTTTTCAAGCCTACATGTTTTATAATTGGGCTAGTTGAGTTGACATTATTTCTTTCTCGTATTTATTTGACCCATAATTGGATATCGTGCACATAAGGACTGTCAGGCCGGTCCGGGACCGGTCTTTTGGCCTACCGATCCCGCTCAAATTAGTCCGGGTCCGGAACCGGTTTTCCTCATGAGGACTGGCCAGGACCGGAGGAGCGGTCCTAACCGGTCTTTCACCTATCCTGGTCTTTAACCAGTCTTTTACCGGTCCCGTCTTTCACTGGTCCGGGATCGGTCTTTCACCGGTCCCGGTCCGGGAGCGGTTGAAGCAATAATGGGAACCCCTTGGACCGGTCCCTAGCCGGTCTTAACCGGGACCGGTCCCTAGCCGGTCCGAACCGGTCCGGTTCCAACAGGACCGTTTTTTTGTCCACCACTATATATATATATATATATATATATATATATATATATATATATATATGGAATGAAGAAATTTTTCTTATTTTAGTATTTATAGGCTTTTTATTACAGTAATTGTCAATGCAAAGATTTCTTGCTATTATGCATCCCCTCAATGTGGATTATTTAGACAACATATTTTGAGCTTGAATCAAAAAAATTAAATCTGGTGCCTTGTGCTACAGGAAGATGTCAACAATTTGAGCTGGAGATAAATAAATTGTGTTCCTTTTGTTCAATGCAATCTCAATTAAAGTGGAAGTCAATTTTCACATATCTTGTGCATGCATGGAAGACTGGATTTGTAGTTAATAATGTCATACTAGAGAACAAAGATTCATATAAATAAAACCACAATTTCTTAACTAAATAAGGATATTGATGAGTATCCCCTAATTTTTAAAAAATTATGTTAACTCCCGCGCACCAGATTGTAACTCCCGCGCACCGGATCGCAACTTCCGCACACCGGATCGTAACTCCCGCGCACCGGATCGCGTAACCACCGGGCGCCAAATCGCAACCGCCGTTGCCGCCGTCTTTACGGGCGGCCGGCGGCCGGCCTCCCGCGACCGGCCACCCCCCTTTTCGCGGTCGGCGGCCTTGGCCGGCCGCCCGAGGCCGGCGGGCAGCCGACCGCCCCCTTTGCGGTCAGCCGCCTCCTTGCGACCAGTAGCTGCGGCCGGTCGACTCCTTGCGGCCGGCAGCCGCGGCCGGCCGTCCGTGGCCGGCCGCCCCCTTGCGGTCGACGACTGCGGCCAGCCAACCGTGGTCGGCCGCCTCCTCGCGGCCGGCGGCCACGACTGGCCGACCCCCTCCGGTCGGACGGCCTTGGCCGGCCGCCCGGGACCGGCCGCCTCCTCATGGCCGGCCGCCCCCTCCCTCGGGCGGCCGCCGGCCAGCGCGCCTCCTTCGACCACCATCGTGGGCCGGGTTTCTCTCCACCGTCCGATCATGGCAGACCATTACGGTTCTCCGATCACCACAAGCGATCACAGCCTTCCGATCTGCGATTAACCACTGTAACCACCCTAACCACCTCAGAAACCCTATAAAAGCACCCCTCATAGTTCATTTCAGGGGATCCCTCATTCATTCTCTCCTTCGCTCTCCCTCTCTCTTCATTTCTGCTTCTCCCCAGAGCTTCTCTCTCTACGCTCCTCTTTCACTCACTAACTTGGCAGGTTCTCCTCTAAGCGCCGCCCAAAGAAGAAAGAGTGAAGTGCCGACTAAGGCAGCCCTCCTCAGTCTGAGGCGCAAAGTGCAGGCACTCTGCGGAGCGCAAGCCTTAAGAGCAGGCACTCTGCGGAGCGCAAGCCTTAAGAGCAAGCACTCAAGAAAGACGCACGACAAAGTGCACAAACTCTTAAGCGGTGGCTTGTCACCCAAGGAGAGCTCTCTCAACCCCCTAGTATTTGTAACGAGACGCGGCATATCGCCCTCGCATTCTCTTTACAAGAGCACTGTAATAGAGGCAAATAGTGGATCTTGGCTGGCACAGACCCGACCACGTCGTTTTTTCCCCTTTCCAGGATTTTCCACGCTAAAGTTGTGTGTGTACAATTTCTCTGTTTCTACTTTGACTGTGTGCGTACTCGATCGCCCGGGGCTAAGACGGACCGATCTGACACCGGTCTACCGAGGGCATTGAGCGAACCGCAACAGTTTGGCGCCGTCTGTGGGAAGCATACCCAGCAAGCGAGAGAAGACTCAGTAGTTTGTCAGAGCGAGAAAGAATGGCCGGAAAAAGCACCCGAACGACTAGGGGGTCGATCCGGCATGAGCAGGAGGATCAAGTTGCGTCGCCATCTCTAGCGAACGCACCACCGCAAGAGGACGTCGCAGCGCTTAGGGCGGCGCCGCCCGAGAGCGTGGCGCCCCCACCAGACATCCGGGTCGAGATGCTCTCCCTCTTATGACAACTCGCAGGCCCCCACGTGCCTGCAGGGGCCCCACCTCAGGAAAATCTACCAGTACTACCAGCAGAAGGCCAGAGGGCCGTAGAAGAAGAATCCGAGTCGTCAAGGAACGACAACGTCGAGCATCCCGTTCTCCACATCAGGGCGGCCGGAATCGCCCCTCTCCTCAGCAATCAACAGCAGTCGGTCCCAGCAGTGCCAGGTGTAGGAATGACTCTGGATAATATTCCGCAAAATGTTCGAAGAAGAGTTTGGACCTGTCGGCCGGCGAGCGATGGTGATGCGGCGCCCCACTTTGGGGGCATCACCCTTGGCTCCTAAAGTACTGGCCTATCCCGTCCCTCAAGGATTCAAGATCCCCCGCATCGAGACGTACGACGGAATGGACGATCCTTGGGAGCACATCAACCACTTCTACACGATCCTCCACCTCTACAGCGCGCCCGATCAACTGCTTTGTCAGGTCTTCCCAATCACCCTTAAAGGGCATGCCCACACTTGGTTCCATTCCCTCCGAGAGGGGTCCATCAGAAACTTTCCCCAGCTGAGCCAGCAATTCCTCGATCAGTTCATGGCCAACCGCAGGATCGCAAAGGATCCATCCCACCTCTCTGGCATCCGGCAGAGTGAAACCGAGACCTTGAAAGAGTTTTTCCGCCGATTTACTGCGGAAGCGAGACAGATCCCTGGGGTATACCCAGAACTCCTTCGAGGGGTCTTCCTCGGGGGACTCCGACCAGGCGGATTCTACTCCGCTCTAATGCGGGATACTGTCCCCAGTTATGCAGATCTGGTACACTGAGTGGAAGCTCAGATAGCCGCGGATGAGGCCATTGAGGCCCATCGTCGACAGTTTGAAGGAGGCCAAAAGAGGCAGAAGCAGTAGGAGCAGCCCTCCGGAAGACGAGCAGAGAGGCACGCCGAGAACCGTCGCATCGAGCATCGCAATCAGGAGCCCCGGAGAGTCCAGGATTACGGGCCTCCCCGGACTTACACCCCTCTCAACACCACTCGCGCTAATGTCCTATATGTCATTCAGGACGATCCGGCGCTCTAGAGGCCAAGGGCGCTCCTGCCCAATCCAAGGGCTGATCCATCAAAGTACTGTGACTTCCATCGAGGAACCGGGCACACTACTGAAGAGTGTGTAAAGTTGAAAGAAGAGATAAAGCGTCTTGTTCGGTAGGGAATACTCGGGCGTTTTCTGCAAGGATATGTGCAAGAGCAGCACGGAGGCCCGCCTGCGCGGATGGAACCGCCACCTGCGCGCCGAGAAGCGCAGGGGGGCAGGCAGGTCGTCGGGATTATGGAAGTCATCTCTGGCTTTCCCTTTCCCACGGTCAACTCCATCGCCGCTCCCCAAGAAGACAAGGCAGCTGGAATCATTCCTACCATTAGCTTCGGCGAAGAGGACCTCCGGGGCCTCCTCGCTCCGTACCAGGACCCACTAGTTATTACAACAGAAATTGGCAACCCCAGCTTCCGCGTGAAGCAAATTCTGGTGGATAACGGTAGCTCAATAAATGTTATATTCATGACTGCGTTAACCAGTATGGGAATCCAAAGGCAGAATCTTCGTCCAGCATCAGGCCCCATCTACGGCTTCAACGGGGCGCCTGTGTCCGTAGCAGGCACCCTCACCCTTCCAGTGGCACTAGGAGAATTTCCAAGGCAGGTTACCCACGACGTACAATTTGTGGCGGTCGATACAGAATCGCCCTACAATGCGATTTTCGGTCGCCCCCTCCAGACAGCTTTCCAGGCAGTTCCGTCAATTCCGCACCTCGCAATGAAGTTTGTCATGCCTGCAGGAGTTGGGGTCGTCAGGGGCAGCCAGGACGTGGCGTGCTCATGCTATCTGCACCAATCACGGCCGGAGGTCGTCTCAGGAACCAACATCTACCGCATCTAAAAGGCCGCTCTGGATAAGGGCCAGAACCGAGGCGAACATGCCTCCTAAAAACATTTCTTTATATCAAACTACCTAAAGACAACTATAAAGTCGCGAGGAAAACCCTCGTGCACAAACTATCCTGCTTACTGTATTTTCTGCTTTCACTCTAACTCTTGCCATGCAGCAAACACGTCAGAAGGAAATCTCATCCCCCAGACCCCCCCTAAGGCCAGGGACGTCTGTTCTTCAAGGCGGTCCGGGATCCGTCGACGTGCGACCCGCTTGGCGGTTTGGAATCCGTCATCGTGCAATGGCCCGACCAGGCTAAAGAAAAAACAAAACAACTCATCTCTTTACATTTATATACTGTGATTGCGATGTCACTAACTCCTAAAACTTGCAGGATCGATTTGGAATCCGTCCCCTAGGGTCCGGCGAGCAACTATATCACGATTGTCTCGATCACCCTGCTGCAGTTCAAAGGTTCGCCCTTCACCCGTCCAGCGGATTGCGACGTCGTCGGGAATGAGCACCCCCGGTTGACCGCGGCCCATAGCGCGACAGCCTCGGCCTAGCAACAGGTTGCGATGTCGCCTGGGGACCGAATACCAAGTCCCACGCAGACTGTAGCATGGTGGCCTCGACCTTTCTCCTGTGGCAGAAATGCTCACTCTTCTCCTACGGAGCGGGTCGCGACATCGTCAGGGACCAACTCTCTCAGTTATACACAGCCCACAACGCAATAGCCTCGACCTCACTCTACCGGCGCAAGGACCCGACCTTCGCTGCGTAGTAGGTTGCGACGTCGTCCGGGTCTTCGGGGCGCCACGCCTCGCAAATACTAGGGTCCATCAGCTGCTCGCGGGGGTTTGAATCGACCATGTCCTCCTGCCGACAAGAGGCCGAGGAGTATGACTCTTCACCTGCATCCGAAGCTCGACGCCCCGCCATCCTGGGAAAGCCCCCACGATCGGTATAATTATAACCTTAGGGTCCATCAGCTGCTCGCGGGGGTTCGAATCGACCATGTCCTCCTGCCGATAATAGGCCGAGGATTATGACTCTTCACCTGCATCCGAAGACTGACGCCCCACCCTTGCAGGGCCTCCCCCCTCGCGACTGGTGCCTAACTAAGCTACAATCGCAACTAAATTGGGTTCCGACCTCGCTTAATCCACATCTAACCCACCACAGCCATACTGTGGCGCGATGACTTCACTCTCTCTGCCATGGTTCAAGGGTGCACCCTTCGTCCGCCCAGCGGTTTGCGACATCGCCGGGGACCAGCTCCCCCAGTTGTGCGCTGTAAACAATGCAATATCCTCGGCCTAACAACAGGTTGCGGTGTCGCCAAAGGGACCAAACGTTGAGTCTCCCGCATACTGTAGCGTGGCGGCTTCGACCTCACTCTCATGGTGGCAAGGCTCGCCCTTATCTTACGAAGCAGGTCGCGACATCGTCGGGAGCCAGCTCCCTTAGTTATGTGCAGCCCGCAGCGCGATGGTCTCAACTTCTCTACCCTGGCACAAGGGGATGCCCTTCTCCTCGTAGTAAGTTGTGACGTCGTCAGGGTCTACGGGGCCACGCCCCTCCAATGCCACCGGGTTCACCGTAACTCGCATGGGTTCGAACGAACATGGCCTCTCGCCGACAATAGGCCGGAGCTCACATAACTCTTCACCCCCATCCAGAGCAAATACTCTTCCATCGCTCAGGGCCTGCCCCTCGTAGTTGGTGCTTGGTTAAGATAATAATTGGCCACAACAGTTAGAAGCAAAGACAATGACGACCACTCAACAAACATATCAACAAGCCAAAGAAGTACAAAGGTACAAATTGAAAAAGTAAAAAGGTACGAATCGACGGAGACAAACCCACAAATACAAAGAAGAACATACATACAAATCAATAAAGAACATCAAAGAGATATTGCTGTCACTCAGCGGCCTCGCCCGCCTCAGCATCAGAGCCCTCCTTCTCTGAAAAATCCTCAAGACCGAGGCCGGCAATGTCGCATCCCTGCTTCCGGGACACCATCCGAAGGGTCTTCACCATCCCCTGGGAGAAAGCGATTTCCCGCAAGTCCTCCATCTGTGGCTCCACCTCCTGAGTCCACACCTCCTCGCGGACCTCCTCCGAGATCAGACACCGGTCTCGCATGTAATCCACAGAGTCCCGATACTCTGCCAGACTAGCCGTCTTCAGCTCTACCTCCCACTCCGCGGAGAAAAGCCGCATCACCTCCACCCTGGATAGTTCCAGCTCTGCACGAGCTTCATCTAGAAGACGTAAAGTCTCCTCCATAGACATCTTCTCGGACCTGTGCGCGGCTATGGCGTCCTCCAGCTCGGACCCAATCTGCCTAAGTCGCGAAATATCACGCTCTCGTCGCCCCTTCAGATCCGAAAGGGCACTCTTCGCCTCCCCGAGATCACCCTGAATGGCCATATAGCCGTCCTTCAGGCTCACGTAGTGGTCATTCAACGTAAGCGCAATATTCACCTGAGTCTCCATCTGCAAAAGAAAAGGGACAAGTCAGAAGAGCTTTCCTCAAAGGCCACTACTCAAAAGTTGAGAGCATACGTACCGCATGGTTCATCGCCTCCAAGGAAGAGGAGACCCTCTTTCCTTTCACCACCTGCCGCACCGCAACCCGTGCTGGGGAGGCCTGGGGGCAGAGGACCCCAGGAACTCAAGATCCGCGTCTTCCGGCTCCCCTCCAACTCTAGTCGCAAGGGGCAGCCCCCTCCGAAAGAACATCTTGTCGCGGTAGAAGGTTAGGACCCGCCTCCTCAGCTCCATGGCCTCCAAACACTAGCTTCCTATTCCTGTCACGGGAGAGAGGAATGGCGGTAGCACGTCCCGAATCAACAGACAGCCCGCATAACAACAGGCGCTTCTCGTCGACGAAAGTAGAGATGTTGTACAAGATGTTCCCCAACTCTCGGGGCTCCACAAAACCAAGGACGGGAGTAAACTCCCGCTCGTGTCATCTAGAACACCGGCAACGGTCTGGAAGCGTGTTCCACACCTCTGGCAATCCATCTGGGTTCCTGACATATCCGAACAAGGTATTCCCGTGGCGACGGTCTGCCCGGGTCTCAAATTCAAACCACCGCTTGTTGCTGAGGACGTCCACGCGACCCCCGCCGTCGGCGCTCACCTCACACAAATCCTTGAAAATATCCAAGGAAAACCTCGATCCATGCTCGCGAAAGAACGCGATCAACCCCATGATCCGCATCATCCCAAGAGGGGTAAACTGCGACGCAGGAACGCCGCAGAACTTAAGAATCTCAGCCACTTCCTCGCAAGCCGGAAGGCGAAAGCCGCTCCGAAGAGACGACTCACAAAGGGTCATCCAGCCGCGCGGAGGGGTTTTTAACCCGCTCTTGAGGACTAGAGATCCGCACCTCCAAATTGGGGGGCAGGTTGAAGCGCCTCCTCCAAATATCCATGTGCTCGGGGGAGAGACTCGAGCGCAGCCTCATAGGACGGCTCTGCACACCCCGCTTAGAAACTTGAAAAAACAGAAAAGTAAGGTCAGAAAAGCAAGTCCGAGCAACACGTTGCGCCCACACATTCGAGCCATGTACGTGCACAAAGCGCGCGCAAAATCAGCCCGCACATGAGCACGCCGCCAAACCACTCGCAAGTAGAGCGGCCGCACCGCGCGCGCCCTGCGCGCGGATTCAGCCCCGCGCGCGGTTTCAGCCTCGCGCGCAGATTCAGCATTGCGCGCATCTGCGCGCGGGTTCAGCTCCGCGCGCGGGTTCAGCCCCGCGCGCCCCCGCGCGCGGGGTCAGCCCCGCGCGCCCCCGCGCGCGGGGTCAGCCCCGCGCGCCCCCGCACGCGGGGTCAGCCCCGCGCGCACCCGCGCGCACCCGCGTGCGGGTGTAGCCCCGCGCGCACCCGCACGCATGTTCGGCGCCGCACGTCCATCGCGCCCGCACGCATCGCCTATGTGTGTGTGGTGCGGGGAGGGGGGGCTTTCTCCCCTCCAGCTTCGTCCGGTGCCCGGACCGTTTCCTCGGTCAGAATCTTACCTTAGCAATATCACCATCGCCGCCAATCTCGGAGTTAGCACCCGTTCTGGCCATCGCCGCCAAGCCCCGTCGCAAATAAGAAAATTCCCGCGCTTTCCGTTCGCTCCAAGACGACAGAATTTTGGGTGGCAAATGATGGGTACCCTCTAATTTATAGAAAATTATGTTAACTCCCGCGCACCGGATCGTAACTCCCTCACACCAGATCGCATCCCCCGCACATCAGATCGTAACTCTCGCGCACCGGATCGTAACTCCCGTGCACCAGATCGCGTAACCGTTGTGCGCCAAATTGCAACCGCCACCGCCGTCGTCTTTACGAGCGGGCGGCGACCGGCCTCTCGCGGCCGACCACCCCCCTTTTTGCGGTCGGCGGCCTTGGCCGGCCGCCCCCTATGCGGCATGCGACCTCAGCCGGCAGCCGCGGCCAGCCGGCCATGGCCGGCCGCTCCCTTGCGGCCGGCGGCCGGCGGCCGCGGCCGGCCTGCTCCTCGCGGCCGGCGGTCACGGCCGGCCGACCCCCTCCGGTCGGGCGGCCTTGGCCGGCCGCCCGGGACCGGCCGCCTCCTCGTGGCTGGTCGCCCCCTCCCTCGGGCAGTCGCCGGCCAGCGCGCCTCCTCCAAACACCATCGTGGGTCGGCTTTCTCTCCACCGTCCGATCATGGCAGGCCATTACGGCCCTCCGATCACCACAAGCGATCACAGCCCTCTGATATGCGATTAACCACCGTAACCACCCTAATCACCTCGGAAACCCTATATAAGCACCCGTGATAGTTCATTTCAGGGGATCCCCCATTCATTCTCTCCTTCGCTCTCTCTCTTCATTTCTGCTTCTCCCCAGAGCTTCTTTCTCTACGCTCCTCCTCTCCTCCTCTTTCACTCACTAACTTTGCCGGTTCTCCTCTAAGCGCCGCCCAAAGAAGAAAGAGTGAAGTGCTGACTAAGGCAACCCTCCTCAGTGGGAGGCGCAAAGTGCAGGCATTCTGCGGAGCGCAAGCCTGAAGAGCAAGCACTCAAGAAAGACGCACAGCAAAGTGCACGAACTCCTAAGCGGTGGCCTGTCATCCAAGGATAGCTCTCTCAACCCCCCAGTATTTGTAACGAGGCACGGCCTGTCACCCTCGCATTCTCTTTACAAGAGCAATGTAACAGAGGCAAATAGTGGATCTTGGCTAGCATTGACCCAGCCACGTGGTTTTTTCCCCTTTCCGGGGTTTTCCATGCTAAAGTTGTGTGTGTACAATTTCTCTATTTCTACTTTGACTGTGTGCGTACTCGACCGCCCGGGGCTAAGATAGACCGATCCGGAACCGGTCTACTGAGGGCATTGAGCGAACCGCAACAAATATATTCATATGGATTCGGCAGAGGCATAAACAATAAGAATTTATATTCATACTCCATTTTACATTTTGCTTTTAATAGCATTATCAATACATAGATAGAAAGGAGTCAAACAAAAGTTTTGTACTGTTTTAGATGTTAAAATCCCTTCAACATGTTTTTCAATTTGTACTCTTAATTAGGAATTTCTACTATTCAACAAAGGGTAAAAATGAAAAGGAGAGGGCTCAAAAGAGTTTGGGAAGTTACTTGATAATTGGGGCCCTCAAGTCATTGGAAAGATGAAAAACTACACAACATACATCGACATGATCAGAACTGTTGAGTGATGACTTTTGGGAAGAAATGAATTTGGTGTGCAGATACTAAGATATTGGGGACACATGCATATTGATAATCCATACATGTTAAATTTGTTTTTTGTATATGAATGATAGACACGGGGCTCCGCCCCTATACGACCAACCACGATAGTTCCTCGACTTTTATAGTATCTCGACTATGACAATACCCCCGAAATACTATATTCCTCAGAGGTTTCTCTAGAAGGGGGAGGGTGAATATAAATTTAAATTATTTTCAAATATTTTGATTAATTAACGGAATTTGCATTTATGTAAACTATAAACCAGAATCAGATGCAGTTAATTAAAATCACAGCACAACAACACAAAATAAGAAATAAAAGCAAAATCATAAAAGAAACAAGAATTATAGTGATCTCCCCTCAATCTGGGTACATCCACTTTTTTACTCCCTTGGTAGGAATTCACTATCACAATGTCTGAGCTTTTTGATCAGGAGACTCTTAGAACCACACCAGTTCTTTTGATATGGAGATCTTGAACCAATTACAATCTGAGTCTTTTCTTAAGGAGACACTTAGAACCTCTCTCTGAATCCTTTGCAGAGGGATTCTTAAAACTCTTTTTCTCAAATGTAAAAAAAAAATTAAGAGAAGATTTGAGCTAAGATGATTCTTCTCTTAGTGTTATCTCTTCAGATTTCTGAGGACAATTAATGATGATCTATAGAACTTCTGATGAATATCTGAATATCAAAATAACAAAGATTATGAGTCCACATCTTTCAAACTTTTTCTCTGAATTTGTTGCAACTTTCTCTTGAGAAGAAGTACGAATTCTCTTATCAAATTTAGCAACTATCAAACCAATCAACTGATATTGGAAGAGATTCAATTAAAGATGATAATCTTCCAAGCTTTCTCTATCGAATTCAATCTCCTCACATTCTGATATGATTTTCTTGATCGTTTGTGTTGATGATTGATAATCTGTGATTGTTTCTCCTCACTATATATTCATTTTTTGTATCTCATTATATATATATATATATATATATATATCGACATCCTCTAACGTCTCCAAGAATCTGTTATGTAAATCCCTTCTTGATTTAATTAAGATTGAAGTCAAAACAAATTCTGTTAAGAAATCTAGTCGATGTAACATCGAGTTTTTGTCGAAGCAACATCGATTTCTGACTGTTTGTATGAAAATCTCTGTAGTCGACGTTCCGTCGATATCATGTGGAAGTTTACGTTGATTTAATACTTAAGTGTCGTCGACTTATGATACACCCGAAATAGATGTATAAAATAACGCAAGTGCACGTGCCGGATCAAGTAATAAAATGATGAACCAAGATCGTTCCCACGAGGAAGTGATTAATCTAGTGCTCGTAATTACTAGCTCTACCCGTTCTTTAAATCCAAGTGAAATAAGTCGAAAGAGATAATTTTTATAAGCTAATAATGATTTCTAACTAAGATTTAAACTAATTAGACTACTTGAAAGCTTTGAAAAATACTTTTATAAATTGGCAGTATTAGTCTTGTATTAGAATTTTCTATGTGCATCTATATGGTGTATAGAAATAATATTAGTTAAGAGTGTTTGAATGAATTATCATGCAATGATTTTTATAGAAGAAATCTTCATCTCTCGAATCTCAGAAATCCCAACGTTCTAAATTCTCCTAGTTATCTCTAACTTAGGAAGAATGAAGAATATTATTTAACATAAAAATCGGATCGCTAGCAAAAGGAGGGAATCTCTTCCTCACCTCAAAACTACGGTGAACTAGTGAGCGGTTGCACTTCTCCTCTCTCGAATCTCGAAATACAACGCAAAAGTGGAGATCTTTGGTTAAACGTTTTACATCACTCGTCTCTCGATACTTGCGGTGCAATAAAATAACTTTCAATCTTATATTACGTCACTCATCTCTCGATTCTTGCAACGCAACACAAGATGAAGATCAAAGCCAAAAATCTCATAAATAAATTCAAAAGTTCACAAGAGGACAAATCATCAAATAAATCTCAACAACAAGAGACATACACCATAAATACACACAAGTACTCTCCTTATACAAGACCAAGAGAATTTAGTTCATAACCGCAGAAGAACACCACAAATAAGAAAGATCTTACAGCGCATGATGGAAAGAATTCAAAATAGTGCAGGAAATTGCTCTCTAAGTCGGCCCCAAGCAGTCCTTCTCCAAGATCCGGTTTGCCCTAGTTCTTCTTCTCCAAAGCAATATCCAAGATGATGCTCTAAGATTCCCCTCTCTAATGATTCCTTTATATCTCCATATGGTATGAGATTATACTCTTAAAAACATGCAGCCCTTTACCAAAAGTTGCCTCTTTTCAATTTTCATTTTAGCGTAAAGTTTGAATTTTAAATTCAAAATCCGTCCAGCAGTTGTTGCAACAACTTTTTCAGGTTATTGCAACAACCTGCACAGGCCAAAAACAATTCCAGTTTTGCTTATCCGGATCGATTTTTTCGGCATTTCTAGCAAGAAAACAAAGTAAAATTAGACATATTAACAACAAATAAAATAAATATGAATTTACTCATATTTTTACTTATTTAATTCATTTGTTTCCCAATACGATGAATATTAAATCAAAATAAAGCACTAGATAACTTCTTTTTGGGAAGTTATCAACTTATCCAAATTAAGTTGCTCTGACTTCAATTCAAAGTAACGTCGAATTCCAGTCGACGTTGCGTCGAGATCTAGTCGACGCATGTTGATAATTCATGATTTTTCTCTTCAATTCAGTATATCTTATATATATATCCTTTATATCACTGATACCCTAGGAATTTTTAGACCAAATTACCCTCTATATACAACATTAGTAATAAACCTAGAATGTAAAATCACTAAACATAATTTGTTATGCTAAATCATAAGGGTTTTTCCCAACAATCTCCCCCTATTTAACTTAACAAATTTTACAAAACTTCAAAAGTGATTTTACAAATATAGCAATAAATTATTAAAAAAATTTACTGAGTGTGTACTCATAATAGATAAAAATGATAAGGGACATAGATATAAGACAGCTGAATATATGAGATTTCCATAAAATTTTTTAAAGATACCAGCATAATCCACAAAAATTTGTACCTTCAGAATATATTTGTTTTAAGAAGGATTTTTCCTTTTTCTGGTGAAAACATGTACATACTTACTGAATTTTTTAGTAGATGAATCTTGACATTCCTCTTGCGCTGTCACATCATCATCCATAGCTTCTTTAGCAATCAGAAGAATATCAGTTAAATTTTCTTTCATTGACTCCCCATGGACTAATGCATCAAAATAATGAATAACTTGATCATTTTTCTGTTCTATTTCCATCTGAATAGGCTGATTTTTAGCTGTTTGTTCTTCTGCTTCTCTGGATAAAAGAACTGTGCGAGTCTTCCTAAGGAGATCCTCATCTTCTTCTAAAGGTTCCATGTAACTGGTCTTCCTCAGATATCTCCTCTTCTGAACCTCATGAGCTAAGGAGGTTAAGAAAGATCTTATTACTTCTATAGAGACCAGTTTATTCTAAATATTTTTTATAGAAGTGTGTACCTCTGAAATCTGATTAAGCATATTTTCATTAGAGGACTTGCAATTTGAAGCATGCTCATCTATAAGAGATGTCAATGAAGCAGTTGTCTGTTGTATGGCTTGAAGAACTATTTTGTTAATATTCAACGGCTCTGATGTTGATGTTGCATTATGAATATGTTCAGGAGAAAGTTGATCATTATGGTGTTGCATATCTGTATCTGTATTTGGAAGTTCAATGTTGATATTTTGATCTGAACTTAACTCTAGAAAAATGTTTTGTGATGGAAGCTCTGTATTAATTGTGGGAATTACTAATTCATTAGAAACATAAGGTAGAGATGTTTATGTCATTGGAACTATCTCATCTATTAATGGTGAGGATGAGGAAGAAACTTCTTTCTTTGAACCAAGTTTTAGTATTTGTTTAGTTTTCTTTGAGAACAAGACAACAATGAGTCTCTTTTCAGGTGGTATATTTACTCCTTTTGATTTGCACAGAGTAGGATAGTGTAGTTTTAATATCTGACTCATAAAGGTTATATATGCATTATCCTTATGATTGTACTTATGACCTATATGATACAAAATACACTTACTCCAATTAATCTTCTTTATCAAAACCAGAATTTCTATCAAATGCAGTTGAGCTTTGGGAATAACATCATGTGCCGATATCTTGTACATCAACACCTATTCCACTATATCAACAAGAAACTCATATTATTTTGACAAATCTTTATTTTTCAAATGAATTGGTTTATCCTTAGAGAAATTCATCTTTTCCAGAGCTCCCTTAATTTTTTTTTCAGTTAATTAAACATCTATTTCTCCTGATGGTAGATCTAATGTTGTCTGTATAAGTTCCATAGTTATACTGACCTCTGATCCATTTATCTGCCCAATCATTGAGTCATCTTCATTTATTATTACTGAACTAATGAACTCAGCTAATTCCACATAATATAATAAACATCTTGTAGTGATTAGCTTATCTAAACCATCGAATGTAAATAATTACAAAATTCCTTTAAATGAATATCCTACAGCTGCAAATGATTCGAGATCAATACTGAATCCTAAATTTGTCTTGGTTGCCATTAGAATCCCTGCAAAAGTACAAGAGAGAACAGATAGAAAGAGTAGAAAGAAAATAGAGCGGAGAAGATGAAGAGTTTGGAGAGAAATAGACGATACGTCGAGAAATTAGGGCATAAATAATTTTGTTAATCGACGTAGCGTCGATTTCAATTTGACGTGTACATAAGTATGATAATCGACGCACGCATTGAATGAAATCAACATTGCGTAGAATGGATCTAATATTTTTCATAAGCACTGTCTCTTAGACGTTACGCCAAATAGAATTTGAGGTTCCGTCAATTTCTATTCGATGTTACGTCGAGTGCAGACTTAAAAATTTAAGTCTTATGTAGGTTTTTCCCAGCAATATTTGTAGTTAAAAATAAGATACTTAAGATTGTTGAGCTTTATCAAGCATACTCAAAGCATTGCTAAAGTATCTGCGCTTTATTTCATCAAGAGGATTAGTGAAAATATCTGCCTTCTGATTTTCACAAGTCACATATTTTAGGGAAATTTTCCCTTTTTCAACATTATTTTTGAGAAAGTAATGTCTTATCTCTATATGCTTTGTCCTGCTGTGCAAGACAGGATTTGATGCAATTGTGATAGCACTTGAATTATCAAAGAATATTGTGGAATTGGCAAAATTTAAGTTAAAATCAAGTAATTAATTCTGCATCCAAAAACCTATGAACAACAGCTTCTAGCAGTAATATATTCTGCTTCAGGTGTAGAAGTGGAGACTGATGTCTGCTTTTTACTGAACTAAGATATCAGTCTAGTACCTAGGATTTGACAATTTCCCGAGGTACTTTTTCTATCCAATCTACATCCTGCAAAATCAGCATCTGAATAACCATATAGTTCAAATTCCGATTCTGCTGGATACCAAAATCCCATTTCTGGTGTACCTGTTGGGTATCTTATCTACAATTACCTGGATTTGAAGAAGCCTCCTGTCAAGATAAGATGAATTCACATTGTATTTGATGATATGTCTTCAAGTTGTGCTTGCAGTTATTCCACGCTAAGTACACACCAATGTAAGGGTGCAGTGGGTCAATATACACGGGTCTGCGCAACGAAATCCCTCATTGAGCAGATCAGTGTGTTGGCTTACGTGTACTCTCTCTATTAGAGTGTACTTATTTTCAAGTACAGGGCTGAGATAGATCAAGAGCAGAAGAAGAGCAAGGATGGGTCAAAGACCAACTCATGGGAAGAAAGACGAATATTCGTCTAAGTTAAATTCGACGGGAATCACTAAGTGATTCTCGCCAATTCGACGGGAATAACTAGTGATTCTCGCCGAATCGTCGAGAATCACTCTCCGATTCCCGCCGACTGCATCCGGCTGACTCAATGCCTTCAAGAATTCTGCTAAGTCAGAATCGTCGAGAATCAATAAGTGATTATCGCCGAATCGTCGAGAATGACTCTGCATTCTCGCCGATTCGTCGAGAATGGTTTTGATTCTCGCCGATTCGTCGAGAATGGTTTTGATTCTTGCCGATTCACTCCGGATGGCAAGCTTTTCAGTTAAAATTCTACCAAGGATAATTCGACGGGAATCATAAGTGATTCTCGCCGATTCGTCGAGAATCACCAATGATTCCTGCCGAATTTGCCTTAGGCGATTTCTACCTGCTCGCTGGACTGAACCAAGATATCAGACGCTATTTGGACCGAGCTTAGGGTTTCTCCTTGTGGGGCCCACAACGGTCTTTTAGGGTTGTTCTACAGTATAAATACCCACGAATTTGAACTAATAAGGTAGCGAAGAAAACGAGAAAGGAACACGGCCGTCGAGCGTGACCAAGCCGATCGCGGACTTCCTCCCATCACCGTCGCCGCTCACAAGCCGTCGCCGCTCGCAAGATAGTCGCTGCCGCTGATCTTAGAGGTCATCTTTGATCGTCCGGCGATAGGACCGAGGCTAAGCTTAATGTCTCACGTTTCGATCTTGAGATCCTTTGTCTCTTGATTTGTTGAACGGGAATATTTCTTCCCTCTGAATCGATTGAGACGATTGATCCGAGTAAGATCGTTGGTAGACCTTGCTTGCCTCGTCAAGAAGTTTGTACCTACAAAGCATCGCCGCCACATTCACTTGCCGCCGTCGATCTCGGGAAGATCATCTCCAAGAGAGTGCTCCGATCGTGGACTCTTCGTCGTCATCAAGAAAGCTTCATTAAACGAAGAGAGATATCGAGCTCTCCAAACATAGTTTGTATTTCTTGTACATTCTATTTTAACTTTGTTGTAAAGGAACTTTGATTCCTCGTTGTAAGGGTTGGGTGCAACCCGTGGTGGAGGAATAGCGACTCCTTCGGGTGGAAGGGTTTCTTCCATAGTGAGAGGATTGAATTTCAATCCTGTTGGTGAAGTGACCGAGTCGTACCTTGTTGGGAGATAGGTCGAAGGGGGAGAGTGGACATACCCAAATCGGGGAACCACTATAATTTATGGTGTGCTTTTCTATGCTGTGTTTGTTGTTTGTGCAGGTCAATTTTTAATTCTGCAAAAGACTGCAAATCACCTATCCCCCCATAGGTGAAGCTTGTTGACACTAGATAAACTTTCAAGTGATATCAGAGGGAGTTTTCTCGTCAATAAGGTTAACACCTTGAGTAAGATCCCGGTTCTAGTGTCAAGAAGAAGAAAAGACTCAAGTATAGAGCTATACTCTGATATCTCTCCTCTGAGACTCCCTGCCTGCATAACAGAGTATTACCCCATCTGGAAGATGAGAGTTATGTTTCATCTGGAGGCCATTGACCCTCGCGCATCATTCATTATGGAAGTGGGTCCCTTCATTCCCATGAAGGCTTCTGTATCTGGAAACGATCTCCAAATACCCAAGAGTCCCGAAGAGATGTCTGAGACTGAGCTCTCACTTTTCAACCTGGACAAGCTGATTCGTCAGATCATCACTGACGTTTGGTCTGGATCTTCTCGATCAAGATTGGATAAGTGTAAGACTGCAAAGTCTATGCGGCAAACTATCTCAGATCTCATGATGGGATCGGAGACAGCAGGGACTGGCTGTCAGCAGGAGGATAAAGCATACGTGGGAATCCTCAATTCTGAAGATGAAGGTCAAGACCAATCTCTCAGTATCAGGGCTCCTGTGTCTTTATCTGAGACGGAAGAAGAGTTTGAGGAAAGCAGTTCTGATGAAGCTGACAAATCTACCTCAGCTGATTCTAACGCTAACCCTGAATATCAAAGTCAGGATCAGGTAACTTCTTCATCATGCTCCTCTCCCCTTGAATTTCCTGAAGACAGGAATAGTTCAGAGGGTTTTACATCTTGTGATGCAAGGGAGATGGATAGCATCAATCAAAGGATTGAAAATCTTGATTCCCTTAGAGTGCCCTTCAGAAGAGCAACTTACTTATTGAGGAACAAGCTAAGGAGATTGCTCAGTTGAGGACCATGATGGATCTCCAATTGGAATCCATCAAGGTGAAGGACTCAAAAATCTCAGATCTAGAGTTTTCTCTAGAAACCAAGAAGAGAATAGTATCTAACTTTTCCAAGGTAGATGCTATCAAGAGAAAGGGAGAAAATGGGTGGATCTCATGAATTATAAAATCGTGGAGAAATGGGAAAACTGTTTTCAGACCCCCCACACCGAGTAGGAAGGGCACACATTATGCTTTCAGGTATGACCATAAGAACAACTATGGTCACTGTAAGAGTAATCAGCCCTCATGTGGAAGTACCCACAGTGCAAGTGCTATTATGGCTACCCATGAGAAAATATATTTGGCTCATCATGAACCTTTTGTATTCTCTGCCTCTGCCTCAACACTTCATGAAATTGCAGGAACCAGCTCTCATAGTAACTCTCACCACCCTAGGATGTGTGCTAACTGAAAATAAGGCACCACCTCCTAGGCCTCATGACGCTCACCACATGTTCTCCTTCCACCCTCCCTCGTGTCTCGGTGGAAAGGGCAAATCTGTGAGAAGAACCTGCTCTGTTCCGATCAGACCTAAGATCATGACTACCTCAGTCAGTAGATCAGGTCAGAAACAGAGATACAATATTCATGATTGTTGGTGCTGTGGCAAGGTGTGTCACTTTGCCATAGATTGTTGATACAATCCCTCTGTGCCAAGGGCAAGGGTATG
This sequence comes from Platanthera zijinensis, assembly GCA_039513925.1. NCBI lineage: Eukaryota > Viridiplantae > Streptophyta > Magnoliopsida > Asparagales > Orchidaceae > Platanthera > Platanthera zijinensis. The sequence continues at coordinate 57,630,668 of CM077078.1, forward strand.
TCCACTTCTTTTGGACAAAGTTAGCCTTCCTGACAGGATTCCTGTAGGAAGGCATTCGATATTTTATGCTGATAAGAACCTAGGACCCAATACATATTGGGTTCCTAAGGTAAGGTAATTCGTTTTGCAGGATAGTCTAGGTTCCCGTAAAATGATGGGAACTAGACATGAGATGTTCTAAGAATGATATGGAACAAGTGTATGGGTTAAGAAATAGAGCTAACTACACTGGCCTACTCCAATTGGACACCTGGTGTACCTCAAATAGAAGATCTGAATTATCAATTTAATGGTGCCAGGTACGCGCATTCAGTCACGATACTTGAGTCGTATTATATAAATGATGATGATGATGATATATATATATATATATATCCTCACGAATATGTAGATTCTTCCTCTAAAAGTAAATGTATATATATATACACATATATGTTGACACACCTGATGAAAGGACGTGAAAGCTAACAACTCAATGATCCTTAGTTAAAAATCTGATGAATTCTTTTTATATACATATATAATTGCTAATGTATATTAATGGGTGTCAATCAGTCCGTTGAAATTAAAGAAGTGTGTGCCAGTGGCTATAACGAAAATTCTACACTTTTGAATCACCTAGAATTACTCAGTAATTATGTCTAGGGTTAAAATCCCTTCAACTCGATCTAGGTAGTATGACCAAGAAATAAAAAAGGAGCAAAGGTTCGACATTCAAATCGACAACTCAGAGTTCGAAAGGTTCGAAATTAACATGCCCTGTATAGAGTTTGCTTAAATCCCGTTGACTTCCTACGGTTCATAAGAAATAAATAGCGTAACCACTATACGACTCTTCACATTCCAGAATCGTTGAAATCCCGCCGACTTCCCAGGTACCTCGCCGAATCCCGTCGATCGTGCGAAAGTTCCTTCCGTGCTTCAATCACCCTTGATCTCCGTCACTCCTCCGTGCTCCCGTCGACGACATCCTCTGGACACAAGGAGCGTGCTGACTCCCGTCTGTTCCCAGAAATTTCGAAGTTTTCCCTCTCCCGTCGACTCCCGTTCTGGTCGCCAACAGTCCCGTCGCAAGCCACTCTCTCTGCTCTGCGCTAGGGTAACGTCCATTCATCCCTGTAGTTTCTTGTCTAGTGTAGCTCATAAGCTAGAATTTCTTATAGGGTTTAGTCCCTTGTACATTATTTGGTTTAGGTTTGCAATGGCTCCTAGAACCACATTTGGGCTCCTCACCGGGAGTGAACTGGTTAGGACGGGCTTCTCCCATGCCACTAATGAGTTCAGAAATATTATCCTAATGCTTGAAGAAGCCGGGCTTTCCTTCATCCTTGAGCACCCGTGCAAGATCCTGGATAAAGAAGTGCTAGAATTCTTTGCAACGGCAAAGCTACGGCATGAGGATACGGTGATTAAGAGTAAGATTGCTGGCCTACAGATCAAGATGTCTGCTGGAAAATTGTCACGACATTTGCAGCTCACCAATTTTGAACAAGAGGACTACCTGGAGGAAGATGATCATGCCAGGACTCTCCTATTCTATGGACTTGCTCGAGGGACTAAGTCTATCAAGCGCAAGGAAATGAATGAGGAAGGGAAGCTTCTATCTGATATCATTGGGAAATCCCTGTTTTGCAAACCGGGCTCCCATGATCATATCTCTGGTGATATGTTTAAAATATTGGTGGCCATAGTGTGTCGAAAAAGATACAACTGGGGGGCTATGCTGTTTGAGAGGATTAAAGATATGCTACGAACCCCCAATTTTGGAAGGATAATCAGCATGTACCTCAATCAGCTGGATGGAGACAGGTTTGACATGAGTAAGAGAGTTCCTCTCCATTACTTGAAGAAAATGGACTCTAGTGTATTTGATAGATGGGAAAGAAGGATTGGTCAAGCAGGTGTGGCTGAAGCCCATGATGAACCCAGTGACGTTCCTGACTTGCTGCATGCAGGAACTGAGGGGGAGTCGCTACCCGTTTCTACTGGTATACTCAGGACAGATATCTCAGTTCCGGATCATGCTGAGGTAGTTTCTGACATCTCTCAGATTGCAAAAGATGCCATTGATACCCTTGACACTGATCAAGTTGATGAGGAGGAAGACGAGGAGGACATGGACAATACTGAAATTGACAATGATGATATGGAAGATGAGGCTGCTGAAGAAGTGGATGATGTAGTTTAAAATGAAATGACCTTGAGGGAGATGAGGGAGATGGTGGAGATGGTGGAGCTACGGGGTGATGTTGAAGTCCCCTCTGACGAACGGGCTCCTTTGGAAGTTCCTGAGACATCTGGTGTAGCAATGGAGGGTGAGTCCTCTCAGTAGAGGATGATAAGCATTCATGAGAAAACTACAGAGGCTGCCCTATTCCCCCTTTGGAGACTGTGAACTTATCAAGCTCTCCCAGTGACTCTGCAGAAGAGCACGACCAAGGCATGCCTCAGGGTCATCCACTAGGACCTAGCCTGGCAAATCACACCGTGAATATCATTCAAGGTATAGTGGATGAACTAAAAACTTCTTTTGAACTATCACACAACAAAGTGTTAAAACGAATTAAATAATCCGAGGAGCTAATGCTTAAGAATGTTATGGAAATAAATCATAAACTGGATCTGATGGAACAAAAGTTTGATGCCAAGTATGCAGAGGCTGGCACTGCAGTAAATCTTCTAATGCAAGGACTCCAGAAGAACACAGCTGATCTAGCGGTAGTAAACCAAAATGCACATGTTGTGGCCGACAACATCAAGCTATTTGATGCAAGCATGGTGACTCTCAACGTAAATCAGACTTCCCTTCTAACTGAGTTCACTAAGACTGTAAAGCATATAGATAAGTCACTGCATTCTTATGCAAACTCCATTGCCCTCGAAGCCAAAAAGGGGGAGAATGCATATACAGTTAAGATGGAAGGGCTGGAACAGATTATGGTCGACAACTTCAAACAGTCAAATAAGTATGTTTTTGATAGCTGCTACTGGCTAGTGCAGCAAGCATCAGGTATACAAATCCCAATTCCGGTTCCTTCTCCTGATGAGGTTACCATTGCTGCTGATGAGGGTGCAAATGTTGAGGAGGTTCCTCTTAGTGAAGCCGATGCTAAGAAGGCTGCCAGGGCTGCTGTCAAAGCTACTCTCAGGGCCATGTTTGACCAGGAAGCCATAGTGAAAGGAAAAAAGAAAACTCCAAGAAGGGACGTCCAAAGAGACTCCAACTGAGAAGAAAGTAAGATTGAAGGAGAGCGAAGTGCGAAATGAAAGATTGAGTCCTATCTCGAGGAGCATTATATTGGATACCTTTATGCTACAACAACGGGGGGAAATTAATCGAAATGATGTATATAATCAATATGAGTGGGAGCTGCACAAAGAATATGAAGCTAAACGAAATATATTTTTCAGGACTAACAAAGTGGAACATAAAGATCCTCCCCCAAGATACTATCCGAAGCCCAAGGAATATTTTTAGAGACAAAGCAAGAAGTACTTGGCTCAACAACTGAAGGATGATCTAGCTAAGGAGAAATAGTGTTGGAACACCCTATTACTAATTTGGGCAAGGATCACTATGTTATTAGGAAAATTGTTTGACCTAGTTGTATAGTTGAAAAGGTCAAATTAGAATGAGTCTAGGGCTTAGAACTTAGGTTTGGAGCTGCCCCCAGGACCACTCAGAGATCAGAACTAAGTACTGAGACAAGATAATTTTCGTCGAGCTCAGTTCGACGAAACGTCGAACTCCGTTCGACGTTCTCTGAGCACAACTCTGCAAGTCGTCGAACTCCAGTCGACGATCTTCGAGCTCAGATCGGCATTTTGTCTTTAGCTATTTTCAAAGTCGCTGAGCTCAGTTCGACGATCGTAGAGCTCAGGTCGACGTTTTCTGTCTCTAGTATAAATCCAATCTGTGAGCTCAGTTCAACGATCGTAGAGCTCAGATCGACGATTTCTGTGAGAGATCGACGCTTTCAGAATTCAAATTTAAGAATAGTTATGGAATTCATTCATATTCTTCCAGAGTTATTTTCTGTATTTATTACAAAGGATTCTCTAGCCGTTTCAAGCAATCTGATGCAAGTTTCAAGGAAGGACTAAATGGAATATTGCTTAGGACTTTCCCCAGATACAGTTATCATTTATGGAAGTCATTTATGTCTGAGTAACGACCATCTAAGTCAGAATCTGATATACTCCTACAGAATATGTTTTTAAAAGATATAACAGATCAACACAATTATAGAGACAAGAGATATACAGCAGAATTAGATTGAAAGAGACACAGAAGAGTGAACAATAAAAACTCTCTGATCAAGAGTTCATCTTCTGAGATTTACAAATTTACTGAATCCCAAATCTTCAAGAACACAAGAAAGTTTTCTGTGGAGGAAATCTTCTGCTACTCAACTCCTCCAAATCATCAAGTGTTCAAAAGCTTCAACATCAAGAACTCCAGACATCAAACATTTCAGCATCTGCTAAAATCATCAATTGCTGGAGATCTGAAGCAACTGAAGACCTATCACCCTAGCAAAGCTCACCTTCCTGAACTCTTACAGATCTCAGGGGGAGCTTTGACATCATCATCCACTTGTCTTCTCTCAGATTGTTGACAGAGAAGAACAACTCAACTCTTTCTTTCTTTTTCCTTTCCCTCCTGTAAAAGGGTTTCTCAAAACTCCCTTCAAAAGTTCTGAAACTAGTTTCTGAGAACTTGTCAAAACTCAGTGGTGGCAAGACACCTTATCAAAAAATCTAGTTTTGGTTTTTGAGCACCTTATCAAAAGCTCATTGGTGCCCAGGACACCTGATCAACTATTCCTCCAGTGGATTCCTACCTAGGGTGGTAGAAGAGTGGATGTACCCAGGTTATTGGGGAACCACTATAGATCCTTGTGTCATCTGGTTGCTGTGTGTTTGTCTTTGATGTGTGCTGTGTAATTCTTTATTTCTTGCTTTAATTTTTACTTCACTGCAAGCACCTTAACATATACATAAATTTAAGTCTTCTACTGCTGTACTATTTTAATTGTGAATTATTTTAAAATACTCTATTCACCCCCCCCCCCTCTAGAGTTAAGGTAGATCTTTTCCTCACTTTCAATTGGTATAAGAGGCAGGTTGGTTATTCAACATCTGAATCTTCAACAGATTAGTTGAACAGGCTAACACCTGAACCAAAAGATCCTTGATAAGATAAACCTTCTATAGAGGATAGTTATTACTTTTTGTATTATATTTATTTTCAAACAAAACCATGGCACAGAACAAAGATTATGCTAGCACCAGACCTCCAGTGTGCAACCTCTCTAAGTTTGTTCTTTGGAAGGCAAGGATTAAGCTTTACATGAATTCTATTGATGAGGACATTTTTAATTCTGTTTTGACAGTTTGTCCAAGACCCCCCAGTAATCACAAATACAAGTGTTGTTCCACCTCCTTCAAGAACAGATATAGAAATAAATAAATGGAAAGTTGCAGATGCAAAGGCTATGAATATCCTTGCTCAGACCATGTCTGATGAGATATTCAAAAAAGTGTCTGAATGCAGTTCAGCAAAAGATATATGGGACAAGTTATCTGAAATTGTCTCAGGATCTGTTGATAAAAGGAAGGACAAGAGATCCCATCTCATATCTCAATATGAGAATTTCAAGAAAGGAGAAGCTGAGTCAGTTGCAGATATGTACAACAGGCTCAGTCTGATAGTCAGTGAGTTGAAAATATTGGATAAGGAGATCACACTAACTGAACTAAATGACAAGATCCTAATGTGCTTCCCTAGCACTTGGGACTCAAGGATCTGGCCAATCAAGGATGCCAGAAGCCTAACTGAGATTACTACTGAAGCTCTTTTGGGCAAGCTCAAGTCTTATGAGTTGCTCATCAAGAATAGGGAAGAAGAGCAAAAGACTGTTTCTCCAGTCATCAGAAAGGAGAAGACCATTGCTTTCAAAGCCATAGAAGAGAAGCCTGAAGATAAGGTCACAGGCAATGAAGAATTGATGAGCTTGTTGGCCAAAAGATTCTATAAGATGGCCAGGAAAGACTTCAGAAAGAGGTCATCTAGAGGGCATGAGAAGCCAAGGTATGACAAATCAAATAATAAACAAATAATCTGTTTTGGATGCAGGAAACCAGACCATATTGTGCCTGACCTTCCAGAAAATCAGAATATGGACAAGAAGGACAGGAAAGATAGGAGAATAGACAAGGACTCCAGAGGAAACAATAGCAACAAATCCTCCTCCAACAAAAATAAACATACAAGGAAGGGGTTTGTAGCTGAAAGCTGGAGTGATACTGAAGAGGAATCAGAAGTCTCATCAAGCTCAAGTGATGATGAGGATGATGCTGAAGAAAAGGAATTCTGTATGATGGCTATCAATGCCTCTCAGTAAAATTCTGATGCAGAACAAGGATCAGACTCAGAATCTGAAACTCAAACTGAAGAAGACCAGGTAATTGACTCTTTTGACTTTGACTTAGAGAACTTTAGGTCTGAATTTAAGGCACTTTGTTTAGACCTGTTAAAATCTGAGAAAGAGATTATCTCTCTCAAAAATCAATTGTCTGAACATAGCACCTTAAAATCAGACAACCTCAAAATCTCTGAGGAGTTAGAATGCTGTAGGGAGGAGATAGCTTCACTGAAAAGTGAGTTATCCCAGGCAAAGAAGTTTGAAGAATCCCTTAATGGGAGAAGCATCAGACTGTTGGACATCACAAGCACAGTGAACTCAAGATTCAACAGTACACTAGGCTTGGGTGCTTCATCCAGCCAACCTATAGTATTAACAACCCCAATTAAATTTATTTCTAGTAAAGGAAAGGGTGTTGTAGAGGTAGCTAGGAAGAATCCAGATTTACCTAAGGAAAATCAAGTTCAACAAAAAACGTCGAACAGAGCTCGACGATCGTCGAACAGAGCTCGGCGATCCAAGGCTAGATCGTCGAACTCAGATTGACTACTTCTGAACTCTGAACTCTGGTATAGTCGATCTTCGAACGGAGCTCGACGATCTGACCAAAGGTCGCCGAACTCAGGTCGATGATCATCTAATGGAGCTCAGAGCTTTGAACCTTCTTTCAAAGGTAAATCTCAAGTAAATCCTAGAAGTCCCTCATCCCAAAGTTTTAACCCTTATATTGAATGGATAGTACCTCCTAGGAGATATCATCTTGAAGGATATAAGAGTCAGCCAGGGATGTCTTTCATTTCTGAATTTAAAGGTTATCAACCTAGACCCAAGGTAAACTGGGTCAAAACATATAAATTGTTTATGTGCAGGTGAAGACCTATCTAGCAATGAATCAATAATGGTATCTGGATAATGGGTGCTCAAAGCACATGACAGGGAGTAAGGACAATCTCACATCCTTCAAAGCCAAACTTAGACCCAAAGTGATCTTTGGAGATTCAAACTTTGGTGAAACAAAAGGATATGGTGCTGTTCAGATTGGCTCAGTCACATTCAAGAAGGTGGCTTATGTGGAAGGACTTAAGCACAACCTAATCAGCATCAGTCAACTTTGTGATGAAGGATATCAAGTGACATTCAACAAATCCTTATGCCAGATCAAGTCAGAGGATAACACAACAGTGTTAACAGGTAAAAGGAAATGTAACATTTATCTTGTAGATTTCCTTTCAACCAACATAGATATTTGCTTATTTAATTCAGTCTGCAAACCAAATGATTTATGGCATAAGAGACTAGGACACTTAAACCTTAGAACCATTGCTAGGATATCCAAGGACAACCTTGTTAGAGGACTACCTTCTGGCCCCTACAAGAAGGAAGGACTCTGTAGGGCTTTTCAGGCAAGCAAACTAAAAATAGTTTTAAGTCACTTAATAAGAGTGATTCACCTAGGATTTTGTATTTGTTACACATGGATCTTTTTGGACCCATTACAGTACAAAGCTTAGGAGGGAAATTTTACACTTTAGTGATTATAGATGACTTCTCTAGATTCACTTGGGTATTCTTTCTGAGGAAGAAGTCTGATAACTTTAAATGTTTAACAGATTTTCTCAAATGCATACAGATTGAGTTCAATACTCACATTGCCCTGATCAGAAGTGATCATGGGACAGAGTTTGATTCTCTTCTTATGCAAGAGTTCTGTCAGAGTGAAGGGATCAGGCATACTTTCTCAGCTCCTAGAACTCCTCAACAAAATGGGGTAGCTGAAAGGAAAAAATAGAACCCTAATTGAATCTGCCACTATATTGTTGACAGATGCTTACCTTCCTCTATCTTTTTGGGCAGAGGCAGTGAACACCTCCAACTATATGTTGAACAGAAGTTTGATACATAAGCTGAAGGGCAAGACTCCCTATGAATTGCTCAAAGGAAAAAAAATCTAAAGTAGACTATTTCAAAATTTTGGTTGCATTTGTTTTATTCACAATAATGACAAGAAGTATTTAGCAAAATTCCAAGCTAAAGATGATGAAGGAGAGTTTCTGGGATACTCCATGATCAGTAAAGCTTATAGGGTTTATAATAAAACTTCTCTTAAAATTGAAGAATCTGTTCATATATCTTTTGATGAGACTAACATGTGTTACAAGGAGAAGTCTACTTCTACCATAGAACCATTGCAGGTACACTCTCTTTAATAAAATTTAGACAGGTTACACATTGTAGAAAAGGATTCAATACATTCACCTATCCAACAAAGAGCTGAAATCAGTGAAGATGAAGAGGATACTCAAAATCTTGATGTTCAATATCTTGGATAAAACCATTCTGAAGAGCCAGTTGTTGTTCCACAAGAGGAAACAACAACACAGGTTGGTGAACAATCAACACTCCCTATTGATTTAGTAACAATAAGAGATCACCCAATCTCCCAAGTGATTGGAAACATCTCAACTGGTGTGCAAACTAGAAATCAGGTCAACCAGAACCTGATGCACACCTGCTTTTTATCTCAAGTTGAGCCTCAATCCATTCAAGATGCAGAACAAGATCCACACTTGATCATTGCTATGCAAGAGGAACTACATCAATTTGAGAGGAATCAAGTTTGGGAGCTAGTACCAAGGCCTAAGGATCACTCAATTGTTGGAACAAAGTGGGTGTTCAGAAACAAGTTGGATGATCAAGGAATTATTGTAAGGAACAAGGCAAGGCTAGTTGCTTAAGGCTACTCTCAAGAAGAAGGAATTGACTATGACCAGACTTTTTCACCAGTTGCAAGGTTAGAGGCCATAAGAATATTCCTTGCTTATGCTGCTCGCAAAGGATTCAAGGTCTACCAAATGGATGTGAAGAGTGCATTTCTCAATGGAGACATCAAAGAGGAAGTTTATGTTAGACAACCTCCAGGTTTTATCTCTCCAACTTATCCTGACCATGTTTTCAAATTGCATACAACATTATATGGTCTCAAGCAAGCTCCTAGAGCATGGTATGAGACCTTAGCATGCTTTCTTCTGAAAAATAATATAAGGGGTAGAGTAGACCAAACTCTTTTTATTAGAACTCATAAGTCCCATACCCTACTATTACAAATATATGTAGATGATATTATCTTTGGTTCTACTGATTCAAATTTGTGCAAAAAGTTTTCCAACCTGATGCACTCTAAATTTGAAATGAGTAGCATGGGTGAGCATTCCTTCTTTCTAGGATTGCAAGTCAAATAACATGTTGATGGCATATTTATTTCTCAAAGTATGCAAAAGAATTGGTTAAGAAATTTGGTATGTCTGAAGCATCTTGTATGAAAACACCAATGCCTACTAATGTTGTATTAGACACTGATGAACATGGTAAACATGTTGATCAGACAACATATAGAGCAATGATTGGCTCTTTATTGTACCTTACAGCTAGTAGACCTGATATAATGTTTGCTACATGTATATGTGTTAGGTTCCAAGTAAGTCCTAGAGAGTCACACCTAACATTAGTGAAGAGGATTCTTAGGTATGTGAAAAGTTGTCCAAATCTAGGACTCTGGTATCCAAAAGACTCAGGATTTAAATTAACTGGATTTTCAGATGCTGATTATGCTGGATGTAGAGTAGACAGGAAAAGCACCAATGGAACTTGCCAGTTCCTTGATGACAGACTTGTCTCCTGGTTCTGTAAGAAACAGACATCTGTGTCCACTTTAACTGCTGAAGCTGAATACATGGCAACAAGCAGTTGTTGCTCACAGATTCTGTGGATTCAAAACCAGCTCCTAGACTATGGCTACAACTTAGAAGGATCAAAAATCTTTTGTGATAATACCAGTGCTATCTCCATAGCACAAAATCCAGTCCTCCATAGTAGGACAAAACATATAGAGATTAAACATCACTTTCTAAGAGATAATGTAGAGAAAAATAAAATTAAACTTCAGTATATCCCAACTGATTTGCAAAGGGGAGATATTTTCACCAAACCTTTGGATGAAAAGAAACATACCTTCTTCCTAAATCAGTTAGGAATGTTAGATGGAGGCAGCCTAAAATAAATCTCAAGATTTTGTAAATCTAAAAATAGACCAAGACTAGGCTAAAAATTGGTATTTTCTAGTGTCTGTAGGCTATTTTCTGTCTCTGAACTGCTCTCGACGTTTTTCCAAAAAGCATCGAACGGAGATCGACGTTTCTAAATAGCGTCGACCGGAGTTCAGCGCTGTCTGTTAGCTTTTAGCTATCCTTCTTTCTGTTTATATATCGTCGATCTGAGCTCGACGCTCTCCAGTATTGTCGAACGGAGATTGACGTTATTAAAGACTCTTCAGATTCCATTAGAAGCCCAGATCGTCGAACAGAGTTCAACGATCCTTCCTTTCCGCCGTCGAACCCTAATATAAAAATCATTTTTCATCATCGTTCTTCGATTACGCATTCATACTCTCTGCAATTTCTTTCTTTCCCTCCAAACTCTACTGTACTTGGTTGTGTTTGGTAATTTTTTGCAGGTCTTCAATGGCGGTGAATGTTGCGGCTCTCGCGAAGATGAAGTTTGATACCGGGTTTGATATTGATATGGATTCATTCGACGGCAGCGATCAAATCTTCAAGGATATCCTGGAACTATTCAAGGAACAACAACTAGTGGATATTATGTCGACAAGAATGAAGATTGCGGCTGACGAAATAAAGGAATGGGTATTTACTGCAAACAATCTGGATGAGAATACTATAGTCGGTACTATCAGCGGGATTCAGGTACAATTATCCCCTACCCTTCTGACTGAGGTATTCAATTTAAGTACTGGAGATGATTCTACTGATATGTCTCGAGAAGAATTTGATTCTATGTTGGATAGAATGGGTCACTCTGCTGCAAACCCTAATAAGTTATTGAAAATGAATCTATCCATTGAATTTCGATTTTTGGCTGATGTTGTGGGGAAAGTGCTGTTGGCTAAGCACTCAACACATGATACCATATACAGGTATCAGTTCTGTCTGATGGGAGCCATAGTGGACAAGAAACATCTGAATTGGGGAACAATCTTCTTTGATTTGATCAAGAAGAAAATTAATAAAAGTTTTGTCAATTTTGGGAGGATTTTAGGGGTTTTCCTGCACTCCAGGTGCCCAGAGCTGCTGGTTTCTAATGGGATGCACATTAATGCATCTAAAAGATTAACCTGTGCCCTATTTTTGAAATGGGACAGGCAGATCATCAAACCTGCCAGGACTACTATAGCTTAAGGCACAAGGACTCCTGTAGTCACTTCCCCTCAGGCTCCAGCCCTCATGGAAGAACTGTCTGCCTCCACCTCTGCTCCTCCTTCTCCACCTCTTGTTTCTACCTCCACCTCCACATCAAGCACAATAATCTCCACAACCATAACCATTTCTTCCCCCATTACCATCTCATCACCTCTTTCACCTCCAGCCACCTCAGAACTATTCCATTCACTTTTCTACTATCCACCTCATGACAGACCATCTTTCAACATATTGGAAGATTCCTTCATGGATGATTCCCCTTCCTCTCCTCCTGAGCTTCCCTCTACCTCATCCTACCAACAACTTCTTCATGATATACTCTCCCAACCATCCTTCACTCCATCCATCTCCACCATCCCTATCTCTCAACCATCAATTCTCCCATCCACCACAGCATCAACTGCAACCCATTCACCATCAGTTCAAGCAATTCCATCCTCCTCCTCTACTCAAGTCCCACTTGAGCAAGTGGATTTATCAGCTTTAGCAGATAGGCTATATGGGATACTGGCCCCCAAGCTAGTAGACCTGCTGGATACCACCATGGCTCCACTCCTGCAATCAATAAAGGAGCTATCTAACAGGCTAACCTCTTTTTCCTCTCCTCAGGCAATTCCTTCTATGGAGTGCCTTGATCTAGTCATGATTGAATCAAGATAGGGGGAGATGCCTTATGAAGCTGAGGAATTGCCTACTCTAAGTGCTGCTCCAAGTTATCTACTGTTGCCAATCATCCCTACTGCAGCTCCAATACTAGTGATTACAGTGGACCTCAGGTCACTATTGTTTGAGTTTGATATTCTTTAAAGAAGAAACTTAACAACTCAGGGAGTTGAAGACCTCACTAAGGCCATTGTGTCTATTTCTGTATGTGATCCCAGCCTGATCATATCCTATGTCAATTCTCTTAAGGCTGAGGAAGCTGTTGCTACTGTTAGTGTTGTTGCTGCTGCTGATATTTCTGTTGAATCTACTGATATTGAGATGATGTCTGCTGATACCACTGTTACTGAAGAACTGGCAAGTTATTTGGAAGAACAAGTTTCTGAGAATCCTGTTGATGCAACTGCTCCACAAGTGTCTGTTATTCCAACTGCTCCTGCTGAGATTCCTGTTGCTATTCCAACACCTCCTGCTCCTGCTGATTCTGAGAAATACAAACTTCAAGAGGAATACATAAAAAGAATCGATGATCTTTATGACAGACCACAGAGCTCTGACAGTGACAAATTCAATACTGAATCTGATGACTCTGCTGGCACCATTGCCAAAAATAGGAAAGATAGAAGCAAAGCTATGATGAGAGTTCCTCCTGCCAAGGCTAAAGATGCAAATGACATACCATATTATATTCTGCATGACTGCCAGATTACAGAGCCCTGGATGCAATATTCCAAAAATCAGTTAAAGGCTATGAAGAAGAAAAGGAAACTTGACAAGTATGAGAAAGGATCCTCTCAGTATCAACCTCCTCCTCCTCCTCCTCCAGATTTAGGATCTGGTGGAGGCTCTGCATTTCAATCTTCAAATTCAAAGCAAAGTTCCTCTCAACCCTCTCAAAGATATCAGCCCAGAGGACAGTATCAAAAAGGTTATCATTCAAGAAGAGGACAACACAGAGGAAGTCAGAGAGAATATAGAACCTATTCCAGACAGTAAAGGGAAGGACAAGGGCATATGGATTCAACTCAAGGTCCTTTTCCTTACAAACTCAGAGAACTGTTGTTACAAGAACATTTACTACTTCAGAAACTATAAATAGATATGAACCTTCAATTCCTTTTGAGGATCCAGAAAACAATCCAGTATCATGGACTGCCAGGATGAAAGAGCTTGCTGCTCTAGATCAGTTGAAAAAGGACAGAGAACAAGGGAAAGATACTTCTAACATCACTACACTTTCAGAACAAAGAAAGACAGAACTGGAGAGATATGCTTCAAGAAAGTTCTTTGATTCAGAAGATTACATGAAACTGCATCCTGAGGCTGTAGTTCCAAGGCCCAGATCCCAAACCTCCTTAGGTGCAGAAGATGACAGAAGATCAAAGAAAGATCCTCTCAATCCCAACAAGGAGATTTTATTTAAGAAAGGCAGTGAAAGGGAATGAATTCTGTAAGCAGACAGTACATCTATATCTGAACATTTGCTGACATTCTTTTTGAGTTATGCAATGCTGCTTTGATTATCTTTTTTGTATTGTTAGTTTAGCTTTTATTTCTGTATGTATGATTCTATATTTCCTGATTATGTCCTGTAAATAGTAATCCTAACCCAAATAGGGGGAGATTGTTGGAACACCCTATTACTAATTTTGGTAAGGATCACTATGTTATTAGGAAAATTGTTTGACCTAGTTGTATAGTTGAAAAGGTCAAATTAGAATGAGTCTAGGGCTTAGAACTTAGGTTTGGAGCTGGCCCCAGGACCACTCAGAGATCAGAACTAAGTACTGAGACAAGATAATTTTCGTCGAGCTCAGTTCGACGAAACGTCGAACTCCGTTCGATGTTCTCTGAGCTCAACTCTGCAAGCCGTCGAACTCCGGTCGACGATCTTCGAGCTCAGATCGACGTTTTGTCTTCAGCTATTTTCAAAGTCGCTGAGCTCAGTTCGACGATCGTAGAGCTCAGGTTGACGTTTTCTGTCTCTAGTATAAATCCAATCTGTGAGCTCAGTTCAACGATCGTAGAGCTCAGATCGACGATTTCTGTGAGAGATCGACGCTTTCAGAATTCAAATTTAAGAACAGTTATGGAATTCATTCATATTCTTCCAGAAGTATTTTCTGCATTTATTACAAAGGATTCTCTAGCCGTTTCAAGCAATCTGATGCAAGTTTATAGGAAGGACTAAATGGAATATTGCTTAGGACTTTCCCCAGATACATTCATCATTTATGGAAGTCATTTATGACTGAGTAACGGCCATCTAAGTCAGAATCTGATATACTCCTACAGAATATATTTTTGAAAGATATAATAGATCAACACAATTATAGAGACAAGAGATATACACCAGAATTGGATTGAAAGAGACACGGACGAGTGAACAACAAAAACTCTTTGATCAAGAGTTCATCTTCTGAGATTTACAAATTTACTGAATCCCAAATCTTCAATAACACAAGAAAGTTTTCTGTGGAGGAAATCTTCTGCTATTCAACTCCTCCAAATCATCAAGTGTTCAAAAGCTTTAACATCAAGAACTCCAGACATCAAACATTTCAGCATCTGCTGAAATCATCAATTGATGGAGATCTGAAGCAACTGAAGACCTATCACCCTAGCAAAGCTCACCTTCCTGAACTCTTACAGATCTCAGGGGGAGCTTTAACATCATCATCCACTTGTCTTCTCTCAGATTGTTGACAGAGAAGAATAACTCAACTCTTTCTTTCTTTTTCTTTTCCCTCCTGTAAAAGGGTTTCTCAAAACTCCCTTCAAAAGTTCTGAAACTAGTTTCTAAGACCTTGTCAAAACTCAGTGGTGGCAAGACACCTTATCAAAAAATCTAGTTTTGGTTTTTGAGCATCTTATCAAAAGCTCATTGGTGCCCAGGACACCTGATCAACTATTCCTGCAGTGAATTCCTACCTAGGGTGGTAGAAGAGTGGATGTACCCAGGTTGTTGGGGAACCACTATAGATCCCTGTGTCATCTGGTTTCTGTGTGTTTGTCTTTATTGTGTGCTGTGTGATTATTTATTTCTTGCTTTAGTTTTTACTTCACTGCAAGCACCTTATACATATACATAAATTTAAGTCTTCCACTGCTGTACTATTTTAATTGTGAATTATTTTAAAATACTCTATTAACCCCCCCCCCCCCTCTAGAGTTAAGGTAGATCTTTTCCTCACTTTCAAATAGCCTTAGGATTTTGGCTTGTTATTTCCTTCATGCATGTTTATCTCTTCATACTTCTATATGAACAATTCTTTTGGATATATATATATATATATAATCTCTTGTTGACTCAAGTATTGTTCTGTATGCTTTTAACATTCTGTGTCTTGTCTCTCTTAATTTGTTATATATATTACTCTGGTTGATGAAATTCATCTTAGCTAGTAGGATTTTGGCTTCTTCAAATAGGGGGAGATTGTTGGGTATTGTATCCACAATTACCTGGATTTGAAGAAGCCTCCTATCAAGCTAAGATGAATTCACATTGTATTTGATGATATGTCTTCAAGTTGTGCTTGCAGTTATTCCACGCTAAGTACACACCAATGTCAGGGTGCAGTGGGTCAATATATACGGGTCTGCGCAATGTAATCCCTCATTGAGCAGATCAGTGTGTTGGTTTATGTGTACTCTCTCTATTGGAGTGTGCTTATTTTCAAGTATAGGGCTGAGATAGATCAAGAGCAGAAGAAGAGCAAGGATGGGTCAAAGACCAACTCATGGGAAGAAAGACAAAGATTCGTCTAAGTTAAATTCAACGGGAATCACTAAGTGATTCTCGCCGATTCGACGGGAATCACTAGTGATTCTCGCCGAATCGTCGAGAATCACTCGCCGATTCCCGCCGACTGCATCCGGCTGACTCAACGCCTTCAAGAATTCTACTAAGTCAGAATCGTCAAGAATCAATAAGTGATTCTCGCTAAATCGTCGACAATGACTCTGCATTCTCGCCGATTCGTCGAGAATGGTTTTGATTCTCGCTGATTCACTCCGGATGGCAAGCTTTTCAGCTAAAATTCTACCAAGGATAATTCGACGGGAATCATAAGTGATTCTCGCCGATTCGTCGAGAATCACCAATGATTCCTGCCGAATTTGCCTTAGGCGATTTCTACCTGCTCGCTGGACTGAACCAAGATATCAGGCGCTATTTGGACCGAGCTTAGGGTTTCTCCTTGTGGGGCCCACAACGGTCTTTTAGGGTTGTTCTACAGTATAAATACCCACGAATTTGAACTAATAAGGTAGCGAAGAAAATGAGAAAGGAACACGACCATCGAGCGTGACCTAGCCGATCGCGGACTTCCTCCCGTCGCCGTCGCCGCTCACAAGCCGTCGCCGCTCGCAAGATAGTCATTGCCGCTGATCTTAGAGGTCATCTTTGATCGTCCGACAATAGGACTAAGGCTAAGCTTAGCATCTCATGTTTCTATCTTGAGATCCTTTGTCTTTTGATTTGTTGAACGAGAATATTTCTTCCCTCTGAATCGATTGAGACGATTGATCCGAGTAAGATTGTTAGTAGACCTTGCTTTCCTCGTCAAGAAGTTTGGACCTACAAAGCATCACCGCCGCATTCACTTGCCACCGCCGATCTCGGGAAGATCCACTCCAAGAGAGTGCTCCGATCGTGGACTCTTCGTCGTCATCAAGAAAGCTTCATTGAATGAAGAGGGACATCGAGCTCTCCAAACGTAGTTTGTATTTCTTGTACATTCTATTTTAACTTTGTTATAAAGGAACTTTGATTCCTCGTTGTAAGGGTTGGGTGCAACCCGTGGTGGAGGAGTAGCGACTCCTTCGGGTGGAAGGGTTTCTTCCATAGTGAGAGGATTGGATTTCAATCCTGTTGGTGAAGTGACCGAGTCGTCCCTTGTTGGGAGATAGGTCGAAGGGGGAGAGTGGACGTACCCAAATCGGGGAACCATCATAATTTCTGGTGTGCTTTTCTATGTTGTGTTTGTTGTTTGTGCAGGTCAATTTTTAATTCCGCAAAAGACTGCAAATCACCTATCCCCCCCATAGGTGAAGCTAGTTGACACTAGATAAACTTTCAGTACCCTTAAGATATCTTAAGATTCTTTTTACAAAACTAAGATGTGATTCTTTAGGACCAACCTGAAACCTTGCACAGACACATGTAGCAAACATTATATCAGGTTTGCTTGCTGTTAGATAAAAAAGTGAGCCAATGATTGCTCTATATGTTTTCTGGTCTATAGATTTACCAGTTACATCC
Source organism: Platanthera zijinensis (assembly GCA_039513925.1). NCBI lineage: Eukaryota > Viridiplantae > Streptophyta > Magnoliopsida > Asparagales > Orchidaceae > Platanthera > Platanthera zijinensis. The sequence goes on from CM077078.1 coordinate 57,648,295, forward strand.
TTATCTAAAACAACATTAGTAGCCATGGGAGTTTTCATAATAGTGTCAGTTTCTATGCCAAATTTCCTAATCAATTCTTTGGTGTATTTAGATTGTGAATTGAAGATACCTTCATTACATTGTTTTACTTGTAAACCAAGGAAGAAGGATAACACTCCCATGCTACTCATTTCAAACTTGGATTGCATTAAGTTGGCAAACTTTTTGCATAATCAAGAGTCTGTTGAACCAAATATAATATCATCTACATAAATTTGGATAATAAACAACTTTTCCTTATGTATTTTAGTGAAAAGTGTTTTATCCACCTTTCCTTTTGTGAATGAGTGATCTAAGAGAAATATGGATAAGGTCTCATACCAGGCTCTTAGAGCTTGTTTTTGACCATATAGTGCTTTATTTAATTTATAAACATAAGATGGAAGAGTTGGATTGACAAAACTAGAGGTTGTTCTACATAAACCTCTTCTTGTAAGAAACTATTAAGAAAGTTACTCTTGACATCCATTTGGTAAACTTTAATTCTTTTATAAGATGCATAGGCTAGAAATAGTCTAATTACTTCTAGCCTTGCTACTGGTGCAAAGGTTTTACTGTAGTCAATTCCTTCCTCTTGTCTATACCCTTGAGCAACTAGTCTAGTTTTATTTCTCACAATGACTTTATTTGTATCCAATTTGTTACTGAAAACCCATTCAGTTCCTATATCTGGATAATTCTTTAGTCTCTCCACTAATTCCCACACTTTATTTCTTTAAGATTGTGCAAGTTCTTCTTATATAACTATAATCCAGTGTAGATCAGTATCAGCTTCCTCAAATTTCTTGGGTCAAATTGAGATAAGAAGCACTGTAACGTTTCTTTAGTTGATAGTTGTCTTCTAGTTTTTACCCCTTGATTTACATTATCAATGAATTGAGAAGAGGGATGATCCCTCAGGATTTACCTATTTGGATCAATTCTTGTTTGATCAATTAGTTCATGGTTAATTTGTTCTTTTGTTCCTTCTTCATGATGTAATCCAAATTCTTGAGCATTAGCTTTTTTCATGACTGTTGGGTTAATATGTCCTTCTATAGGAACTTCATCTTCTGAGCTCTCAGTATTATATTCTTTTTGATGAGAATTCTTTGCAGAAGTGCTTCCTACATTCTCCATAATCTTTAATTCTTTGAAGTTTTCATCCATAACAACGTGTTCTTTCAATACCTCTCTGGTAGAAGTTTCCTCCCCTTGGGAACAAGCATGAGTTTCATGAAATACTACATGCATGGATTCTTCAATTTTAAGTGTCCTTATAACACCTATAGACTTTGTTAGATAAGGAATATCCCAAAAATATTCCAACATCAGCTTTCTTATCAAATTTGGCTAGATAACTTTTTCCATTGTTAAGAATATAATAGACACAGCCAAATATTCTGAAGTAAGAAACCTTAGGTGGCTTTCCTTTCAAAACTTCATAAGGTGTCTTTAGTTTGGTCTTGTAAATAAGACTTCTATTAAGAACATAAATAACAGTGTTCACTACTTCAGCCCAAAAAGACATATGCAACTTATATTCTATTAATAAAGTTCTTCTAGCTTCAATGAGTATTCTATTTTTCCTTTCAATAACTTCATTTTGTTGAGAAGTTCTAGGAGCTGAAAAGCTTTGTCATATCCCACCATCTTCACAAAATCTACAGATTAACTGATTTTCAAACTCTGTGCTATGATAACTTCTAATCAATGACACTTTGGTTTCAAATTCAGATTGAATCTATTGAATGAATCTTGTGAAGGTTGAGAAGATTTCTTACTTTGCTTTTAAAAAGAACACCCAAATGAATCTTGAGAAATTATCCACAATAATAAATGTATAAGGCTTACCTCCTAAACTTTGAGTGGTAAGAGGACCAAATAAATCCATATGTAGTAGGTATAAGATTCTTAGGGAATCATTCTTACCAATTAGTTTGAATGAAGATTTCACCTGTTTACCTAGTTAACAAGCTCTATATGAATTGACTTTTCTATACTTACCTTTTGGTAAGCCTCTTACTAACTCATTCTTTGAAAGCTTTGTTATGGTTTTGTGATTTACATGGCTAATCCCCATATCCATAGCTCATTCCTATCTATTTCAGTATTAAATAAACATAATTCATTGTTAATAGAGTCAAAGTCAACAACATATATTTTACCTTTTCTAGATCCAGTTAACACAATGTCATTTATTCTAGAATTTACTATTTGTCAATGATTATTAGTGAAACCAACTTTGTATTCATCATCACAAAGTTGATTAATGCTAATCAGATTATGTTAAATTCCTTCAACATGAGCTACTTTAGCAAAGGTGATATCCCTAATTTTGATCATACCATAACCTTTTGTCTGACCATAATTGGAATCACCAAATACTATCTTGGGACCATTTTGGCCTTAAAATTTATCAACATATCTCTTTGTCCAGTCATATGCATAGAGCATCCACTGTCCAGATACCACTACTGATTTGTTGCAGGAAAACATTTTTCCTATACATGAATTTAAACATTAGTTGGGATCCAGGTTACCTTGGACCCATTACTTCTTTTTTCCATTATAGGGAGTAATGAAAGTATATGAAGGTGTTTTAAAATATTACTTAGCATAAAAGAGTGTTGGTCTATTAAATCAACAGCTTCTAGTTATATGATATTTGGTAAAATAATCATGACAAACATCATTTTCAAAAAAAATCTGATATAAATAATTGCTCTCAAGAGATATGTGTCGAGTAGAAGTCAACGTAACATTTAGAAAGAGTCGATTTGATGTCGACGTTTCACAAGAGTTACGTTGATATGAAATCAATGCATGTTCCTGATTCATTGAAATTACTAATTTTTTATTTCTTATCTATCATTGGTTGTTTGTTTACAATACTTTTTTCTTTAAACTTTCTCTTATCATTATTGAAATTTAAATAGTTATTATGTACTATTGTAGGTGGTACTTCTTTTGCTTTAATTAATAATACAGAGTTTTTCTAAGCAGGTTTATTATCTATTGTTACTATCATGTTAGAGTTTGCTCCTAAGCCTAAATGATCAAACCTTTTCTTAAAATTTTCAGTAATATTCTTAAGTTGATTACTCCTCCCATTCAAGGAGCCTTCAAAGACTTTTGCTTTGATAGTTCTTTTTTAAATGAAGAATTTTCTTTTGTTAACTTTCTAATCTGTACATTCAAATTATCTATCTCAACTTTTAAATGTTTATTTTGTTCTATTTGCTTAATATCATCAGGACAATCTTCATATATTTTCAATTTTTGCCTTACTGATTTGATTTCCTTTTCAAGTTCTATTTGATCTATAAAGAATTCTCTAAAAAAAATCTTTAAATCATCAGAAGTAAAGTCTATATCATAAAAATAATTGGGTACCTCAATTGAATCATGATCAGATTCTGTCTCCAAAGCCATGAGATAAGCTTCTTCAGGAGCTTTTTCCTCTTCATTATTTGACGAAGAACTGGATTCTGAGCTTGTGTCACTCCAGGTTTCAGCAATAAAACATTTTCCCTTTCTCTTATCCTTCTTTTTTAGATATTTTTTCTTTTGATTCTTTGAGCTTGATATTTCCGTTTGCTGTTATGGACATTCTATTGAAATATGTCCAGGTTTTCTGTAAGTAGAACAATTATCTCCTTATTGGGAGTCTTGTCAAATTTTGGTTTTCCCATACTCCCGTTTCTTCTTCTTGAACTTTTTGATTTAATCCATTTTTTAAATCTTATTGCCAGAAGATTGAACAATTTATTTTCTGTAATAGGTTCATCTTTATTAACTTTTAATGCAACTGATTTTTCTCTAGATGATAAACCATTCTCTTTAGCTTTAGTTTCTGCTCTACTTTTTATTAATTGCTCATAAGATTTCAATTTCCCAAGCAAAGCATCTTTAGTGATTTTCTTATGACACCTTGCTTCTTTAATAACACAAATTCTGGAGTCTCATGTATTAGGAAAGCACTTGAGTAATTTATCATTAATTTTTATGAGAGATGTCCTTGTTTAGTTCTTTTAATTCATTAATTATAATACTGAATTTGCCATACATCTCTGTTATAGATTCATCAGATTTCTTCTGGAAATTTTCATAGTGAGAGATTAGAAGTGATTGTCTATCCTTTCTCTCATTTACACTTCCATCAACAATCCTTGAGAGTGTTTCTCATATCTCTTTTGCTGAGAGACATTCAGCAACATTTTAAAAAATGACATATGATATGGTAGAGACCATGATAAGCATAGTTTTGTAGTAGAATCTTTAACTCTCTTCTCCACATCAGTCCATTCATTTCTTGGTACAGGTTCTACAGTTATATTATCATCTGCTTCCCTTCTATATGGTATTAGTGGTCCTGTCAAGATTTATTCAAAAATGCCCTCATCAATAGAGTTCATATACAATCTAATTTTGGCTTCGTAGAGTGTAAACTTATCAAGATTACAAACTAGTAGTCTAGTAGATGCAAATCCTTCAAAAGTATTTGAAGCCATTTTTGTAAATAAAAATTTGAAATTATTATTGCAACTGAAATGATCTTTTGATCAAGGTGTTAACTTTGTATAGATTAATCTTCTATATGTTAGCCTATTGATGATCAATCTCCCTCTAATACCAATTGAAATAGGAGTTTAGTTGTTATATTCCTCAGAGTTTTCTCTAGAAGGGGGGTGAATAAAGATTTAAATTATTTTCAATTACTTTGATTAATTCACATAATTTGCATTTATATAATCTATAAATGAAAATAAGATGCAGTTATTTAAAATCACAGCACAGCAACATAGAATAAGAAATAAAAGCAAAGTCATAGAAGACATAAGGATTATAGTGTTTCCTCCCCAATTTAACTATATCCACCCTTCTATCCCGTTGGTAGGAATTCACTATCACAGTGTCTGAGTTTTTTGATCAGGAGACTCTTATAAGTACACCAAATCTTTTGATAAGGAGATCTTGAACCAATTACAATCTGAGTCTTTTCTCAAGAAGACTCTTAGAACCTTTCACTGAATCCTTGTAGAGGGATTTTAAAAACTCTTTTTCCCAAATATAAAAAGAAAATTAAGAGAAAATTATAGTTAAGATAAGTCTCCTCTTAGTGTCATCTCTTCAGATTTCTGAGAATAATTAATGATGGTCTCTGGAACTTCTGATGAATCTCTGAATATCAAAATAATAAAGACTATGTGCCCAATCTCCAGATGATCATTCAAACTTTTTCTCTTAATCTATTGCAACTTTATCTTGAGAAGAATAAGTACTAATTCTCTTATCAAATTTGGTAACTATCAAACAAATCGACTGATACTAGAAGAGATTCAATTGTAGATGATAATCTTCCAAGCTTTCTATGTCGAATTCAATCTCTCACAATCTGATATGATTTTCTTGATCGTATGTTGTTGATGATTGATAATCTGTGATTATTTCTCCTCACTATATATTCATTTTTTGTATCTCATCATATATATAGATCGGCATCCTCTAATGTTTCCAAAAATCTGTTATGTAAAACTCTTCTTGATTTAATTCATTTTAAAGCCACAAAGCAAATTCCGTTAAGAAATCCAGTCGACGTAACGTCGAGTTCTTGTCAAATCAACATCGATTTTTAACTGTCGATGTGAGAATATCTGTAGTCAACGTTCTAGCAATATCATATCGAATCTTACATTGATTTAATCCTTAAGTGTGGTCGACTTATTCAAATTAAGTTGCTCTAACTTCAATTCAAAGTAACGTCAAATTCTAGTCGAGATCTAGTCGATGCATGTTGGTAATTCATGATTTTTCTCTTCAATTTAGTATGCCTTATATATATCCTTTATATCACTGACACCCTTGGACTTTTAAGACCAAATTACCCTCACTATACAACATGGGTAATAAACCTAGGATGTAAAATCTCTAAACATAATTTGTTAAGCTAAATCATAAGAGTTTTTTTCAATAACCCCGACTATGACAGTGCCCCAACTGTGATAGAACCCCGACCATGGCTGGCATATGGCTTCCACCTATCAATTAATTAGTGTGGTTTAAAATATACACTTTATTAATTAATTAGTGGGAAAAATAATTATGCATTATTTGTTTGATTTTTGTTAAAAAAAATCATAATAATTCATATATTATTGATTTTTCATTATTACATTTTTCAAATTAAATTATTTGGTTTTCATCATTATTTTCCAAATTAACTTTAATAAAGTTGACATGCCTAATAATATCTGACCATAGTAGGTATAAGAGCTCTACTATTTTTTTTCATTTTTATAGATTTTCATCCGACCCCACTATACTGGGATAAAGGCTTGAGTGTTGTTAGTGTTGTTGTATTATAGATTTTCATTGTTACTTTTAATTTGAGAATAAGGTGTAAGTACTTAAATGATCATTTTATTTTATTTTATTTAAATAGATTATAGTATATGATAACTCGTTAGATAAAAACAATAAGGCTATGAAATGTAAATTTATGGGAGTGATTTTTGTAATTTCGAAAGATAGAGGGGGTGCAACCATTAAATTTGCAAACGTAGAAGGAAGATTCTTATATAAATATTGGTAATCTTTGAGGATGCAGCTTATAATTTTACAAACATAGAGGATGCAACCTATAACTTTTTGTTAATGTTACATGAATTATTCCAACAGCAAGAGGTTAAGCTCTTAGAAGATAAACTACATAGTATATTGAATGGTGAATAAATGCTAGGAGGGATATATTTTATATTAAATGTAAAGATTATCATCCACATGAGGAAAAAATAATATAGATGGAGTGAATCTTGGCATCAAGACTTGGTCGGTTCTTAGGAAATAAAGATTTTTGTAGTGAGCCCAACAATTTAGCATTACTTGAAAAAAATTGAGTGGTATGAAGCTACATAAAAAAAGGTCCACCGGATGAACCATCTTACAAAGATTAAGACACCATTGCTCGATTTTTTGACTCAAAGATGCATTCAGAGAAGATACTGCTTAGCTGTAAATAGAGTTTTAATGAAACCAAAGTCATGAAGAGGATAAGGTGCTAATAATTACTCTAATGGAGGTGAATAGAGTTTTAAAACTTTTTCTATTCAACAATCACTTACAACACATGTCACATAATTATTATCTTGTTAACAATAGAAATAATAGACTATAAAAATGAATAGACAAAGCTATAGAGATCTATGATAGAAGATACCCGAGTTTTTTGGAGGTTCCCTAAAGTTTGGTATGTCCCCTCTTTTATCTCTTGGCATGATACCCACTACTTAGTATTGATTCTTTTGATAAAGAGACCCTTACATCTAATACAATTGATCTTCTTATAAGATGATCAACAAAAACAACACACCAAATATTTTGATAAGAAGATTCACAAAACTAATCGGAATCCTTTGATAAGGGGATTTTTATGACCATCCGAGTATTTTGACATGGAGACTCTTAGAACCAACTGAATCTTTATGAGAGAGATTCTAAGAACTCTATTCTGAAATGGATGGTCTAGATATAGCTTTTCTACAATGTGATTCTTCTTTAACAAATATCTGAAGAATCTTGATCTTTAAGCATTGTGTGGATCGGAAAGTAACAACAATACACTACTTTTTCCTCAAGGCAGAAAGGACTAGATTCAAGAGAGAAGGTTGATCTTTTCCTTTGAGGAAATTCGATGTTGATGTTGATGATGAACCCTTAATAGGATCCTTTGATCTGATATAAGAAGATCTTTTTCAAATAGGGTTCTTTTTGAACTTCTTCTTGAGAGAGAGAAGAAACAAGAATTCTCTATATTCAACAATCTTCTTATACTCTTCTGAGGTAAAATTCATGTTTGAAGAAGTAGATTATTTCTTGACTCTTAAAAAATTTAGTCTTATTTTCAAGAGCAAAGACGAAGATAATTTCAGAAAGATTCAAAATTGAATCTATGGGTTGAATTCTCTTATTCTGTGATTTGAACCTCTTTTATTTATAAGTGGCCTTTGAATTGGTATCACCAAATAGCCTTCTAGTTTTGTCACAATCTTGTTCCATATATGAATCACCAATGGCTAGATTCACACTCTTATCATGACCACATTTTGCTTGGATAGTAATAGCAAAAATCAAGAGGGAAGTAAACATTTTGTGCCAAATATGTTAAATACTACTTGACTTACGTCAAACTATTGAGTAGAGAGGTTTTGGCGTAAGCTGAGTATCTGTGTTCAGAGCAGGCTTTTATTTGGAGAAGAACTTGTTGTAAGAACAATATATAACGTTCAACGTGTGCTAATACTTTTTGTCGCATAGAGTTAACTTTTCGGTGCATTATGTCTATTTTTCAACATGTGTTGATTTCCACTCAACGCACAAAAGCATAACTTTGTTGGAATCTCTTCATGAGTGTATTATGATATGTTAACATCTTGTACCCAGTATTTCTTTTACTTTACATCATATTACTTTTGTATACATATAATAAGGAAATTTCTAAATCACCTAAATTAATCTGATATACTAAATTTTGAGGTTTTTCCCAACAATCTTCCCCTATTTGGTATACAAATTTTATAAAGTAATAAATGATTTTTATATTTGAAGAAGAATATAAAATTGACATAAAAAGGAAATGCAAACTCATAGGCCATCGTCAAATTTTGTTTATGCACAACTATTTTCCTTCAAGCCTTCTTTTGTATTCTGTTCTAATCAAGAGAATTGTTCATGCATAACTGTTTCCTTCAGGTCTTCTCTTATGTACTATGAATCCTTATAAGAATACAAGTGTGATCAGAGAGTTATTAATTGAATAGAATTTTTAGTTTCATGTGCTAATCTTAGTAGAATAGGAGAGATTAGATAAAAAGTATGTCATGAAGTCAAAGTACTTCATAACAACCCCAATCATATGTTTACACGATAACTAATAAGATAGAGAGGAGTTAGACAAGAATTCAAATATTAAGTAAGAAGTATTTCAGACAATCAATGCCATCATATAGGAAGAAAGATGTCTTAAGAATAGAAATGTAAAAGATAGAACATGTGCATCAAGAATCAGAATTTTATTAGCATAATTAATATAAGCAAGATATATATGATATAAAGAGAGATATCATATTTCAAATTAGCAGATCTATATGATGTTAACATAAGTCTGCCATAGTTATAAAAGCAGAATCAATATACAGTTGTATCAAAAAAATCATAAGTAACATTCTTCTACATCGATTCAAGCATTTCTATAATTATGCAGACCATGACTAATATAAAACTTTCACAAGAGTTAAAGAGAGAAAGAGTCTTCTTCATATGACCACCTATCATGACAACCATCTTCTTTCTTATCTTCAAGCTTCAACTCCCACTAAGTCCAGGAAAGATTTCCCCGAGTCTAATCATAGTAGCCTTTTCCCAGGTTTATTCCTAGGTTGGCATTCTCCTCCTCAATGCTTCATTTATGAAGGAAGCATTGATATCCACTGGGAATGATCATTGCACTAGATCATGAGTCATTGCTTGAATCTGATTCGTCTTCAAACACCCCCGTCATCGATTTGAAGTAGCAGGCTGCAATTATTCTTTGTTCTGGGGGAATATAGAATACAAGAAGATGACAAAGATGGAGATACATTTGTCTTAAGACAATCCTGATTATTTTATCATCTTTTTTAATTTATTTATAAATCTGCATACCATAACCCCATTTCTTCTTGGCCACTATCCTCATCATGAGACGTATGTGTTCTACGTAGAACCTATTATATGTTATTGATTTACCTAAAATCATCATGCTTACCACATCTTCTAAGAATCAAAACTCAATGCATTTTTCTGATCTATTGATCTTTTTAGAAATTTTCCCACAAAATCTCTTTACTGAAAGAATCATACTTATTTCTTTATCGGTTAAAGATTCTTCTTCCTCAATACTCTTAAAACCAAATGTGAAGGGAATCATTCAAGGGTTAAAAATGACATCAACAAAATATATAATAGCTTTTATATGATTTTTGTCTAAGATATTGGCACTTCAATGAAATTCATTCAACACTTAATGGTATATGGGAGATGTAGCTAATAAAAAGGAATTGAGACCGTTGTCTGTTAGTATACTGATGACATTCCTAAATCATTTTCCATAAGTTTCAAAGTTTCTAAGATCAAATACATAACCAGTATTAATTATAATAGGTCTGCATGCCATTTTGAGTTTGAGCAAGTTGAAAACCCTAACCACAACTATAAGAAGCGGGAATTAAGGGAACAACTTTTTGAATAGGATCGAGGGTTTCTATTTCCTTCCTTATTCAGTTTTGAATTGACTTGGCTATGGGGATGGAAAGAGAATAACCTAAACGACGTTAGGCTATTCTTCTAAAACCTAAGTACGAGGTAACAAAAGCCTTTTTAGGTAGGAGAAGTGAGTGCATCATTTCATTCACCTAATCATCTGAGATCGTTATGTTCTTGAGATTCTGATAATTTCACTCTTTATTTTCAATTTAATATTATGTTAGTGGAGCATTTTTTTGACTGATTTTTATTTTAAATGTCATCAACTATTGAAGAAACATAATCTGTAGAAATTTACGAATATTTTTTTTGTATAATAATAGCATAGTGAAGATGGAAGTAGAAGTCATAAATGGTGTTATATATTTTTAAGGAAAATACCAATTTCTATTTACCCAATACCTATTTCACCTACTGTTCAAACTATAAATAGAAGTCAATAGCTTGAATAACAGGTTTTTGGCCGAGAGAATGAATAGAGATATCAATGTTTTCTATTTTCTATGGTTATTTAAAATTTTATTGATTTAGTCTTTCTCCAAACATATTAACTCTATTCTCTTAAATATTTCTAACATTTTGTATTCAAAAAATTTATCATCTTGAGTTTTAGGTTTTAATTGATGTTAGAACAAGTCAATAATTTTACTTAAGAGACATAGAAGTACGACTTAGGTACCATTTATTGTTGATAATGTGAATTCAACCAATATTTAGATTTAACATAATAAGCATGACTATTTCTAGTTTGTGATTGATTGTACCAACAACCTTTCATAAGATTCCATACTTTGTTACAACAAGAACAAGAAAACACGTTATATTTTCTTCTTCTATTTATTAGGAGATTTTATGGAGTTGGCATAAATGAATTTTGTTGAAAGTCAAATGTCCTTACATTTTATATATGATAAACCATATAAGGTCCAAAACATTGAATAGTATCCAACCAATGTTTATTAGTACTATTCAACATATGGTTAGCCATATCTCGAACTCTATTCAACTTCAGCTCAAAAGTATAATACGTACGTCTGGATGAATTTGACACATGTTAAAACTCTATCTGATTTCTAAACTACATCAGTGGTTCTTTAGAATTTATTTTTGATTGTAAGAAATAGGGATATGAAACACCTTATTATTATGCTAATACGTCCTTTTTGAGGAATTTTTCTTCTGATTTTTTTTAGAAGTATAAGGAATATGTGTTTCTTAATACATATGCTTTTTCCCTTTAGCCTTGAAAAAAATTATAGGATTCTTCTAAGCAGGAATACTTGTTAAATCTTTCTCATTTGAGACATCAACTCCTAGTCAAAGGTTCTTAAATATCACCGCGAGATTTTCATAAATGAGCTTGAGCTATTTGCTCCTTTAATTAAGGTTGCCCTCAAATACTTTTCTATTTCAACATGGATTTTTAAGTTAATATTCTTTAGCTTCAGAGAGTTTTTTCACTCTATGAGTTTGTCATTATCTATTCTTAATTCATGGTTAACTATTATAGAATTTTCTACTACTATTTTTTCTTTTAAAAGTGAAATTTAATCTCTAATAATTTTAATTCGTTTTTTTTTCTTTAACTTGATCTTGGCTGAATTCCATGAAAACAATTTTGAATTCATTGGATGAAAAATCAAAATCATTAAAGCATGATACCTCATCTTCTAGATTAGGAAGGTTCAATAACATGATGCATTCTTGTTTATCTTGAGCTTCATATCTGTCTTAACTTGAGCTACAGTCATCATCAATTGCACTCCAAGTTTCAGTAATGAAGCTTTTTTCCTTCTTTCCCTTCCATTTTCGATCACAGTTCTTCTTCTGATCTATATTCTTCTTTTGGAGTGCATCCTTGTTTTCTTCAGAACATTCTAGAGCAATGTGTTCAGGCTTCCTGCATGAAAAATAGATAATCTCTATAAAGGGAGTTTTGGCATGCCTATGTCTGGTGTCTCCTGTCCCTTCTTCTAAAATCTTTAGATTTGATCCATTTCTTAAGTCATAAGGCTAGAAGGATCATCGGTACATTATTTATGGCTAAAGCTTTTTATTCAAAAAGCATTAAATGCAATGGATTTCTCTTTTGAAGAGGCTAGAGCTTTCTCCCATCCCTCATTTTCAGCCCTAATTTTCAGCAACATTTTATGGCCGCTCGGCTACACCGTGTCGAACGGTCTATCCACTGCCAATAGGTAGTTCACACTCTCACGTCTTCGTATCTCTTGTGTGTTGGAACATGCGTTCTGCATCTCTCAGGTTTGATAATATCAAATCTGAAGTTGTATTTGACCATACATTCTTTAGTATAGTGTGTAGGTTTATAAGTGTGAAGTTTTTAGGAATGGGGAATTTTGCACTATCGCAGGCGATAGCTACAATCGTGGGGTGATAGACTGAAAGTGATCTCGTCAGCGATTTGTAGACTGCTAGAACACGTAGGAAGCCATAAAAGGAAACCCATTATCGCTCGATGATAGTCTCTATCATTAGAGATAGCGCTAGCCAGCACGAGATAGCTGGCGGTGATGCTCTAAATTAGGATATCGCCAGTGATATCTCGTTATCGCCGGCGATAGCAATTTCAAAAGCTATAAAAGCTATTTTTTTGATGGCGTGGCTGGAACCTTAGAATGTCCAAAGGTGGTTCTTTTTCGTCCTTGTTGCTGAGAGCCACCATCCAAAATGAAGATGTACAACCCCGTATTCGTGGAGTGAGGATCCCAAGCAAGGCGTAAGACCTGCTTATAAGTTTTAAACTTTTGAGCTGTTTTGCACTCTAGGGGGCCAATTTTGGCTTGACCTTGAGAATATACTAGTAGGGGGAGGAAAAATTAGCCTCCCCCTTGGCTCCTTCTTGGGGGCGGGTGCGGCAAGATGATCGGCACCCCCCCAACTTGCCTTGGTGCTAGGTAGGAGTGGCGAGCCAGGCCTGCGGCCTGCGGCTCGCCCGGGCGGCTTGCCCTGCGGGCGAGCCAGGCCTGAGGCCTGCGGCTCGCCCAGGCGGCCTGCCCTGCGAGCGAGCATGGCCTGCGGCCTACGGCTCGCCCGAGCGGCCTGCCCTGCGGGCGAGCCAGGCCTGCGTCCTGCGGCTCGCCCAGGCGGCCTGCCCTGCGGGCGAGCCGGGCTCGCGGCCTACGGCTCGCCCAGGCGGCCTGCCCTGCGGGCAAGCCAGGCCTGCGGCCTACGGCTCCCCTGAACAGCCTGCCCTGCGGGCGAGCCAGGCTCGTGGCCTGCGGCTCGCCCGGGCTGCCTGCCCTTGCGGGCGAGCCAGGCCTGCGGCCTGCAGCTCGCCCGGGAGGCCTGCCCTGCGGGCGAGCCAGGCCTGCGGCCTGTGGCTTGCCCGGGCGGCCTGCCCTTTGGGCGAGCCAGGCCTGTGGCCTGCGGCTCGCCCGGGCGTCCTGCCCTACGGGCGAGCCAGGCCCCGTGTCCTGCGGCTCGCCCGAGGGGTGGGGAGCATGGCTAGGCCCCTAGACCCCCTTGGGGCCGTATTTTTATCGTTATGCCCCCGGGGCGAAAATTTCCTCTCTACCGCCCAGTGTGGAGGTTTGCTATTGGCTAAAGGCCAATTGGTCGTAGGGGCATTTAGTCATTTTGACCCCAAGTCTTGGAAAAACTATAAATAAACCCCCTTTGGTGCCTTTGGAAAAGAGGAGATTTCCTTACCTCCTCCTCCCTTAGCTTCATCTTGGTAGAGTAGAGAGAGCTCTCCAAGGCGCCCAGCTCAGCCACTTGGTAAGGGAGGGGAAGTGTTCTAGCAACCTTCCGGGTGTGAGGTGGGACCTCCACGCTAGAGTCGAGGGTCTGTTCCTAGTTTCCCAAGTCTTTGGTCCGTGACGTTCCCCCGAGTGTAGTAGGTGTGAGGTCACCCCTTCCCCAAGGGTCGAACTCCACGGAGACCAAGTTTTTGGTTTCAACATTTTTTTGCGGTGAGCGTGGAGAGTGACCGACATAGAAAATCTCGGGTGAGTGTAATGGCTGGAGATCTGGGAGGTAGTGATGATTTCAGCGAGCTCTCCAACCCCGGACCCTTCGTAGTAAGGGAGGAGTTCATGGCTTCCATCCAAGGCATCATGGGGATGCTTAGAAGCATTGCCTCTCGGGTTGACATCTCAACCCCCACCCCCCAAGGACTGGCTCCCAGGGGTCCCGGCGAGCTAACCCAGAGTGGTCTCGGCAAGCTGCCTCCCAGAGGCATAGGCGAGGTGACCCCAGCAGGGGGAGAAGGAAGTGCACCAGGTAGGCGACCTGGGAAGGAGAGGATGGGAGAGGGGGTCGAGCGAGACCTCCTCAGCCGGGAGTTGTTCCCCAGCCCTGCGAGTGCTAGCCCTCCAGGCGAGTAGGTCGCGCGAGTAGAGGTGGTGAGAGCACCCCTCAGGGGGTCACCTTTCAGCGAGCTGATCGTCTCAGCTCCCATTCCCGAGGGGTTCAGAGAGCCAGACATGGCTTACTATACCGGGAAGGATGACCCCGTCTAACACTTGCAGTGGTTTGAGGATGTCGTCTCCATCAGGCTGATGACGGATGCCTTCAAGTGTCGACTCTTTGCGATCACGTTGAAGGAGAAGGCAAGGGACTGGTTTCATAAACTCCCTCCAAGGTCGATCTATGGGTTCGAGGACCTGAGTCGGATCTTCCAGCTCCGCTTCTCCACCTCCAAGAAGAGGAAGAAGAGTCCTGAGTCCATCTTCCTGATAAGGCAGAGGGCCGAGGAGTCGCTGGCCCGCTACGTTGACAGGTTCCAAGAGGAGATCCTGGATATACAGGAGGTGCCAGGGTATGCTCTCAAGATGGCCTTCACCGTTGGGCTGAAGGAGGGCTTCTTCAAGATGAGCTTGACTCGGAAGGCCCCCATTTCCTTCGAGGAGCTGATGGAAAGGGCGGCAGAGGAGATAGTCATGGAGGCGGCCAACCCGGTATTCGTCAAGAAGTTGGCGAAGCTAACAGAGACAGAGTCAAAAGAGCAAGGTGGCCCAAGGCATCATGAAGAAAGAAGGAGGGAGAAGCAGAGAGCTCAGGGGTTCCAGGGACAGGAGGGTCCGGAACCAGGCTGGAGGCAACAGGGAAGACCTGCCCAAGGTCCAGGAAGAGCTCTCATCCCAAGTGGAGAGAACTTCCACGGGGGCCAAGGGAGGTATAACTTCCAGAGGCAAGCCCCAAGACAGCTCCTACCCCCACCATAGCAAGCCCTAGCAATAGGTGAAGGAGGAAGAGGCAATGGGAGAGACCGCCGAGCCCGCCGAAGGAGGGGAGATAGAGCATTGTCGTACTGCGAATTTCACCAAGTGGAAGGGAACGCTACGGCTAGCTGCCCTGAGTTCCTAGAGGTGAGGGGGGAGAGAGGCCCTGCCCAGTCTCAGCAGCCGGCACAGATTTTAGCTCCACCCCAAGTGAGGGGGAATGACATATGTGAGGATCGGGTCGATGTAGGAACCCGAGGTACAAGATGAGCGACTCACGTTGGAGTGGAGACCGTGCCCAGACCCCCTGAAGAAGCCTCGCCTCGGTAGAATTTTGTATTTCTTTTTATGTTGTAATGAGTTCAGCCCCCGACCAGTTGAGTCGGGGGGGGTCATGTAACCCATCATTTTTCCCCTTTGGAGGATGTTGGATTTGGAAAGGTTTGGTTGAGATGCTTAGTCCCCCCCCCCCCAAGAGAACCTCCCCATGCCAGGCTCTCACTAGCTGTATGGGTTGAGGCTACCTTGAGGAAGCCCAGTTCCTTAGCTCCGAGATGATTCCGCTGTCAGGCTCTCACTAGCTGGCAGGGCAGGTTGATCTCTCGTGGAGCCCAAGTGCCTTAGCTCTGAGATGATTCCGCTGCCAGGCTCTCACTAGCTGGCAGGGCAGGTTGATCTCTCATGGAAGCCAAGTCCTTAGATCCGAGATGATTCCGCTGCCAGGCTCTCACTAGCTGGCAGGGCAGGTTGATATATCGTGGAAGCCAATTCCTTAGCTCTGAGATGATTCCGCTGCTAGGCTCTCACTAGCTGGCAGGGCAGGTTGATCTCTCGTGGAAACCAAGTTCCTTAGCTCCGAGATGATTCCGCTGCCAGGCTCTCACTAGCTAGCAGGGCAGGTTGATCTCTCGTGGAGCCCAAGTTCCTTTGCTCCGATGACGGTCCCGCTGTCAGGCTCTCACTAGCTGGCAGGTCAGGCGTACCTCTCGTCAAAGCCCATGTTCCTTTGCTCCGATGATGGTCTCGCTGTCAGGCTCTCACTAGCTGGCAGGTCAAGCATACCTCTCATGGAAGCCCATGTTCCTTTGCTCCGATGACGGCCCCGCTGTCAGGCTCTCACTAGCTGGCAGGTCAGGCGTACCTCTCGTGGAATCCCATGTTCCTTTGCTCCGATGATGGTCCCGCTGTCAGGCTCTCACTAGCTAGCTGGCAGTTCAGGCGTACCTCTCGTGGATGCTCATGTTCCTTTGCTCTGATGATGGTCCCGCTGTCAGACTCTCACTAGCTGGCAGTTCAGGCATACCTCTCGTTGATGCCCATGTTCCTTTGCTCCGATGACGGTCCCGCTGTAAGGCTCTCACTAGCTGGCAGGTCAGGCGTACCTCACGTGGAAGCCCATGTTCCTTTGCTCCGATGATGGTCCTGCTGTCAGGCTCTCACTAGCTGTCAGGTCAGGCGTACCTCTTGTGAATGCCCATATTCCTTTGCTCCGATGATGGTCCCGCTGTCAGGCTCTCACTAGCTGGCAGGTCAGGCATACCTCTCGTTGATGCCCATGTTACTTTGCTCCGATGATGGTCCTGCTTTTAGGCTCTCACTAGCTAACAGGTCAGGCGTACCTCTCGTGGATGCCCATGTTCCTTTGCTCCGATGATGGTCCCGCTATTAGGCTCTCACTAGCTGGCAGGTCAGGCGTACCTCTTGTAGATGCCCAAGTGTTCTTCACGCGGAGGAGGTCTCGTCACCCAGGCTCCCATCAGCTGGCATGACAGGTTGACCCCTCCGGGAGGTTAAGTGTTCTTCACCCAGAGGAGGTCTCGTCACCAAGGCTCCCCTCAGCTAGCATGGCAGGTTGACCCCTCCAGGAGGTTAAGTGTTTTTACCCCGAGGCTATCTCGTCACCCTGGCTCCCATCAGCTGACATGACAGGTTGACCCCTCGGGTGGTTAAGTGTTTTCACCCCGAGGCTGACTTGTCACCCAGGCTCCCATCAGCTGGCATGACAGGTTGACCCCTCGGGAGGTTAAGTGTTTTCACCCCGACGCTGTCTCGTCGCCCAGGCTCCCATCAGCTGGCATGACAGGTTGACCCCTCGGGAGACTAAGTGTTTTTACCCCGAGGCTGTCTCGTCACCCAGGCTCCCATCAGCTGGCATGACAGGTTGACCCCTCGGGAGGTTAAGTTTTTTAACCCCGAGGCTGTCTCGTCACCCAGGCTCCCATCAGCTGGCATGACAGGTTGACCCCTCGGGAGGCTAAGTATTTTTACCCCGAGGCTGTCTCGTCACCCAGGCTCTCATCAGCTTGCATGACAGGTTGACCCCTCGGGAGATTAAGTGTTTTCACCCCGAGAATGTCTCGTCACCCAGGCTCCCATCAGCTGGCATGACAGGTTGACCCCTCAGGAGGCTAAGTGTTTTAACCTCGAGGTTGTCTCGTCACCCAGGCTCCCATCAGCTGGCATGATAGGTTGACCCCTCGGGAGGTTAAGTGTTTTCACCCCGAGGCTGTCTCGTCACCCAAGCTCCCATCAGCTGGCATGACAAGTTGACCCCTCGGGATGTTAAGTGTTTTTACCCCGAGGCTGTCTCATCACCCAGGCTCCCATCAGCTGGCATGACAGGTTGACCCCTCGGGAGGTTAAGTTTTTTCACCCCGAGGCTGTCTCGTCACCCAGGCTCCCATTAGCTAGCATGTCAGGTTGACCCCTCGGGAGGCTAAGTGTTTTTACCTCGAGGCTATCTCGTCTCCCAGGCTCCCATCAGTTATCATGACAGGTTGACCCCTCGGGAGGTTAAGTGTTTTTACCCCGAGGCTGTCTCGTCACCAAGGCTCCCATCAGCTGGCATGAAAGGTTGACCCCTCGGTAGGTTAAGTGTTTTCACCCCGAGGCTGTCTTGTCACCCAGGCTCTCATCAGCTGGTATGGCAGGATGATCCCCCCAGGAGGCTAAGTGTTTTTACCCCGAGTAGGTCTCGCCACCCAGACTCTCATCAGCTGGCATGACAGGATGAACCCTCGGAAGAGGCCTCAGTCTTTCGACACCGCGAGAGCAAGCTACACTCAACGAATACGTTGGGTTGGATGTTTCTTTCTGAGCTTGTGCCAAACTCGAAAAGAGAGGGGAGTGTGTACAACCACGTATTCGTGGAGTGAGGATCTCAGGCAAGGCGTAAGACCTGCTTATAAGTTTTAAACTTTTGAGCTATTTTGCACTCTGGGGGCCAATTTTGGCTCGACCTTGAGAATATACTAGTAGGGGGAGGAAAAATTAGCCTCCCCCTTGGCTCCTTCTTGGGGGCGGGTGCGGCAAGATGACCGGCACCCCCCCCCCGGCTTGCCTTGGTGCTAGGTAGGAGCGGCGAGCAAGGCTTGCGGCCTGAGGTTCGCTCGGGCGGCCTGCCCTGCGGGCGAGCCAGGCCTGAGGCTTGCGGCTCGCCCGGGCGGCCTGTCCTGCGGGAGAGCCAGGCCTACGACCTGCGGCTCGCTCGGGCGGCCTGCCCCGCGGGCGAGCCGGACTCTCGTCCTGCGGCTCGCCCGGGCGGCCTGCCCTGCGAGCGAGCCAGGCCTGCGGCTCGCCCGAGCGGCCTGCCCTGCGGGCGAGCCAGGCTCGCGGCCTGCGGCTCTCTCGGGCTTCCTGCCCTTGCGGGCGAGCCAGGCCCACAGCCTGCAGCTCTCCCGGGAGGCCTGCGGCTCGCCCGGGCGGCCTGCCCTGTGGGCGAGCCAGGCCTGCGGCCTGCGGCTCAACCGGGCGTCCTGCCCTACGGGCGAGCCAGGCCTCGTGGCCTGCGGCTCGCTCGAGGGGTGGGGAGCATAGCTCGGCCCCCGGACCCCCTTAGGGCCGTATTTTTACCGTTATGCCCCCAGAGCGGAAATTACCTCTCTACCCCCCCCCCCCCGGTGTGGAGGTTTGCTATTGGCTCAAGGCCAATTAATCGTAGGGGCATTTTGGTCATTTTGACCCCAAGTCTTGGAAAAACTATAAATAGACCCACTTGGGTGCCTTTGGAAAAGAGAAGATTTCCTTACCTCCTCCTCCCTTAGCTTCATCTTGGTAGAGTAGAGAGAGCTCTCCAAGACGCCCAGCTCAGCCACTTGGTAAGGGAGGGGAAGTGTTCTAGCAACCTTCTGGGTGTGAGGTGGGACCTCCGCGCTAGAGCCGAGGGTCTGTTCCTAGTTTCCCAAGTCTTTGGTCTGTGACGTTCTCCCGAGTGTAGTGGGTGTGAGGTCACCCCTTCCCTAAGGGTCGAACTCCACAGAGAACAAGTTTTTGGTTTCAACAGAAGAACTCGTTCCATCTTGCACGAACAAAGAAGATCTCTGGAGAAGGAACACTACAATGAGATTCTGAAGATGACCTCATTCCCAAGCCATGAGATTCAAAAGCACCAATCACTCGCCGCCTCTAGAGATATATTTTTGAGGGACCAAAAATCTTCTTAAATATATTTTATTTCTTCTTGTTTGTTCTCCTTTTGTACTCCATGTGTGAGAAATCGACCTGAGAGGTCGTCAGATTCCTAGGAGGAGTTTGTGAGAAATCGACCTGGGAGGTCGTTAGATTTCTGAGAGGAATCTGGGTAAATCGTCTTGGGAGGATGTCTTGATCTGGGAGATCCAGTAGGTTCGTCGATCTTCTTGAAAAGAAGTGAGAGAACCAGCCGGTCCTAGAGCAGGATCGGCATAGAAACCACGAGAGTTATTTGATTCACCGCCTCCGATCTTCGTTGTCAAGGAAATCTAGTTTTGAAATTTATAAGCGCTATTTCTTAAATTAAATATAATCATGTCAATTTGTTTGATCTTTAATCATATGTACTTATTGTGGAATAATTGATTGAATACGTGTTTGATTCACAATTCGTTCTTCAAAAACAAGATTCTAGAGGTTATCGCCGACGATAGTTCCAGAAAAGTTGCTTCTTGTTTCAGAAGCAATTTTTAATCTCTAGTCAATCTCAACAAGTTTTATTCACGCCCTATAAGGTTGGCCACTAGATTCAACAAATGGTATCAGAGCATGTTACTTCGAAAGGGATTAAAATCCTGAAGTTGATAGCCAACGTTAATCACGCTTTTCTTGAGGGATAAAGAATGAGTAGACCTCCATTGTTTTTGGGGGAATGATTACAACCATTAGAGAACTCGAATGAAAATATTTTTAATGACACAAAGCATGAACGTGTGGGACACGGTCTAAATGAAATACACTGCACCCACCACCATGGTAGGAGATCAAATTCTGGAAAAACCTCGAGATAAATGGGACGAGACAGATAAGCTGAGGTGTACCACAATGCCAAAGCCAAGAATTCTCTATTTTGCGCTTTAGATAAAACCGAATTTAATGACACAAAGCTTATATTTGGCGTTTAATGACACTATCATGATTGATGACTTGTTTTCCTCAAATCTAAAATGTTTAGTTGCAAAAAATGAGGAGTTAGAACGTTGGCATATGAGGCTCGGTCATTCCGGGAGTATATTATTAGTCAACTATAAAAGAAAAGCTAATATGTGGACTTCCACAACTAAGGGGTAGTTTGACTTCTTTATGTTCTCCATGCCAAAAGGGCAAGTTCACAAAATCATCGTTTAAAAACAAACACGACATCACCACTTCTAGACCACTGCAGTTAATTCACATGGATCTATTTGGTCTTATTAGTACATGTAGTCTAGGAGGGAAACAATATACATTTGTGTAATAGACAATTATTCACGATTTTGTTGGACTATCTTTCTTTCAAGTAAATCTGATGCTTTCATTGAATTATCCATCATGTGCACTCAAATTCAAAATGAAATGGAATTAAAAATTAAATGTATAAGGTCAGAATGCTAGAGAGAATTTTAAAATGAAAATTTTATCTCGTTCTGTAATAATCTAGGCATTCAGCACGAGTTTTCTACTCCTTGCACTCCACTGAAAAACAAGTTTGTGGAAAGGAAAAATCGGACGCTACAAGAATTAGCCTACACTATGCATGCCGAGTATAGCTTACCCAAATTTCTATGGGCTGAAGCGGTCAGTACAACATGCTATATAATAAACAGGATCATGCTTCACCCAATTCTTAAGCATACTCCATATGAGCTTTATTTTGAAAAGAAGTCGGGTGTGTCGTACTTTAGAGTCTTTAGTTGCCATTGTTTTATTTTAAACACCAAGGATCATTTAGGTAAATTTGATGGAAAATTTGACCTATGCATATTTTTAGGATATTCATCCACTAGTCGTGCTTATATGGTGTATAACAAAAGAACCTTGGTTGTTGAAGAATCCATACATGTGGGGTTTGACAAAAACACTCTAAAAGAAGACTTTATATCAAATGAAGATGATGATGGTGCCAGTCCATTAGGAGAGGTGAGTGTGAAGGGAGAGGACAGTATAGATGAAATGAAACCTATAGAAGAACATAAGCATCCAATCGATTTAAAATTCTCAAAAGAACATCCACGAGAATTAGTAATTGGAGAGGCTTCACGTGGGATTAGGACTCATTCAGTCTTGCACGAATCACTTTCAAATTTATGTTTTATATCTTAAATAGAGCCCAAGAATATTTCTGAAGCATTAAATGTTGAGTCTTGGTTTATGACAATGAATGAAGAACTAAATCAATCGAGAGAAATAAGATTTTAGTGGAGCGCCCTAATAACCATCCAGTCATAGGTGTAAAATGGATCTACAAAAATAAGTTTGATGGTGAGTATAGGATAACAAGAAATAAGTCTAGGTTGGTTGCTCAGGGAAACTCACAGATCGAAGGGGTAGATTTTGAGGAGTCTTTTGCACCTATAGCTCACTTTGACTCCATTAGGATGTTCTTGGCATTTGCAAGTTTTAAAAGAAAAAATTGTATCAAATGGATGTCAAGAGTGCATTTCTGAATGGATATATTGAAGGACTGGTTTATGTTGAGAAACCTATTGAAATTTGATATAGAGGAAGACGGGAAACCAGGCGCAGGAACACTCAACCTATCCGAGCCCAAATAAACCAGATGCAAACTAGAAGAGCAAGAATCTTGTACTAAACAATCTTTACAAGGCGAGACATATATGGCGAGACATGATTCGCCAATGTACCTAAAGGAAAAGCAGAAACAATACAAGGCAAAACCTAACCGCGCGGACTCAAAGAGTTAACCGTCGGCTCTACTACTACACTATGGAGTACACACAAATCGCCAAGCCGCCAAAACACGACCAAGCCGCGTGGATGGCCCGTTATTCTGATGCATAACTCTAACCGCCGATCTGCAAGCCGCCTAACCGCGAGGTCGCCTAGCCGCCAGATCGCGCAAGCTGCTGCCAAACTGAACCAAGCCACCAGATGCGGACAGCTTATTGAACCGGGAAACTAGTTGTAGAAGAGAGACCGCCTAGCCACAACCCGCGACCTGCTATTAATCGCTGGTTGCTATCCGCAGAGTCCGCACTGTCCCTGACCGCAGTCAGAACCAAGTCCTGGCTTTCCAGCACTATCCGCATAATCTACACAGCACAACCCGGTCAACCTTCAAACCGCGTGGATACAATATCCAGTCTGCAACAACTATCCGCGAGTTCACTTACTAATCATTCGCTCTTTGATGTGACAGGGGGGGTCCTATTTATAGGCATGATGAGGAGTGTGATCACCGCCCTAGCCGATAGGATAACCGCCCCATCTCGCGGCGATCACCAAGTGTATCCGCAAGCTGCAGATACACAACTAGTCTGGTGTGACCTGTGCAGGATAGACAGACCGCCAATAGCATCACCAAGGCCGGATAGCAACCCTATTCGCCTTGTCGCCAAAGGCCAAACCAGGACAAGCCTCCACTAGCAGACCCTGCAGCAAAACCACCTGTCAGCATATCAGCGGACAATGCTCCAGTCCGCATGCCTTGCATACATAGCATCAGTCTGCACCCCCAAGTTTGTAACAAAGGCACAACAGCTAACTGCCAAACTTTGCGGACAATGAAAGCAGTCCGCAAAACCTTGCGAACCTGGCTTCAGTCCGCACGCCTTGAAGACACAGCTCCAGCCCGCGTACTCCGAGCCCGTAGCCAAGTTACCTTGAAGACAGCTGCAGGACTCAACGGACAAGGAAGATAATCTGCAAGCCCAGGAGGATACTGCTCTAGTCTGTATGCACCAAGCTATCAACCAAAGCACAAAGCAACTGCTGTCGAGCTTGGCGGACTGAGAAGCAGTCCGCGCTTAACCGTGAGATCTCCCCGGACTGAACAAACTTGGAATTGGTTCAGAACCAACCAAGTCCACACCACCGGCTATAAGGGTCAGTTCGCCAATCCGGCGGACACTGGCCCCAGTCCGCCAATCCCGGCAAACTCCAGCATCTGTCAGTTCTAACCGGTGAACTCCGCGGCTTCCACTTGTCGCGTCACCAGAGCTAGACTAAGGCATCTGCCATGCCGGTCTGCCGAGCTCCAGCCTAGTCCGCATCATGCCAGACTCCGCAGATAGAGAAGCTATCCGCCCGATTACCTTCTGGGAACAACATGTTGGTTGAGCATATGTCGGCCTTATTGGCCGCCACCTCTGTCTGCACAGACCACGCGAACAAACGACCCAGGCCATCAAAGAACAAGCCGACTGCAGCAACTCTGCCGACCTGGCTAACTGCCAGTCCTGTCCGTATAGACTACGCGAATAGGTCGCCAAATCACCCACTTTCACTTTACCATTTTCAACAAAACCATCAGTGTTTAAAGATAGTAATCATCCAAATCATGTCTATAAACTCATAAAAGCCTTATATGAATTAAAGCAAGCACCTCGTGTATGGTATGATAGGTTAATAACTTTCTCTTAAAACATGGATTTGGGATGGGTAGTGCGGATACTATGCTATTTGTAAAACATAGTGATTCTGATTTAATGATTTTGCAAATACATGGTTGAGATATTATCTTTGGTACCACAAATGAAAAATTGTGTACTGAAATTGTAGATGTGATGCAAAGTGAATTTAAAATGAGTTTAGTAGGAAATTTGACATACTTCTTAGGTTTTCAAATTTCTCAACGAGATGATGAAAATTTTATTTGTCAATCAAAATATGTAAAAGATATGCTTAAACTGTTTGGTTTTGAGAATTTGAAACACACTAAAACTCCAATGAGCACATCAATCAAATTAGGAAAAAATGATAATGGCATTTCGATGGAACAAACAGTATATCAAGGTATGACTGGATCACTATTATATCTTAGTGTGCCTAGGCACGACACCGTGTTTGTGGTGTGTCTCTGCGCTAGTTATCAAGCTAATATTAAAGAATCTCATTTTAAAGCTATTAAACACATATTTAGGTATCTTACAGACACTCCAAATCTTGGTCTTTGGTATCCCCACACTGATACATTCATGCTCCATGGTTATTCTGACTCTGATTATGCTGGATGTTCTCTTAATCGTAAAAGCACTAGTGGGACTTGTCACTTCTTAGGGACTGCATTAGTTTCATGGTCGAGTAGGAAATAAAATTTTGTTGCCCTCTCCACGATCAGGGCCGAATATATTGTCTTAGGTAGTTGTTGCGCACAAGAAGTTTGGATATCACAAACGTCATAAGACTTTGGTCTTTCACTCAAAAATGTTGAACTTAGGTACGACAATAAGAGTGTCATAGACTTAACGAAGAATATGGTACACTACTCTTGATCGAAACACATAGACGTACGACATTATTTTATTGGAGATCATATTAAGAAGGAGAACTTAAGAGTGAGTTTAATTAACACAGACAAACAACTAGCAGACATCTTTACCAAACCTCTCCCTGACGCACGATTCTCCATGCTTCGCTTAGAATTAGAGATTTTGGATCTCTAAGTTCAATGATTTAATCCACAATTTTTTTTGTATTTCCTTATGTTTTTTGCTGTATTAGATAGGGTTTACACCGTTAAAACATTTTTCAAAAATAAAAAATAGCAAAAACTGGGCATATTTTCAAAAAAAATCGAGTCTCTGTTTGATATCGTCGATGATAATGATATCACCGACAATAATGTTTTTCTATTCAAAACATCAATTTTTTTCTTTGCTGCCATTCTTCTGCTTTTAGGCTATTTTAGCTTTTTGCTTTTGTTTCTCATTGTCAATTTTGTTTTGTTTTTCTTTTAAAAATTGATGAACAAAAAACACATAAAAACTCTAAAATCCTAAACTTTCAAAATATGTTTTTGATTTCCTCTTTTATATCTTGTAAACAAAATTCTAAAATTTAAAAAAAACTATAAAACCCTAATATCAAAAAAAATATGTTTTTGCTTTAGTTTTTTTGTGTTCGTTTATTTCTCTTAAAATGAAATTTCAAAAAAAAAATAACTAAAACAAAAATGGTATGATCATTAGTTTTGGGGCATGCATGACTAAAACTACAAACATATATATTCTGCTCAATGTTTGATTTATAATTATTAATCTCTGGTTGCATTGTATACTTGTGATAATATGTTTAATCTGTTGGTATTTAGCTATCGTGTGCTACTAGATAAGATAATGTCTGTTTAACATGTCTCTAGATATGTGTGAGGTTTTAGGTAGAATAATGACATCTCACTTATCACACATCTTTCGTAAATGCACTCATGTAGAAATTTAATAACTTACGTGTTATAAGTCGTGATGTTGTGTCTAACATGCTAGAAATTCTGTGAAAAATCAATATCACGTGATTCATTTTCATATACAGAGTTTAGAATGTTGGGCCAAAATTCTTTTAGTAAGATTTTGTATATAAGTTAAAGTGTATGTATTTATGTGGGTAAATTTCGATTGATTCAGGGACATTGGATATAAATAAAGATTTATAAAATTTATTGTGAAAAAAAAATTTATTTTTAAAAATGTGCTATCAAAATCTATACCAAGGATACGCCACAAGCGCTACTCAATCCTCCTGATAAGCCTCTATGAGCATTGTGGGGATGAGCATCTTGGTCGTATGAATTGTTTCGATCTTGTGCAAAACTAGAAAAATTAGTTAGTGCCCATGTTCTAATCTAGGTATTGTGTAGATAAAAATCGTGGCATGATTTTTCACTTCATCACGCTTATGTTAGCATATAAAATTCTTGAGATAAAGCATGTATTAATGATTATTTTTAATTGATGTGTTTTTTCTATGATGTTATACATACACCTATCATTGTTCTATCTAACACTTTCATGCATAAGAATTAGACATATACTGCACTTCCTGTCTATCGCACAATTGTATTAGTACACGATTGTTATTCATGACGCTTATTATGTTTCATTGTATTAACTCTATAAATCATCTAACATTGTATGACAATTCTAGTGTATTTAGTTTAGTATGCGTTGCCCAAATTTGGATGATCTGCTAATATATAAATCAAGTGATTTTCTTGTGCTGTATAGTTTTTGTGGTCTTTTTAATCCCACCGTACATTTGACCTGCACATATTACATTCTCTGATTTATTTTGGTCACTCCAATATTTTTCATACTTATCTTTATAACATGCTTACTAAACTGCATCTCTTTATTTTTGTTAAACTATTTCAAACATTCCCAACCCTTTTGATAATATTAAGGGGGACTAGACTATTCATGAGCTAGTCCTATGCTAGTCCTCTAGGGGAGATCACATGTAGGGGAGTATTTGTTAAGATATTTGGTTTATATGTCTGCGCACCGGCACCTAAGGGTGATACCCATGCACCGTTGGTAGTCAAAAAGCCTTCTCTCAAAAGGAAGAAGGGCAAGTGCCACAATTGCGGCAAATGGGGTCACTGGGCCGCTGAATGCAAGGGTCTGAAAAGACAAAAAGAGGAATCCCCACAAAATGTGGCGAACATGGTGGTCAACAACTCTGATCCCAAGTCCTTCGTGGCTATGATTGGGAGTAGTCACCGCAGTGCGCCGTCTGAGTGGTGGCTGGACAGTGGTGCTACCTGTCACATCACAAATGACTGAGATCTTCTTTCAAAGGTCACAGCGGTCAAGGAAAGAGTTGAAAACTGTAATGGAGGAGAGACAGATATCACTCATGCTGGGACTGCAGAATTTGTCCTCTCTTCAGGTAAAACTTTAATTTTATAATATGTTAAAGTAGTTCCTAATTTAACTAAAAATTTGATTTCTATGAGTCTGCTTGATAAAGCTAGAATGTCTTTCACAACCATGAATTGTAGAATGACGTTAACTATTAATTCTCACTACTTTGGTTGTGCTTACCTGATCAATGGTATGTATAGACTTAGCCTAGATAACGATTGCATAAACCAAGTGAGTTCGACTCTGATACATCCGAATCTATTACACAATAGACTTGGACATATTCACTATAAGAAGATGCGAGATCTAGCTAGGAGTCAAAACATCCCATTAGATCTTTCTATTCAATTTGATAGGTGTGAGATTTGTGCTCAGACTAAGATCACTATGAACCCTGCGCTTTCAAGACCGTTTCTAGGAGAACATAACTTCTGGAGTTGATACATTCCGACCTCTGTGATTTTCATAGTCATTCCACTAGAGGGGGAAGGAAATATCTAATTACTTTCATCGATGATTTTTCCAGATATTGTCATGTTTACCTATTGAAATCGAAAGATGAGACATTTGAGACCTTCAAGATTTTCAAATCTTGGGTAGAAAATCAATTAAACTTAAAAATTAAGAGATTTAGAAGTGATCGAGGAGGAGAGTACACTGCAACTGGGTTTAGGGACATTTGTCCCTCTGAGGGCATAATCCTAGAAACCACAGCTCCTTACTCACCCCAGTCAAACGGCATCGCTGAGCGTAAGAATAGAACTTTAATAGAGATGTTGATTTCTATGCTCCTCATAGCTGGCATGCCTAATTCCTTTTGGGGGGAAGCAGTCCTAACTACAAATCATATTCTAAATAGAGTGCCTCATTCAAAGCTCAACTCTACTCCGTATGAGTTGTGGCATGGGCATCCTTGTAGATATGACACTCTAAAGACTTGGGGCTGTATTGCTTATGTAAGGATACAAGACCTTAAGAGACCTAAGGTTGGACCTAGAACAACAACATGTGTTTATCTAGGTAGTGCAAGAAGATAGTGCAGCTGACCAGTTTCTGGATCTATCCACAAATTCAGTGATAGAGTCTAGAGATGGTATTTTCTTTGAACATAAATTTATCAAAGATCATGGCTTGACCGTCTCCGGGTCTACTGACATGATTTTAGAATCTACTGTAAAACCTGAAGCTGGCCCCTCTGGCACTGCTACCCTACCTCTAGAGATGGAACCTATTCCTCTTAGAATATCTACAAGAGATAGAATCCCTAAGGATTTTGGTGAAAATTTCGTCACCTACCACTTAGAGGATGATCCATTCTCCTATCAGGAAGCAATGCAATCTAGAGATTCGTTAATGTGGGCAGAAGCCATCGATGATGAGATGAACTTACTGCTACAAAACAACACTTGACATCTAGTTGACCTGCCAAAAAGAGTTAAAGTCCTAGGATGCAAGTGGGTACTAAAGAATAAATTGCACAGTGATGAGTCTATAGCCAGATATAAAGCACATCTAGTAGCTAAGGGTTATAAATAATAGGGGGAATTGATTATTTTGACTTCTATTCACTTGTATGTCACATATCCACTATTAGGATTCTTCTTGCCTTAGCTTCTATCGAGAACTTTATAGTTCATTAGATGGATGTAAAGACAGCCTTCTTGAATGGAGAGCTTGATGAAGAGATCTACATGACACAACCTGAAGGTTATTTACATAAGGATCTAAAAGATAAAGTGTGCAAGCTCGATAAATCGATCTATGGGATTAAAAAAGCACCTAAGATATGACACATTAAATTTGACTATGTGGTAAAGAGCGTTGGATTTTAGTTCAGTCTCTCAGGCAAGTGCCTCTACTACCGCTCGATGTCAAACCAAACAGTCATCATATGCCTATATGTGGATGACATGTTGATTCTGGGGTTAGACCTTTCCGCAGTGAGGGATACTAAATCCGCTCTCGCGAAAGCATTTGACATGAAGGACCTTGGTCCTGTAGGTACCCTATTAGGTATGAAAGTTAGAGTAGACAAGGGACGTGTCACTCTAAGTCAAGCTCATTATATTGAGCAGATCCTCACTACCTGGGGTTATAAAGACTGTAGGCCTGTTGAAACACCAATTGATCCAAATGTCAAGTTGAGTCCGAATGAAGGGACCAACGTTGATCAAGTAAAGTACTCGAAGTTCATTGGTAGTCTCATGTATGACACAAGTTATACAAGACCAGACATTGTCTTCTCTATTGGCATGCTGAGTCGCTTTACCAGTAGTCCAGGCAAAGAGCATTGGGATGTCTTAGATCGGCTGATGAGGTACCTGAAAGGTACTAAAGATCATGCTCTGTGCTACACTTGTTACCCTCCTACGTTGGAAGGATACTCTGATGTCTCCTGGTGTTCAGAAGTTGGGAACAGCAAGTCCACCAGTGGATTTATTTTTACTTTGGGTGGTGCTGCAGTCACTTGGAAATCCAAAAGACAGACTTGTATAGCTTTGTCGTCTATGGAAGCCGAGTTATTTGCCTTAGCTTCAGCTGGTGAAGAGGCAGATTGGATTATAAATTTGATTCTAGACATTCCCTTGTCTAGACTTCAAGTTAATTCTTTGAGCCTATACTGTGATAATCAAGCAGCAGTCCAAGTCGTGAAGAATGTCCTTTTTAATACTAAGAGGCGACATGTACGACTGAGACACGCTCTACTGAATTATTTGAAAGAACAAGGCATTATCACTTTGATCGATGTGCGATCGAAGGATAATCTGGCTGATCCACTGACGAAAGGAATGCCTAAAGACCGATCAATCAAAACAGTGGGGGAAATGGGACTCAAGGCGATTTAAGTTCGGCGATTCAGTTCCGCCTTTAGTCCAAATGTTTTGATTTTTCCACTTTCCTTTGTCAAAGCAAGCGTGTTGTGCTCCGCTGATGTTCGGGGTTGCTGAGTACGAATCTGGTGAGTTGTTTCATTCCACATTTGATGTTAATAATTTCAACTGGTCTCGTCTTCCTTATCTAGGAGGAGAGTGTTATTCCACATTTGATAACACAATCTGACTAGGTTTGTCTCCTCTTTTGTTTATTGGTTCCATTCCACATTTGATGAGTTTCAATTAACTTTATAAGAACAACAACCGTGACATTCCACATAGGAACACAGATACAACTGTGGTGTCCAGAAGTCTGGAAATCGTTTCATTTGGAAACAGATAACTGATTCTGAGGTAGAACCTAAATACTCTACACATGCTTCCTCATATTGTACTACGTTCATATAAGTAGAACTAGATACTTTGTACATTTTCCATGGTTGAATTCATTCTGAATGAAGTTCTCTATTGGAAATTATAGGAGCTGTTGCTGATGGAGGAGCATTTGTAGTTTGGGATCCTGAGGAGGATGACCTGCTGGACGATGACTACTAGAGTGTTTGTTTGGTCCTTTGTCTTTGGCTTTAGAGCACTGTTTAGCTCTCTTTCTTTTCATCTATTGTTTGGACTATTTTTCTTTGTTGCTCTTCAGTTGGTCGTGAGACACTAAGTGTATTGATATCTGATTCTCTGATTGTACTTTTGACTATGATGTGATGCTGTTGAGTTTGAGTTTTATTCTTATGCGTGCATACAAACTTCTGTTTCTTTGAGTCCAATTCTGTTCTGACAGATGTTATGGACACGGTTGTGTACTGAGTCGAATTCTAGTTGAACATTACACACACCACACCTTTTCCGACGTCGGTTTCACCGTGGACATAGGAGGAGATTGTTAGGATATTTGGTTTATATGTTCGCGCGTGTCTGGACCGACTCGGAATGACCCAATGGGTTTCGTGTCACTAGGGTGTAACGGATCTACACTAGAGATACTATATAAGGTCATTCTATACTGATGAGCCTTAGTGAACTATCTTGAGCGGAGCCATTTACAGTATTTGGGTATTACACACATAGATAAAGGGAGAACACATGTAAGGGGAGTCGTACCACTAGTGAACCATCACACTAAATAATATTTCCACGATAATTCATAGTGATATCTAGAAATATAAACTTGTTCATGTTATATTGACTGTAGGTGTTTACACTGCCAAATTACTTCATGTTCTGTGTGATTTATATCTCATTACCGTGATTTACTATTATCAAAAGGGTGAGTTTGTTCGAATATGCATTCTGCATCTCTCAGGTTTGATAATATCAAATTCTAAGCTGTATTTGATCATACATTCTTTCGGTATAGTGTGCAAGTTTACATGTGTGAAGTTTTCAGGAATGGGGAATTTTGCACTATTGTGGACGATAGCCACTATCACGGGGAGATAGCCTGAGAGTGGACACGTCAGCGATCTGTGGAATGCTGGAACGCACTGGAAGCCATAAAAGGAAACTCACTGTCGCTCGATGATAGTAAATATCACTGGCAATAGCGGTAGTAAATTAGGAAAGGGCTGCTACCTTTCCTTTCCGGCACGGGACTGGTGACGACGCCGCTCTAAATTAGGATGTCGTCAGGGATATCTCACTATCGCTGATGATAGCGTTTTAAAAAGCTATAAAAGCGATTTCTTTCTTCTGATGGCGTGGCTGGAACCCTTGAACGTCCAGAGGCTATTCTTTGTCGTCTCTATTGCTGAGAGCGACCATCTAAGGAGAACGTTTTCCCTCTTGCACGAATGAAGAAGATCTCTAAACATAACAAGAAAATTGACATTTAGTGATGAAAATTTTGATCACTAAATATTGCGGTTTGATCACTAAAGATATTTAGTGACCAAATTTAATTCGTCACAGGGTGGTCACAAAATGTATTAAGTGACAAAATAAATTTTCGTCACTAAATGTATATTTTTAGTAACAATTAATTGTAGTCACTAAAGGTACCTTTTTAGTGACCCCTGATTTTCATCATTAAATAAACATTTAGAGTGCCAACTAATTTTCATCACTAAAAGTGCATTATTAGTGATAACTTTTTTCGTCACTAAATTTATTTCGTTACCCAATTTATTTAGTCAGTAGTTATACAATGCACTAATAACACCTTTTGGTTACTACATTTATTTATTTCACAAATAAATAAAACAATAAATAAAATATTCATTTGCTAAAAAAAATCTCATGAACGAAAAAACAATGTTTAAAGGTGGGAGATATCTCAAACCTTTTCGTACAAACCAATAGTGCTTTTAACTCTATTAAACTCAATATATAAGAAAACTCTATTCTAAACAAACATTAATTACATAATTCTTTCTTTATAAGTAACACAAAATAAATAAATATATTATGATTTCTCCCTCCTCTCCAAGCTCCCCGTCTTCAAGCTCCTCATAGGCATCATTTCTACAAGATCCATCTCCATCTTTCATGGAGGTTCAAATTTTAGCTACTTGGAGGCACTTATCAGAAATTCACTCCATCATTGCTCAAACATCTAGTTATCTCAAATGGAACCTTAAGTTTCCTTCTTAACACTTTCGTAAGCTGAGAAAATCCGGCAACCGTAAAAGATCATAGTGCAAAAGTACTATATAAAATCCACTACACCTTGACAAAGAATTTTTGAGACAAAACGTATATATCGTTACTAAATATTTTAAAAAATTTATATTTTGCGACAAAACGTATATATCGTCACTAAAGATATGTCTTTAGTGACCAAATATTTATTCTGTCACTAAAGACGTGTTTTTAGTGACGGACTTTAAGTTGTTTTTAGTGACAATATATTTCGTCACTAAATGTCAGTTTTCTTGTAGTGAGGAGTTTGTGAGAAAAATTCCTAGGAGGAGTTTGTGAGAAATCGACCTTTGAGGTCTCCAAATTTTTGGGAGGAATTGCGGAAATCACCCTGGGAGGATGTCTAGATTTGAGAGATCTAGTAGGCTCATCGATCTTCTTGGGAAGAAGTGAGAGATTCAACCGGTCCTAGAGAAGGGTCAATATAGAAACCACAAGTTGTTTGATTCACCGCATCCGATCTCCGGCGTCATGCAGATATCGTTTTGAAATTTGTAAACTCTATTTCTCATATTCAATGAAATTATGTCAATTTGTTTGATCTTTAATCATACGTGCTCACTGTGGAATAATTGATTGAATACGTGTTTGTATCAAAATTCGTTCTTCAGAAACAAGAAACAAAGTTCCAGAGGATATCGTTGGCAAAAGCTATATATCGCCTGATGATAGGTCCAGAAAAGTTGCTTCTTGTTTCATAAGTAAATTTTAATCTCTAGTCAATCTCTACAAACCTTATTCACCCCCTCTAAAGTTGGCCACTAGATCCAACATTGCGCACTCCACGTTCTTTACATCCGATATGGTGGCTCCGACATTCTTCACTCCTTCAAAGCTTCCACTCAAATAACATCGGACTGAGACGAGGAAAAACAAAATTTTCATACTCCGCATGCATAGGCTGTATACTCCGTTAATTTGGACGAAATGTGATAGGTCCCCTCAAATAATTAATAAGAATTGGGGTGCGAATAAAGGCATCTCCACCATAATGGGTGTGTGAATAGTCACACTTTCCCCATTATGGGAGGTGGCCTTAGTGGGAGGAGAGGAAACCACCAACAATCGCCCCCGTCGCGAGGCCCTGGTCGCACGACCTTGGTCGTGCGGCCCCAATTGTGTGACATCCATAGTTGTGCGACACTCCAGATGTAAGTTTCCACGACCGCGCGACACCCTGGACGCATGGCGCCTCGGTCGGGGGGGTGCCTCCACACGGTCCTGCGGACACGGTCGCATACGTGCAGCTCACGCACGGGGATCCCTCCTTTCGCACCGGTCATATGGTCGTACCCGCGCAGCTCGCACGCGGGGATCTCTAATGTGTGCGTTGGTTGCACTACCGCACCAAAGCAGCATGCGCGCATAGATCCCTTCTGGAGCACTGGCTGGGCGGCCGCACCCGCACAGGCCACGCGCGGGGATCTTTCCTCAGCTCGAGATCCTTCCCCTGCACGCGTGAGGGGGACTTCACACACTCATCAACGCACATGACCCTTTCACTCACGCTTTCTTCTTCTTTTCCTCCTTGTCTCTACAATTGTTGCAGGATCTTGTGGCGCTTGCCTCCATCGCCATCGTCGCCTCCATCATCGTTGGTCCTGTACAAACTGTCCGAGCTGCCCGAACTTCCCAGTGGTGTGGTCGTTATATTTGCAAAAACAACGATCCCAGTGCTCCCGATCGAGAGTTCCTTTTCGCCCGCTTGGTGGTTATGGTGACACAATTACTAAGACACCCCTCTCGAAGGTTATAAAAGGGGCTATGAGCCCTCATTTGAAGGCACACTAAATTCCACACCAGAGAGAGTTCCTTCAAAGATCCTTCAGCGTTCTCTTTCGGTGTTCAAAGATCACCTCGAAGATATCCTTCGGGACTCGAAGATCTCCTTCATTTTTGAAGACTCAATCAAATGTGACTTGAAGATCTCACTTGGCTTCAAGCTCTGAGCCATGACCCTCGGATTCTACGTTCTTCTTCTGTATTATTTTTGACAACCCCACATTCAACAACCCCAATTTTCCCTGAAATCTCATTGTAATGAGCGGTGATCTGTCACCCACGAGAAGCAACTATTTGTAACCCCTAAAACATAGTGGACATTGGTCAACACCGATCGGCCCCGTGTTTTTTTTCCTTTCCGAGTTTTTCACGTAAAAAGTCTTGTTGTCAACTATTGGTTATTTCTTTGACTATTTCCACGCTGGACTCAATCACTCTCAGACTGAGACGGTTTAATTTAATCGGACAATAAGAGCGTCATTCGACCCACAACAATTTGCAAAACTAGTTTTCTTTTCTTCGTAGCGGTAACAACCATTGTCATGCCAATCATGTATTCTATGATGGCGATGTTTTCGTCTAAACTCACTCGAACAAAAACGCCCCACCAATGGGGGTGTGCATAAAAAATGGAAACCGGCCAAACCAGGTCAAATCGATAAAGACAAACCGATCTTCGGACCGAATCAATCAGTTCGGTCCAGTTTCAGTTTAGGGGGCTGAAAGCCGAAAAAATTGAACCGAACTATTAGAAAATAAAAACGGAATTCGGTTTGTTTGTTGTGTACCCCGAAAAAATTGAACGGAACTGTACTATTAGAAAATAAAAACGGTTAGCGAATTTTACGTATTATAATTTCATTTGGATCATGACATTCAATTTCTTCATTTTAGGTGCCAACAACTAACACTAATAGAATGAATGAAGCTTTGGATGAAATACATATAAATGAAAATTAAATATGTTTTACTTATTGTTTTTTTTTTGAACGAATACTTGAACTTATCATCTTAATTGCACTAGTTAATCTAAATGATGTTATATATGTTCCTTAAATTTTCTTTTAAATTTTTGATGATCTTATTTTTTTGGATAATACCTTTTATAGTTAATAGGATTTCCACTCAACTAGTAGCCGGCCAACTAAGAAATCATTAACAAAAATCAATATTTTGTGAATACTATGTTTTGAGTTTGCCGGAAAACCGAACCGATGTTAAAAAACCGAACTGGGCCAATCAGTTTCGGTTCGGTTTCTGTTTTGGGTGTGTAAAAATCGATGCTATTCAGTTCGATTTCGATTTTACCTAAAACCGAACCGCTTGAAGGCCTACCGACCAAACAGAGCCAATGCCATTATTGATTTTTCCAACACTACTTCTTTATTGCACGAGTGCACGACAAAGAATGTATTTACAAATACAATTATAGAACAAATATACTCCTCGACGGCTCCAAAACATGTTGATCCAGTGCTGCCTGATTGGCTATCCGACCTCCGTCCGACGCGTGACGGAGGCAGAACAAAAAGCGAGGCCTCGCCAAAAGCCGTCGAGACGCAATCCTGTTTGCCCCGTCTCCATCCTGCTTTTTGCAGCCGCAGCGCCGGAGATCCAGCCGAGGCCCAAGATATTTTTCTGGCTTTCAAAATTGTATACCACAAATTTCTTTCTTTCAAAACAGGAAAGATATAAAGGAAGGAGCAAGTGGAACTAAAAGGGAATGAATATACAGGGATTTCCAGCCATTGTTATTTGCCGGCAACAAAGCAAGAAGATTCTGACTGAGACATGATTGATGATGACAGAGACCTCAAGACCTAATCATGTCAAACAACTCATTATTAATGAAATTAAAAGGCAATCCAATCAAATAAATTAATGACCATCAACTTTTGGGTACTTCAAGATAGAATTGTGGATCTAATTTAAATTTTCTCATTGTAGAATTTATTTTGAACTGTGATGGGCCTCCTTGAAATATAGGAATTTCGGGCTGCAGATGTTGAGATTGTGTCACCTCACCAATCCGTGTGCCTTTTTTTATTCCTATTTTGGGGAAGTCCTAAATATGGAAATGCTTTATGGGGGGATATAATCTAGGGATGTTCTTCCTATTTGGTTGAGCCCTGTTTTGGCAACCCCCTCCATATGTGTTCATCTTCATATATTGATGACTCTTGATCCTATTATAAATAGGAGCCAACCTCCCTTTGCCATAAGATTATTCGGTAATATACAACATTAGTGAGAATTCAGAGAGGGAGAGCTTTGAGCTTTTCAGGCGGTTCTTCCGGCGAACGGCGGCAGCAGACGGCGGCATCTTGCGCGCAAGGTTGCGGCGCATCCGGTCACCTCAGGCGAGGCGACATCCGGTCGGCCACCAGCAGTAGGCCCCAGAGGTTCGGCGGAATCAGGCGCGGCGACGGCGGCAGCTGACGCAGAGGCGGCGATACCGGCGGAGCTAACGGAGACGGCGCATCAGGTCACCTCAGCCGAGGCGACATCCGGCCGGCCTCCAGAAGTTGACTCCAGGCGTTCGGCGGCTTCAGGCGGCTGATCCAGGCGGGATCGGCATCAGGCGGCGGAAGTAGGCGATGATTCCAGAGGGGAAGATAGACAGTGTTTTTTCCGTGTTTTCTGTTTTCTCTTGTTGTATCTTGTAACATCATCAGTTTTTAGTGGATCTTTCTGGCGCGCTCTCCTCGTGGACGTAGGAGTCCAATCTCTGAACCACGTATATTATTTTGCCGTCTGTGTGTGTATTTGTGGAATCTCTTCTGGTTTATGATTTTGCGCCATTAAAATTGCTCAGCTATATTTCGTTGCGCTACTGCGGTACTCGGTCCAATTGCACAACAATTGGTATCAGGGGGAGGTTCCGCGGGGGTGATTGTCTGGACATTTTGGTTCTAGATCTGGGTCAACAGTAGGTGACGACATTGGTCCGCTCCCTATCTTCCCAGATCGGCTCCACGAATATCATCTTGATCGCCCAGTAGCTCTGCGAGCAAGACAATGTCGGCAAAATTCGAGATTTCTAGGTACGACGGAAAGATTGATTTTGGCCTTTGGCAGAAGCGCATAAAGGCCGTTCTCGTCCAGCAAGGTCTTCATAAGGCTCTCCTCGGCAAGGAGAAGTTCGGAAAGAAGGACGACGAATGGGAGGAGCTCGATCTGAAGGCCATCAGCACGATTCAGCTATGTTTGGCCGATGAGGTGATGTATAACGTGGTGGATGCTGAGACAACGGCGGACTTGTGGAAGACGCTCGAAGAGCTATATATGTCCAAGTCGCTGACGAATAAGCTGTATGTGAAGAAGCAGCTATACAGCCTGAGAATGTCGGAGGGCTCACAACTGCTAGATCACATGAACGTGTTCAACAAGCTCGTCTCCCAGTTGCGGAGTATGGACGTTAAGGTCGAGGAGGAAGACCAGACTCTGCTCCTGTTGTCTTCATTGCCGAGGTCCTTCGATCATCTGGTCACCACTATCCTCTACGGGAAGGATACTCTGAAGATGGAAGAAGTGATGACGACGCTGCTCTCGAACGAAACGAGGAGCAAGTCGGGCCCTAGGGCCGACGAGGGCTTATTCGTGAAGAGCAAGGACACATTGAGTGGTAGATCGAGAGGGAAAGGCAAGTGGGAAGATCGACCTAGGGTAAAGTCCATAGGCAGGAACACGTGTCACTACTGTAAAGAGGAAGGGCACTGGAAGGATAAGTGTCTGAAGCTGAAGCTCAAGGAGCAGGCGCATGAGCCAGATTTGGCTGCGGTAGCATCTGAGGATGAGAGCGATGCCGATGCTCTTCATGCTGCACAAAGCAGTGAGACCACAGGCTCCTGGATCTTGGATACAGGATGCACGTTCCACATGTGCCCGAACAGAGAGTGGTTCTCCAGCTTTAGGCAATATGAGGGTGGTCGAGTTCGGATGGGGAATGTTTCAGAGTGCGAGATATCGGGAGTCGGTAACATCAGGATCAGGATGTTTGACGGAGTGGTTAGGACCCTCACCGATGTTCGGTATGTGCCCGATTTGAGGAAGAGTTTGATTTCGTTAGGCACTCTGGAGGCCGCCGGGTATTCCTTTACCAGTAATGACGGATATTTGGAGGTCAGGAGAGGTGCGCAGACAATCTTTAGAGGAGAGCGTTTCGGGTCGCTCTATAGACTGATTGGCACCACGACTGCCAGGGGAGATGCGAGGAGAGAAGTCAGACCGTCTCTCGAGCTACAGGGCACAATAGCATATGCATCTCATGCGATCTCCCCAAATCGCGATTCCTTCGATAGAGCTATAGAGAGCAGGATCCGCTCTCAGCGGAAAGCGAGGAAAAAGGACCTCGGTGGAGGTAAAGTTTTCGCATCCGTGGGTAGAGAGTCATCTCAGGAGAGCCTAGACGCCGCAAAGGGAGCCATCCGGCTCAAGGGTCCCACCAGGGAACTCATGATCACTCTGGAGAAGGTGGAGTCGCACTGTGAGAGGTTGAGTGCGAGTCGTCTTGCAAAAGACTCGGTTTATAGGGCAAGGGCGAAGCACGTCGGGGTGCGCCACCGGGAGCTGAAGGAGTTCGGTAGAGGTAGAGGCAGGAAGTTGCGGGAGATATCCTGGAGGGATATTAGTACGGACTTGCGAGGAAGTCCAGTGACTGGAGTCAAGTTCAAGAGCGGTCTTGACTTGACTCATTCTGATGCGCGTTGATCGCGGTCAGGCCCCAGGGAGAGGGGGCTCGTAGTCGCCAGTAGTGGAGATATTTTAGCTGAAGGTGGAGTTTTGCTTGCGTGAGGCGTCAAAGTGGAGATTGTTAGGATCGTGACACCTCACACGCACATGGATCGTCCGGATCGCGCCACGTCGGCGATTCGTGGGAGGTGTTATTACCTATTTCGGGCGAAATTTCAATTGGGGATCCTTTTTTTTTGGAAGTTAATTGTGGCCGGCTATTCCTTTTTTCTATAATTAGATTCATAGCCTTTTAGGGAGGAGTTATTTTTTGGAGATCTTTGATGGCCGGTTATTCTTCATTCCAATATTAGATTATCTCCTAATTGAGAGGGGGTTTTTTGTTGCTATTTATAGGGGAGCTGTCATGACCGATTATGAGAGAAAAAAAATAATTAAGAGGAGGGAATCCGTGAGATCCAATTTGTGAACAGAGAGCTTCAGGCGGCGCAATTCCGGCGGCTTCGGCTTCGTCTCAGGCAGCGGCGGCGGGTTTTGGGCCCGGTGGCAGAGTAGCAACGAGATAGGCATCAGGCGCGGCGGCGAAGGAGCACAGTGGTCTGGATGGAGTTCCGGCCGAGCTTGGCGCGCACATTTTTTTTGCTCAGGAGGAGCAACGTTCCGGCGACAGCGCTGTCGGGAATCCGATTGCTCCAGTCTCAGTTTTTTTTGTTTGTTTCATTTCTCTGTCCGACTCATTGAGATCTATTGTAATCGGTAACTTTCTGATTTTAGTGGAATTTGTCTGGCGCGCTCTCCCCGTGGAGTAGGAGTCCCATACTCCGAACCACGTAATCTTTTGTGTCGTCTGTGCATGCTAGAATCTCGTTCCGTACTTTATTTTGCGCAATACTGGTTCTTGCTCATTCGTGAAATTCCGTTGCGCTACCGCGGCTTAACTCGATCCGATTTCACAACATGCGGATAGCTTGATATTCCAATAATTTTCACCACGTAAGTGGGGAGTTTTGGAGAAAACCGCTCCGCACCTGATCCGCGCGCCTGATCCCCAAGCGATACGCGTGTCAACCGCCGCCGGGGGCTCGTCGCCTACCTCCCCCGCCGGCCCGCCCTTTTTACCCAATCTGATTGTCCCCACACGATCTCCACTGTCCAATGCGCGGATAACCACCCGCATAACCACCGATATAACCACCTGTAATGAGTGGGTGCAAATGTCTGAAATTATATGGGTCTACGCATGACGAAAATTTTAAAATAATACGCGCGTTAAACTATATTAAATCATGTTGTAAATAATAAATATGATGGTTAGGTCTGCAGATATTCGCATAACCACGGTAACCACTCATGTGGCTTATCAATAGGACCCCATCCTCCTCTTCATTCTCATCTTTTTTCTCCTCCTACGCGTCAGAACTCTCCAGAGATCTCTATCTACCTTGAAGATCTTCGAACACCATGAAGATTCCTCGAAGTCTACCACGCCCCTACGTACCAAGCATTCCGTCAGACTTGCTCAGCAATACTCCAGCGTGTAGTGCCCCCAGTACTCAACATCCGGCCGACGACCGCAAAAATTTTATTCGCACCCGCCTCAGAACGTTCAGAGGAAGTCCGCCAAATTGTCAGAACGCAGGTTCCCCACAACTAACAAAAGACAAACATCAAGCTTCACGAGTGATGGTCTGTCACCTTCCAAACGTGCCTCTCTCTCTCTCTCTATCTCTCTCTCTCTCACACACACAGTTGTAACGAGGAGCGCCCTATCGCCCTCAAATTCTCCAAAGTCCAGCAAAACTATAGCAAATAGCGAAGTTTGGTCAACAGCATTCCGTCACGTGGTTTTTCTCCAAAGCCCTATAAAAAACCTTATCGCTTACTTCCTTCTTATTTTTTGACTGTATACACG
The DNA here is from genome assembly GCA_039513925.1 of Platanthera zijinensis. Lineage (NCBI taxonomy): Eukaryota > Viridiplantae > Streptophyta > Magnoliopsida > Asparagales > Orchidaceae > Platanthera > Platanthera zijinensis. The sequence continues at coordinate 57,689,756 of CM077078.1, forward strand.
TTCGACCGCTCAGGATCTAGGACTGTCTGATTACACCGGTCTATCAAGAACCTTGAGCGTCCAACAACAAACTGAATCCAACTTTAGAATTGTGCTTATCGTGGATATATTTGAGATTTTGTTTTCATTAATAAAATACGCAAATTTCTCTAGATTTTTTTACCAATGATGTAAATAGTAAAATGAGGTTAGCGAACATATAATTTTGTAAATAAAATATTGCTCTTAGATGCCTATGAAAAGGAATGAAATTTTCATTTGTAAGACATTCATTTTAGAAACAATTCATGAGTTCTATTCTCTTTTGCTCTCTTTTACTTATGTGTTGTTATTTTATTTATTCCTAATGGGGTTCCCCTAAGCGGGTGCTGGGCTCTCGGCCACGCGCGAGTATGCGCGTGGCCCCGCCTGGTCACACGCAAGTATGCGCGTGCCGACACACGGTCTAGGGCCGCACGCGGTTTGGGACCGCGAGTGCCCGAGCGCATTTTGGGGCCGCGCACACCCGTGCGTGGTCTATGACCGCGCACACCCGCGCGTGGCCCCAGGCTGCGTGCTCCCGCACCTATCATGTGGTCGCATGCGGCCTCTCCCTAAGAGGTGGGCGGCCTTCCGGCCGCCCTCCCTCCAGGCCGCTTGGATCTGGCGGCCTCCTGGATCATGACAACCCCTTCTGCTACTGAGGGCGGGCCTCCTCCCCTCCTTCTGGCCGCTCAGATCGGGTGGCCTCCTTGCTGCTCACATCCAGATGGCGTTTGCTACAGCAGGCGGGCGACCCCTACACCGCCCCGCCCCTCTGGCTGTCCGGATCGGGCGGCCTCCCGACCGCCCAAATCCGAGCAGCATTCGCTGTAGAAAGCGGGCGGGCGCCTCTCTGGCCGCTCGGATCGGGCATCCTCCCGTCCCTCAGATTCGGGTGGCCCAATTTGCCAAGGAGGGCGGGAGGCCTCCAGGCCATCCTTTCCTCTGGCCGCTCGGATCAGGCGGTCTCTTGGTCGCCCAAATTTGAGCACCCCCTTGGTTGCCTAAGACGGGTGGCACTGCAATGGCCGCTTGGCCCTCGGCCAAGATCCTGTTGTCGGCCGGCCTTCGCCAACCAGACTTTCCCCGCCGGCCAATCCTCCGTCGTCTGATCGCACTCCCACGATTGTCCATGTTGGTTCGTGGGTAACCACCCACGTAACCACTTGTGTAACCACTTGTAGTGGGGGGAGTGTGTAGCCAAAAATAGGACCGGTCTGCGTTTAATATAATTAATAAAATAATGTGTGCATAATACGTTATAAGATCAGTCTGCAATTTGTAATTACGGTGGTTACGGTTTGCGAATAACCCGATAACCATCGTAACTACCTTGGGGCCTATAATTAGAATCTCAGACCCTCCTTCATTTCTACCATTTTTCTCCCTAAAATTCTCTATGATTTGTTCTCTCCTCTCCTATTTGTCCTTTTGTGCGCATGTTCGTCCTTGGGCGCTCTCCCCCCAGCGTGCGTCCTTCTATACGCATTTCTTTCCGTGTATATGTTCCTCCTTGTTTGCGCTCCCCCTCTGTGTGTGTCCCTCTGTGCACACATTTCTCCTTGTGCGCGCTCCCTCTTGCGTGCATCTCTCTATCTGCACGTCCTTCTGTGTGTTCGATCCTCCTTGTGTGCATCCCTCCTTGTGTGCGATGTCGCACGCTCCCCTCTCTAGACCACTACAAGAGCTTTACGCCCTCAACTCAAAAACTTGTATACCAACAACCAATGAGACCATAGATCCAGACTCCTCTCAACACAGCAGGGGACAAGCCGCAGGGATAAAGTCACGTAGAACGCGCCGCTCAAGCCTCCATGCAGCAGTTAAAGATTCCAGAACATCCAGAGTGTGAAGCTCCCTACTGTAGCAACTGAAAAACTTAGCTTCATGAGTGGTGTCCTGTCGCCCTCCGAGCACATCTCTTTCTCTTAACAATTGTAACGAGGAGCGACCTGTCTCCCTCGCAGTCTTTAAGAAAGCTCTCTAACAATACCCAAGATTAGTGGAAGTTTGGTCGGCACCGATCCGACCACGTGGTTTTTCAACCCTTTCCGGGATTTTCCACGTTAAATTTTTTTTACATTGTCAACTTTCTACTTCTTGTGACTGTTTGCGCGCTCGACTGCTCCACATGCTAAGACGATGCAATTTCGTCCGGTCTATCAGAAGCGTTGAGTTGGCCGCAACCATTCTCTCCCACTCTTCTCTCTTCCCTACGCTAACAACTAGTATTAGAGGGAGGTTCTGACCTTGGACGTAGATGCATGACTCCAAATTTTAAGGAAGAGAGATTTGATGAAAGAGATAGCTTCAGTTTGTGGAGGATAAAGATGATCACTCTATTGAAACAACAAGGCCCCTACAAAGTCATGTTCGAGCCGGAGAAATTACCAAAGGAGATGGTGGAGGATATGAAGAAAGAATAGGAGTTGAAGGCTCATTGTAATATTCAACTTTATCTCGTTGATGAGGTTAGTCGTTGTGAGAAATTCAAAATAGCTTAATATTTTATTTCCAAAAAAGTTGAATATTACATGAGATGACATCTCTTTATATAGAATATAGGATAAAAGAGAATTTTCAAATAACGTTGTAAGACTAAATACAAGAACCAGAACAAGGGAATTCGAGTGATTACAAACAATAGTAACTGCCCGGACTATAGTTAAACACAATACCAGCAGTAACACAATGAGTAACTACCTGAACTCTAATACCTTCCTGAGTAAATCAACAACACTGGGCGGTTACACCATGATTAATCGCCCGACCTTATCAACACATTCTCACGTGCTTTAATATTCTCCTTCAAGCCATAACATATATGTTAATCATTCCCAGTTGGCCCAAATATTCGAAAAAAATGAAGAGACGGGTTTTGTAAAGAGCTCATAACTTGAGCGACGATCTCAGTTGCTTACGCCATGCAACTAGCTCATAACTGCAATGGATGATATGATTGGCTCAAGCAAACGCACAAAGGGGTCGCATGAAAGAACGATTTCAACGCCCGGACAAAATAAGAGATATTGCACATTGAAACATATACATCAGTCAGGAAAAAAAACTAAACACTTTTTTTTACTAGTGGCAGCCTCCGAAAATTGTGGGGGTATTTTATGGGGTTCCCTTAAATTCCAACTGAGTCAAACTGGAGTTCATAAACCACAACCCCGATTGGCTTGCAAAAATGGTTCACCTCGGTCATACGGGGGCTCGTCTCAACCAAAAGGATGATTCGATGCAGGAGACCCGTCCCAACCATAACAGCGCGCGTGCACCTGTGCTCGGTGGGGCACGCGTGCGTGTCCGCATGCGCTCACAAAATCCCAGCATATGCAAAAGACACACGACGTTGCGCCAGGGCAAAGGGTGCGAGCATATGTGCATTGTGCGCCCGGTTGCGCTCGCCGCACACACATGCACAACGCCCGCAGAGCCCCTCCGCCGCAGCATGTGCCCACACACGTGTACGTCATCGCCATGCACGATCCTCACCCAATGTCATCTCCGCCATCGTCACTGTGGCCGTCGCCGTCTTGCTAGTCTGCTCGGACCGTCCAAGTGGCCCTCACCACCATGACGGGCATGATTAAAATATTTTAGAATTTAGTGATCCAGGTGGCCGAAATCATGTGTTCCTATTCGCCCACTCAAGTGCCAAGAGGGCACAATTACCAGTACCCTCCCCCCTAGAAAAGCTATAAAAAGATTCGTAGACCTTTAGTTGAAACGGGAGAAAACAGAGAGGAGCAAGAGCTTTGAGGTTTCCTGGCGAAGTCCTCCTCCTTAGCACTCATCCTTCCACTCAGCACACGTTCCCCGCATTTCCGCTCTTTCTTCATGTCCACTCAGCACGCGCTTCCCGTGTGCCCACTTTGACAACAAGTCTGCTCCAGTGCGTCGTGCCTCCGCATTCCGCACCTGTGCGCGCTTCCCGCGTGCCAACGGGCGGACCCCACATAGAGACACGTCCGGGCGCATGCCTGAGCGTAAAAAAATGCAAAAAGGCTAGGGTTCGGTTCGAAAACAAAGTATGCACGCTGCCAACCTGATCTCCTCCTCTGGATCTCGACAGGCAACCTCAACGATGAAAGCCTCCACCCCTTTTCATCGCCGAGGGGGAAGCCAACCCTAGTCTTGTCCTTGGATAGCCACAAGGCCTCCACAGTTTTTCTTCGCATAGGGGGCAGAGCTTGGGTCTTGAGAGCCGATATATGTTCCTCTTCCATTTTGATATTGATGATTTCTAGTTCTTTTGATTTTGATTCCATTCATTCTAACAGAGGGGCAAAGGCAGTAATTCAAAGTTTGAGAGCAATCGAGCAGGTGCCGAGGCAGCGGTACTTTTTCCATCCCCATTTTGATTAGATTTTGATTTTGATTTTGATTTCTCAATATTAGTTTTTTTCATTCAGCTTAAGCTTAAGTCCATCATCAAAGATTTCTTTTTTGATTATATGGGCTACTTTTATGATAGTGTTTAATAAACTTTTAACTAAATGGCAAACTGAATCATTTTGAAAACATGCAAAGTCAACCTAAATTCCCTTTTATCATTTTATTTTACTGGAGACGATAGTGTTGTTGCACCCAAACTCGACGTCTTAGTCGGGCCGGATTAACTTGAACCGTCTTAGCCCACGGAGCGGTCGAACGCGCAAACAGTCACAGAGAAAGAGAAGCTGACAAGACAATTTTTTTACGTGGAAAATATGTCAACTGGGTGAAAAACCACATGGTCGGATCTGTGCCGACCAAACCTCCACTAGATCTGAGCGCTATTACAAGACTTTTTCAAGAACTCGAGGATGACAGACCGCCTCTCGTTACAATTATTTGGGGGAGAGAGAGAGAGCTCGGAGGGTGACAAGTCACCGTTCACAGAGCTAATTATTTCTTTGTGTGCTGCGAGGAGCAATGTGCTCGCTGTATTTCAGAGTCTCTGGTAATTCTTGAAGGCGGGAGCAACTTGTTGCACATGTTCTGATGACTGGGGCTTGTGAGCTCGTGTGACGCACCTGACGTGTCTTATTCTTTGTGGGTCGTCTCCTATAGAGGAGACGAGAGTTGCTAACTTGTTGACACTTGGTGGTCTCGTTGCAGAGCTGAGGGCGTTGAACACTTGTAGTGATCTTGAGAGCGGAACAAGCAGGGGTGCGCTTGGAGCTGACTTGATGGCAAAGCGTGCAGAGCCCTAGCTGATGAAGAGCACGTGTGCGCTTGCCAAAGGAGAGCGCGTGTAGAGGCGCTTGTCAGAAGAGAGCATGTGTGAGCGCGCAAGGAGGCGGAGCCCGTGGGAACGCACAAGGAAGAGACGCGCACAGGAGCGTGCAAGGAGGAGGCTCGCGCGGGATCGCGCAAGGAAGAGGCGCGCGCGAGAGCGCGCAAGGAAGAGACATGTCGAGAGAACACGAGGAGGTGCAGCACACGTGGGAGCGTGCAAGGAAGCGGAGTGCGCAAGAGCTTGCAAGGAAGCGGTGCGCGTGGGAGCGTGCAATGAGGCGGCGTGCGTGGGAGCGCACAGGAGCGTGCAAGGAAGAGGCACTCGTGGGAGCGCTCAAGGAGGCAGAGCGCGCGGGAGCGTGCAAGGAGGCAGAGCGCGCGGGAGCGTGCAAAGAAGAGGTGCGTGTGGGAGCATGCAAGGAGGAGGAACTCACTGGAGCACGCAAGTAAGCGGCGTGTGTGGGAGCGCGCAAGGAGGTGAGCGCACGGGAGCCCGCTAGGAGGCGGAGCGCGTGGGAGCATGTAAGAAGTCGGAGTGCGCGAGAGCACGCACAAAGGGAAAGTGGAGGAGTGGAGGAGTAGAGAGAGGAAATTCCTCACGAGAAGAAAGAATGAAGATCTTCGAAGGAAGCTTTGAAGACGAAGGAGATCTTCAAAGGGGGGAGAAGGAAACGAAGAAGATTAAGGAAGGAGATAGAAAGTACGTACGAGGATTTTTTAGCCGAGGAGAGAATGAGAAATAAAGGAGAATTTTGGCCCTATTTATAGACTTCATGGGTGGTTATGACAGTTATGCGGCTATCTGCAGTCCATAACCACCTTGATTGCTATTCATAGACCGATTTTTTGACGCCTCATACACATATTATTTTATAATTATATTAACCGCAGACCAATTCTATTTTTGGCAACGCACTTTCCCCATTACGGAAGATCATGTGGGCGATTACGTGGGTGGTACCCACATAACCGACGGCGGCAATCGCAGAAGTGTGATCGGATGGTGGAGAATCGGTGACGACCAAGAATCCGACTGGCTGGACCAGCTAGTGACGGAATTCAGTCGGCGGTGAAGGTTAGCCAAACGGTGGGGGAGATTGGCAACGGTGAACACGACATCCGAGGAAGTAAGGAGCGACGACAGTGACGGCCGCGGGAAAGAAGAGCAACGGCTGCGTCGGCCACGGGAGAGAAGCAACGAAGACGGTCGTGGGATAGAAGCGACAGCGGCGACGATCGCGGGAAAGAGGCAACGGCGGCGGCGTGCCAGGAAGAGAGGCGAGGTGGCCAGGAGGCCGCCCTCCTCCTGGAAACCGCCGCCCAAATTTGGGCGGCATGAAGTCGTCCGATCTGGGCGGCCAGAGAGCTGGATGGCACCCCACCCTCTGAAGCGAACGGGGGCCGCAGGATCCGGGCGGCCAGGGGTCTGTCGAGTCCAGGCAGCCCGAGGGAGGGCGACCGAATGGCTGCCCCTCCCGGGAAAGATGTGGCATGTATGCGGTTCTGAACCGCGCGCAGGCGCGTGCGGTTAGCCGCGCGCCGGCGCTCGGTTGGCCGCGCGCAGGTGCGCGCGGTTGGTCACGCGCAGGCGCGTGGTTCCTAGACCGCACATAGGTGCGCGCGGTTGGCTATGCGCATTCGCGCACGAAATCCATCGGAGCCGCGTTCATATTCGCGCGAGGATGGAAGCCTGTACCGACTGGAATGGGTCCGCGCGACCTGGCGGCCACATGGAGGTGCACGCGGAGCGTGGACACACGCATAGGAATGCGTACGAGCACGACCAACGGTCGAGACTGCGCATATAGGATTTACGGCTCGGTCGAACCCGTTCTGGGTTGCCCCATCAAGTGTATTTGACACAAGAGCATTTCAACATTTAGGTTTCGTTTGGTTCGGCGTTTCGCCGCCTCCGTTTGGAGCAAACGTCGCCTGACGGGTAAACAAACAACCGTCGGGTAAATAAACGGCAGCCGCCGGCGTTTGCTCCGTTTGCACCCGCAACAAGGAGGAAACGGTCCCGATCCGCTCTGTTTCGACCTCCACCTCTTCTCATCTGGTTCCAAAGTGGTGTTTCAACCCACCGGATGCACCCTCCACCGCCGAACCAAATATAGCCTTAACTTTGCTTCTTGTTTGTACCTCGATGATTATCCTGTATATAGCGTCATTAGCACGGACACTTATCTACTTGCACGGGAAACATGTCATCTATCGAAATATCAAACCCGAGAATATGCTGCTCGGATTGCAGGTGCTTTTGGCTTGATCTTAAATTGCTTGTACACATGTTTGCACTTTACATTCAATGTATTAAAAGCTCCTACAAGATACCTCACTTTTAGAAGAAAGGGAAAAAGCTGGTAGCTTTTGATCTATACTGCTATCAATTGTTTGATTCCAATTAATTTATGACTTTTAGTTCAATTTGCTTTTGCAATTTCAGCCCTAGTTATGCAATTCTAGTTTTTTGTTGTTGTAGATATGCAATTTGAGTTTCACTTAAGCTATTTTGATTATATCCATTATACATGTTCCATGATACTATCAATTTGCCATGATGCTATCAAAATTTTTTATTTAAATTTATATGCAAATTAGGTGTTATGTACATTGTTATTTTGATGAATTCTAAGTTTAAATTAATTGCGTCCAGGCTTTGTAAAATTTCTAATTCTGTCGCTACGCGTGCCCTTCCCACTTACAAGACTATTCCCGAGGGCGCTCCACGCCTTGCTCCAATTAATTTATGACTTTTAGTTCAATTTGCTTTTGCAATTTCAGCCCTAATTATGCAATTCTAGTTTTGTTGTTGTTGTAGATATGCAATTTGAGTTTCACTTAAGCTATTTTGATTATATCCATTATACATGTTCCATGATACTATCAATTTGCCATGATGCTATCAAAATTTTTTATTTCAATTTATATGCAAATTAGGTGTTTACATTGTTATTTTGATGAATTCTAAGTTTAAATTAATTGCGTCCGGGCTTTGTAAAATTTCTAGTTCTGTCGCTACGCGTGCCCTCCCCACTTAAAAGACTGTTCCCGAAAGCGCTCCACGCCTTGCTCCAGAACGCGTTTCGCTCTGATTCCCGACGTGTTCCACAACGTTTAGCTTCATCAAATGTCTTACACTTAGAAACATTCCGTAAACGAGAGGTGGTCTGTCACAAATGCGTATATTCGTACTCAACAAATACTAATGGATCTCATCAAAACTGGATTTGACACTGTGATTTTCTCTTTTTGTGTCTTCTACAAAAAAAATCTAGTTTTATGATGTTAATTCTAAATCGACCTTCACTGTCTGTGCGCTTGACTCACTCTCGGGCTAAAACGATCCAATTTATTTGATTCATGGGAGCGTTAAGCGACCCGCAACAAATATATTATATAATAGAATATACAAATTTTTTAAGGGAATCTTCATTTGAAGCTAAAATTTGAAACCAACCCAGTGAAAATTGTTAAAGGCACCACATTTTTGGCTAGCAATATCACTTTGTTAAAGACGCCACATTTTCTCATGTTTTGTTAAAGGCTGCTAAAATTGTTAATTGCATCGCAATAGTATTAAATGCACCACAACTTAAATTTCAATAAAAAAAAATCATGAAACTACATCATAAATTACGGCAAAAATATAAATTATTGTAAACAAAAAGACATTAATTTTGTTCTCCTTGATCATCACGGTCTTCATATTCCTATAAGAAATTAAAAACAAATTAAAATCAACATAAGTATATATATATATATATATATATATATATATATATATATATATATATATATATATATATATATATATATATATATATATATATATATATATATATATATATATAATATGATCGTCAATCATTATAGAAAATTATGAATAAAATTTAACTTGAAACATCAACAACCACACATTTCTTAACAATCGTACATTTCATAACAATCCTAAACTCCCAAAAAAAATTGGATTCAAAAGCTACTACTTTGACTTTGAGAGGAGGGACCAAATATGAGACCTTTGCTTGGTTGCAGTTAAGTAACCAGTGGTGATGGTGGATACGCAGGAAGTCGGCATCCGTCTAATCCATGTCCTCAATGACATGCTCTGTGGCGGTGCAACACAAATTTTAAAGCAACAAACGTCCTCGTTGAGCAGATTTCCATACCCAGAGGCGATACTTTGATGTGTCTCTCGCCAACCTACTTGCCACCTCGAGCCCTACATGCATGCTCAGCCCATTTCTCCGGTGAACGGTCGATCCGGCGAGCCTGAGGTCGTCGAATAAAACTCAGATTTCAAGCGAGTACGGTGCGAGTTTGTGCAGTATCATGATTGTTTTTGGGGGAGTAATTTTTGTTGAGGCTCCGCTCAAGATAGTCCACTAATGCTCATCAAGTGTGGAATGATCTTATATAGTATCTCCAGCGTAGAGTCTGGCCCTAGAATGACATGAAACCCAATGGGTCGTTCCGAGTCGGTCTCGACACGCGCACACATATAATAAATACCATAACAATCTCTTCCTATGTCCGTCGTAAGCCCGACTTCGAAAAATAGGTGGTGTCTGTAGTGTTCAACCGAACATGAAGCACTCACAACCGTGTCTGATACATTTATCAAAATATATTGGACGTTAAGTAAAACAGTTGTATGCATGCATAAAAATAAATAGAAAAACTCAGCAGCATCATAACAAAGTCTAAAGTACAATCACAACACAGGTACCAGCATACCTAGTGTCTCATGACCAACTAAGAGCAAGACAGTCCAAACAAAATAAGTGAAGTAAAGAAGAGCTAAAACAGTGATCTAAGCAGAAGAAAAAACCACAGAAATACTCTAGAGAACATCGTCTATCAGATCATCCTTGTCAGGATCCCAACCTACACATACTCCTCCATCAACAAAAGCACTTGTATTTCCCAACAGAGAATTTCATTTAGAATGAATTCCAACTTTTTGAAAAAGTACATGTATCTAGTTCAACTTATAAGAACGTAGTACTTTATAATTAACTAGATTACACCTAACATAGAGTATTGTAGGTTCTACCTCAGAATCCATTATCTATTTTTAAAAAAACGATCTTATGAACTTCTGGACACCGTAGCTGTATATGTGTTCCTATGTGGAATGTCACGGTTACTGTTCTTCTAAAGCTAACTAGAACTCATCAAATGTGGAATGAAACCAATCAACAGGAGAATAGCCAAACTGAGTTAGATCGTGTTATCAAATGTGGAATAACACTCTCCTCCAAGGTAAGGTAGATGAATCCCGATGAAGATGTTAACATCAGATATGGAATGAAACAACTTAACAGATTCTTACTCAGCAATCCCGAACATCAGCGGAGCACAATACGCTTGCTTTGACAAAGGAAAGTGGGAGGAATCAAAACATTCGGACTAAGGCTGAACTGAATCGCCTAACCTTGAACTAAGGCTGAACTTAAATCGCCTTGAGTCTCATTTCCCCCACTATTTTGATTAATCGGTCTTTGAGCATTCCTTTCGTCAATGGATCAGCTAGGTTATCCTTCGATTGCACATCGATCAAGGTGAAAACATCTTTTTCTTTTAGATAATTCAGTAGAGCATGTCTCAGTCGTACATGTCTTTTCTTAGTATTAAAGAGCACATTCTTGACGACTTGGACTATTGTCTGATTATCACAGTACATGCTTAAGGAATTGACTTATAGCCTAGACAAAGGAATGTATAGAATTGAATTCCTGATCCAGTTTGCCTCTTCACCAGCCGAAGCTAAGACAAACAACTCGGCTTTCATAGACAACAAAGCTATACAAGTCTGTCTGATTTCCAAGTAACAACAGCTCCACCCATAGTGAATATAAATCCACTCGTAGACTTACTGTTATCAACTTCTGAACACCATGAGGCATCGGAGTATCCATCCACAGTAGGAGGGTAACCATTGTAGCATAGAGCATGATCTTTAGTACCTATCAGGTATCTCATCAACTTGTCTAGGGCATCCCAATGCTCTTTGCCTGGGCTATTGGTAAAGCGACTCAGCATGCCAACAGAGAAGGCAATGTCTATTATTATACAACTTGTGACGTACATGAGGCTATCGATGATCTTTGAGTACTTGGTCAATGCTGGTCCTTTCATTCGGACGCAACTTGACGTTTAGATCAAACAGTGTCTCTACAGGCCTACAGTTTTATAACCCCAGGTAGAAAGAATTTGCTCTACATAGTGAGCTTGACTAAGAGTAATGCAACTTTTGTCTACTCTAACTTTCATTCCTAAAAGGGTATCAACGGGACCAAGGTCCTTCATGTCAAATGCTTTTGTAAGAGTGGATTTAATATCCCTTACTACAGCAAGATTTGACTACAGAATCAACATGTCATCCACATATAGGCATATAATGACTATTTTATTTAACATTGAGCGGTGATAGAAGCACTTGTCTGAAAGACTGGACTGAAATTCAATGCTCTTTACCACTTGGTCAAATTTTATGTGTCACATCTTAGACGCTTGCGTGAGCCCATAAATTGATTTGTCTAGTTTGCATACTTTCTCTTTTAAATCTTTATGTACATAATCTTTAAATTGTGTCATGTAGATCTCCTCATCAAGATCTCCATTCAAGAAGGCTGTCTTCACATCCACCTGATGAACTATAAAGTTCTCGATAGAAGCTATAACAAGAAGAATCCTAATAGTGGATAGGTTACATACAGGTGAATAGATGTCAAAGTAGTCAACTCCCCCTTATTGTTTATAACCCTTAGCTACTAAATGTGCTTTATATCTGGCTATAAACCCATCACTGTGCAATTTCTTCTTCAGTACCCACTTGTATCCTAGGACTTTAGCTCCTTTCAGCATGTCAACTAGATGCCAAGTGTTGTTTTGTAGCAGCGAGTTCATCTCATCATCGATGGTTTTTGCCCACATTAATGGATCTCTAGATCTCATTGCTTCCTGATAGGAAAATGGATCATCCTCTAAACTGTATATGACAAAATTCTCACCAAAATCCTTAGGGATTCTATCTCTTGTAGATACTCTAAGAGGAACGGGTTCCACCTCTAGAGATTGGGGAGCAGTGCTAGAGGGACTGGCTTCAGGTTCTACCGTAGATTTTGAAATCATATCAATAGACCCAGAGACGGTCAAGCCATGATCTTTGATAAATTTATGTTCAAAAAAAATAACATCTCTAGACTCTATCACTGTATTAGTAAATAGATCCAGAAACCTGTCAGTTGCACTATCTTCTGCACTACCTAGATAAACGTAGGTCATTATTTTAGGTCTCACCTTAGGTCTTTTAAGGTCTTATATTATTACATAAACAATACAACCTCAAGTCTCCAGATTGTCATATTTACAAGGATGGTCATGCCACAACTCATACAGAGTAGAGTTGAGCTTTGAGTGAGGCACTCTATTTAGAATGTGATTTACAGTTAGGACTGCTTCCTCCCAAAAGGAATTAGGCATGCAATCTATGAGGAACATAGAATTCAACATCTCTATTAAAGTTCTATTCTTACGCTCAGCGATACCATTCGACTGAGGTGAGTAAGGAGCTGTAATTTCTAGGATTATACCCTTAGAGGAACAAAAGTCCCTAAACCCAGTTGTAGTGTACTCTCCTCCTCGATCACTTCTAAATTTCTTAATCTTTAAGTTTAACTAGTTCTCAACACGAGTTTTAAAAATCTTGAATATCTCAAAGGTTTCATCTTTCGATTTTAATAGGTAGACATGACAATATCTAAAAAAATCGTCGATGAATGTAATAAGATACTTCATTCCTCCTCTAGTGACATGACTTCGAAAATCACAGAGGTCGGAATATATCAATTCAAGAAGTTGTGTGCTCCTAGATTCTGACTTGAAAGGATTTCTAGTAATTTTTGTTTGGGCACAAACCTCACACTTATCAAATCGAATAGAAAGATCTAAAGGGATGTTGTGACTCTTAGCTAGATCTCGCATTTTCTTGTAGTGCACATGTCCAAGTCTATTGTGTAATAACTTTGGATCAATAAGAGCCGAACTCACTTGATTAATGCACTCATTTTCTAGTCTAAGTCTGTACATACCATTGATCATATACGCATAACCAAAATAATGTGAATTAACTGCTAAAGTTATTCTACCGTTTTGGGTTGTAAAATAAATACCAGCCTTATCTAACAAACTTATGGAAACTAGATTTTTTTGTTAAACTAGAAACTACTCTAACATACTTTAAAATTAAAGTTTTACCTGAAGAGAGGACCAGCTCTGTTGTCCCAGCATGAGAACCTCAGTCTCTCCTCCATTGCAGTTCTCAACTTTGTCCTGGACAACTCTGACCTCTGAGAGAAGACCTCTACTATTTGTGACGTGACAGGTATCACCGCTATCTATCCACTACTCAGAAGACGCACTACGGTGACTACTCCCAATCATAGGCACGAAGGACTTGAGATCAGAGTTGTCAACCACAATGTTCGCCACATTTTGTGGGGCTTCCTACCTTTTTTTCGGACCCTTGCATTTAGCGGTCCAATGAACCCACTTGCTGCAGTTGTGGCACTTGCCCTTCTTTCTTTTGAGAAAAGGCTTTTTGGCCGTCGTCTGTGTAGTGGTGTCACCCTTAGGTACCAAGGGCTTTCGAGAAAGCTTGCTAGGTCTAGAAACGAAGTTGACAGCCTGTGAGGGTTGATCAACTTACTCCGAGCATTTCCCAGCAATGTTCTAGTCCTCAATATGAATGAACCTTTTGAGTTCATCCAGAGTAATCTTCTCCTTTAGACTGTGCATTTTAGTCTTGAAGGCGAGTCATTCAGGAGGCAGCTTGCTCAAAATCAGGTACACAAACAGATTGTCGTTCATTTTAGACTGTTTGTCCTCCAGCTTGTGATGCAGGTTCTCCAGTTCTATGATATGAGGGGTGACTGACAGGTTTTCTTTGAATCTGAAGTTGAAGAACTTCTCTCCAATAAGTGATTTAGACAATCCCTCCTCCTTCTAAAAATGCGCGTTCAAGAGATCCTAGAACTCCTTTGCAGATTTGTACGTGTAGTAGGTCAAAGCGAGACAGGGATTCAGGGAGTTCAGGAGGTTGTTCCTACAGAAATTCTCGTCTTTGTTCCACTGGTATTCGTCCACATCCTCATGGGTAGTGGCGAAATCAATCTAAACGGTGTAGAAAATTTCTCGTTCCTTCATTCCTAGTTGGATTTGAATTTTCCAACTGGGGAAATCTGTGGCGTCAAACGACTACAGTTTGACAGTCTCGAGCGCACTCTTCTTCGACATCGCACTAGATTTAAATAAAAATTAAAATTCTAGAACGAGATCACCTGAGCCGTGCGAAAATGAAGCAAAATCTTTTGATCGAATCTAATAATTGTTTGTTTTGCTCCTCCTCTCTACCTGAGATGCATTCGCCCAAGACTAAATCCGATCAATCTTCCACAAGAGCACACCTTTCTCAACCAAGAAGCAAAGAGGCGAGATCACTTTGCCAAGAGACACTGTAGGAACTCCTTTCACTGGAAGCAAAGAATTCTCCCAGATGAGAGAAAATTCAGGCACCAGGAATCCGATAGCTCATGAACTTTCCTCCTCCTGTTGGCTTTAGTCAAAGGCAATACCTTCCTAATAAAGTAGCTTCAAGAAGAAAATTTCAGATCTAGAATTGTCCTCCACGGGTAAACACTAAAAGGCCTTAAATCTGTAGCAAAGATGACCAGCAATGTCCTCCTCCTTCTGGAACTTTTAATAACCAAGAAAAAAAACTCAGATCAATTAGATCTGGATCGACAACATTTAACTTAAGAACTGGAGCGGGATATGACAAGGATAGCAGAACTGCGATTCTTCCTTTTGATATCAGAACTGTGATTCTTCCTTTTGATAGCAGATCTGTGAGAAACAAGCAATAGTGCTAGGATTTCCTTTGAACGGTAGCGGAAAAGACCAGCCTTGCGATAGGAGTTCTCACACAGCTTTATCGCGATCTGCAGGCGGCAAAAAAAAACTTCCAGAGCGACGAGATCAAGAAGAAAAATGCAAGAACACCCACAGCGGCCACGACTGGGAGCGGCAGAGAAGAAGAATCACAAACGAAACCGAGCACGACTCTTCCTTTTCAGGTAGCGCCGACTCTTCCTCTAGCGATGAACAACGGCTGCGGCGGAACAACGCAAGAAACAAAAAAAACGAGCACGACGGGCTCTATCTCGATCCGGGGCGGCGCGGGAAACAGGGAAATTGCGATATTCAATCTAATCCCTGGGACCCTTGACGACGACGGAGAAACTCGGGAGAACGAGAAAAGCGGACATGGACGAGAGCGAAAACCCTAATCCTATCTTGAGAATGTTGAGGCTCCGCTCAAGATAGTACACTAAGGCTCATCGAGTGTGGAATGACCTTATATAGTATCTCCAGCGTAAAGCTTTGCCCTAAAATGACACGAAACTCAATGGGTCGTTCTGAGTCGGTCTCGAATCTCGACACGCACGAGCATATAATAAATACCCTAACAATTTCAAAATTAAATTAGGAGAAATTACGGTACAACTAGCCAAAACTATGGTGCCTTAACCACTCCCTTTTTTAATGATTGAACCAATACGTTTGATTTAGCGGTTTGAGCCACAGTTCTCCTATTCCCAAATGGTTCTCTCGAATGTAACTATTGTCTGAGTCTGATCTAACCAAATCATAGACCGGTTCGCCAAACAACCAGTTGACCGGTGTGGTCCGGATAAAAATGCTGCTTTTTCCCTGATTCAACCAACCACTCTAGCGGTGCACATAAAGACCCCGGTCTCGATCCGGGACCGGTCCTGGGCAGAACCGGTCTTTTGGGACACCGGTCCCGGACCGGTCCTGCCCAAACCGGGACCGGTCCGGGACCAGTTTTTCCTTTGAAAATCGGGACCGACTAGGACCGGAAGGACCGGTCCTAACCAGTCCTAACCGGTCCCAGACCGGGACCGGTTTTTTAATTAAGTATTTTAATTAATTTTTTTTATATATTATTAAATTAAATAATAACATATATTAACATTAAATTAAGTATATTTTTTATATATTAATTTATTATTTCGTTTTTAATAATTTAAATAAATAATAACATGTAATAATTTGAAAATTGAATGAAAATTTTTAAAGTAAATAAAATTTTTTATTAAATTTGAAATAAAACTACAAAATAAAAATACAAATTACAAATAATAAATTCAAAATACAAATTTTAAATTACAAACATTATCATTAAAATTGAAATTATAATACAAAATACAAATTCAAAATCTAGAGTTGAGCCTTGAACTCGTCTTCAACTCCGGCGTCGCTTTTGAGTTTGAACTAGTCTTCAACTTAAACGTCATTATTCTGCGGCGCTCCCCAGATTTAAAATATTAAGCTCGTCTTCAACTTCAGACTCACTGTCTTCAACTGACGAGACGTGTTGTCTCCTCCTCAAAGCATCCAAATAATTCTTGTAGCAAATGCAAATCTCCAAACATTCTTCGGTCAAACGGCTCCTTCGCTCGTTCAGAATCCTGCCACTCAAAGAAAACGCAGACTCCGAAGCTACTGTACTAGCTTGGATGGTTAGTAAATCACGGGACATTAAAGCCAAAATAGGATAATTATTAGATTTAATTCTCCACCATTTTAAAATATCAAAATTTTCAATTTCGTTCGCGGTCATAAAATCTTGAAACTGTGTTTTGCTATATAAACCTAATTCGTTTAAAGTACTCGAAGTTCGTTGTTTTTTCTTCGAAGCTAATTCTAAAAATCTATTTTTTAAAATATCTTTTGTTCGAGGGGCGGTGGATTCCTCGCGAGGTCGCAATCCAGATAGTTGATCGTAATAATTATATAGGCGAGTAAAATCAGAATTAAATTTTGAAACACTAACGTTTTGAAAATCACTAGAAGATTCGTTTAACTCTAAATTTCGATTAATTTCCTCTATAAAATTTTCAACCCCGTCTACACCCATTAAAGGGTTTAAAGCCGCAGCACAAGAAAACATAGGTGGCATATGGGTATAATATTTTAAAAACTTTGCCTCCATTATTAATATTAACGGACGCCACATTGGGTTAATTTTATAAGTTTTAAACGTTTCAGTAATTAATAAAAAAAATTCAATAACAAGCGAGCTAGTAGGATAATAAACTCCAGATAAAGTAGTTGTTGCCCGATAAAAACTTTCTAATAAATTTACGTAATCTTCGATTACGGCCCAATCGGACGCATCTAAATCATGTGCTTCTTCTACACTATTATAAAATTATATCAATAACGATTTTTGTGACAAAGCCTGTTTTAACATTTTGTACGTGAAATTCCATCGTACCAGCATATCATACGATGGACCAGAAATTTTTTTATCCTGTGCTATAACAAATTTTTTGAAATCTTGTTTTCGTCGTTTTGAATTATAAATAACTCGTAACATAGTACGTATTTTAATAACATAATTTTTTATAAAAGTTAAACTATCTTGCACAATTAAATTAAGAACGTGACATACGCAACGTGTATGAAAAAAATACCATCTATCATAGGTTCTAGATCATTAATCAAATATTTAATAGCCATATTATTATTCGAGGCGTTATCAAACGAAATACTTAAAATTTTATCTTTTATTTTAAAATCTCTAATACACTTAATAATCACCTGATAAATTGCTTTACCGGTGTGCGGATATTCAAAACCTTCAAAACAAAATATACGTTTATTTAATTCCCAACTATCGGGATCGACCCAGTGACAAGTTATGCAAATATAAGAAAGTCCGTCAACTAAACCGCTAGTCCAAACATCGTTCGTTAAACTAACTCGACCATCGAATGTTTCAAAATAATTTTGTAAATATAATTTTGATTGCTGGTAAGCTTGTAAAGCATCACGTCGAGTTGTAGTACGACTTACCTGTTGATATTTTGGTTGGAGTGCTTCGTGTATGTAAGACATCATCTCGTCGTTGTCGTAGTGGTTGAACGAAAGTCCGCTTTTGATGACATTCTCCATCTGTCGCTCCCGCTGCCGAGCTTGATCATACGTCCAAATGTGCCCGGTCGTCGAAATTTGAGCTTGGTTGGCCTCCGACGGGGCTTGTTTGGAAAGACACGATTTGTTGTGTCGGGCGAGCGTTGTGTTGCTACTGTTAGCGGTCATAAGCTTCGCGCAAAGTTTGCACTTCGCCTTAATTTCGCCGCCGACCCGCACTTTATCGAAGTTATCCCAGACCGCCGCTTTATGCCGGTGCTCAACGATCTCATGATCGACGGACGCTGAGGAGGACACCGACATGGAGGAGGAGGAAGTCATTTAATAGTTAATACGAATACGACTATACGAGTGTGAGAGAGTGAGAGAAATAGTAAAAGATATGAATTAAAAGAGGAAAATGAGGGAGAGGGGGGGAGATTTATAAGAATTAAATTTAAAAAAAACAATTTTTATTAATTAAAAAATAATTTTTTTTAATTAAAAAAGAGCCGAACGGCTCTTTTATAAAATAGCCGTTCGACTATTTTTATAAAAGAGCCGAACGGCTCTTTTATAAAAGAGCCGTATAAAAGAGCCGTTAACGGCTCTTTTAAAAGAGCCGTTAACCTCTTTCTGGTCCTGATCGGTCCCGGATCGGGACCGGTTTTTACCCTAAAATAGGGGACCGTCAGGGACCTCTGGACCGGACCGGTCCTAACTGGGACCGGTCCCTGTCCGGTCCCGACCGGTCCGGTCCCGACCGGACCGATCCGGACCGGTCTTAATGTGCACGCCTAAACCACTCCTATCCTTCTCTTCCTACCCCACAAATTAAACCCTACCCGCCCCACTATCGAAAGTTCCTCCTACTTAACTCCATTAACCCTCAGCCCCCAAAATGAATCCCAACGCCATCTCCTTCTGCCTCCGATTCTCCCTACTTGTTAAATGTCTATCATTTACGACACCTCTCCCAAACACTGCGCGGCGGCCAACCACGGCGGCGGCGGCGGCGCTCTCCTCCGCCTCAAAAAACTCGACAAGAAGCTCCTTTTCTCGCTCTCCACCTTCCTCTTCTCGCTGCTCATCATCTCCCTCCTCATCTGGCTCATCTTCCACCCCTCCAAACCCCTGTTCTACCTCCGCGACGCCACTCTCTACGACCTCAGCCTCACCTCGCCGCCGCTTCCCCGCCGGCTCAACTCCACCATCCAGGCCACCATCTTCTCCAAGAACCCCAACACCCGCGTCGGCGTCTACTACGACGGCCTCGTTTCCTACGCAGTCTACAAAGGCCAGCAGATCACCGCCGACTCTGAGCTGCCGTCTTTCTACCAAGGCCACGATGACTCCAACTTCCTCTCCGCCGCGCTCTCCGGCGTGTCCATTCCGGTGGCCCCCGCCGTGCTCTACGAGGTCGGTAGAGACCAGATGGCCGGAAAAATGCTGATTCGTCTCCGGCTGGATGGAAAGCTGCGGTGGAAGGTGGGGAGCTGGGTGTCCGGGTGGTATAGGTTTGATGTTGATTGTGCGGCTGTGGTGGACTTTGGCGTTGGTGGTGCCGGCGGCGGAATGAGGGCGCCGGAGTTGGAGTCGGTGGAGGGGAGGCAGTGCTCTATTAATGCTTGATAATAATAAAGTAGATTAGACTTAGGATGTAGGATGTATTATTTGAATGAATGTATATTTATGAATAATTAATTAATCGAACCCCTTCATAAAATTTTAATATTTTATATTAATTAATTTACCTAATTAATTCAATTAATTTGAACCTACATGGATACTATTATTTGTGATCATGTGGAGATTTAGGCTCCGTTTGGGGGGATTTATTTTCACCGGTCAAGCGATTACGACCGCATGAACCAAGCCTTAATTAATGTCCAATTCATACGGTCGTAACCACTTGACCGGTGAAAATAAGTTACCCCAAACGGAGCCTTGGGCTTTCGCTTGGCATCGTGGTGGCTTCAATACTAGTTTATTTTAATGTCCGGATCATGGGTTAGACTGCCGCACGCGACCCCCGCTCATCGATCCCACTACGTGCACCATCCGAGTCACCACCACGACTGGCCTTTGGTGCCGCCATCGCCGATGCTGCCCGCAAGGGGCAGCCACACCACGACTGCCCCTCCTCGCGGCCGCCTCCCGACCGTGGAACGTTGCCCGCAAGGGGCGGCCGCACTGCGATGGCCCTCCCCGCGGCCGCCTCCCGGCCGCGGGGCGCCTCCCGCAAGGGGAGGCCGCACCCCAGCCGCCCCTCCTCGCGACCGCCTCCCGGCCGCGGGGAGCCGCCCCCAAGGGGCGGCTGCACCCTGACCGCGCCTCCTCGCGGTCGCCTCTCGGCCGCGGGGCCGCCCGCAAGGGGAAGCTGCACCCCAACCGCCCCTCCACACGGTCGCCTCCTGGCCATGGGGGGCCGCCCGCATGGGGCGGGCGCACCCCGCGCCCCTCCCCGCGGTCACCTCCCGACCGCTGGGCGCTGCTCGCAAGCGGCGGTCGCACCCCGGTCGCCGCTCCACACGGTCGCCTCCCGGCCGCGAGGCGGCGCCCGCAAGGGGCGACCTCCCCTCCTCGCGGGCGCCTCTTGGCAGCGGGGAGCCGCCCGCAAGGGGCGACCTCACCCCGACCTCCACTCCCTGTGGTCGCCTCTCGTTCGCGGGGCGGCGCCCACAAGGGACGACCGCCCCCTCCCGGCGGCCGCCACCCGCGGCCGCGGTCCTCCTTCGCCGACGACAGTCCACTGTCAAGGTGGTCTCCCATGCACAGCGGCCCTTCCCCGCCGTCCGATCATTTTGTCATGATCGTCGTCATTCATTTCACGGATAACCACATACAAACCACAATGGTTAGTGGGGGTGTGCCATTAATAAAATCAATGGTTTGCATTTAATAAATATTATGCGAATAATGTATATTCCAAACTATGCTAAAAATAATATTATGAATGGTTTCGGTGTGCGGATAGCCGCAGAACTACCGTAACCAGCTTCTGGAGGCTATAAAAGGAGTCTCAGGCCTGCTCATTTCTCATCTTTCTACTCCTTGCTTTCTTCCTCCTCAGGTCAGAGCTCTGACAAATTTCTTCTACGAGTCGCCGCCACTCCACCAGAAATTCAACTAAGTCCACCGCCAAGAGCCAGTTTCGCAAGCCGATCAGGGAAGCTTTCTTGCGAACAACATCCCGTAAGACCTCACCAACATTACTTCGCACGCTCTGTAACGCCCCGAAACTCAAAAGAGGAACAGACAGCGTTTGAAGCCAAGTTTTGGCCCTAGTAAGGGTCACACGGCCTGGGACACGGGCGTGTCCAGGGCCGTGTCGTGCTCGGGTTGGACGAGTTTTTCGTGTGGTCGACAAGATGCAGTCGACGATCGTTGAGGGCTGGGAACACGTTCTGGGACACGGGCGTGTCTGGCACACGGCCTGTGACACGGGCGTGTCACATGGCCATGTCCTCTTCAGGATGTTTTTGTCCTGCGTCGATTGAGGAACACGACCCGGAACACGGGAGTGTACTGATTGACACGGGCGTGTTAAGGTTGATACAGGTGTGTCTAAACCCGTGTCCTGTTCGGGATGCGACGGTTTCAGCATCGATTGGGGCACACGGCCCATGATACGGGTGTGTCCATACTTGACACGGGCGTGTCCCAAGCTGTGTAAAAGGTCGTGTCCTGTTCTGTAATCCCTGGTTTACGATGAGTGTGGAACACGGTCTTGGACACCGGCATGTCGCAAGCCGTGTTCGACCCAGGAAATTCATTTTCAGGGCGAATCGTGGTCGTTCGTTTCTTTCAAATGGGATCTAATGGTCCAGAGCGATCCTTGCTGTTATAAGACCGGGAATAGGGTTTGAAACCTTATTCCATTTTCAACTTTCTCTTTCTAAAGCTTTAGAGAGAGGGTGTTGGGTACATTGGAAAATGTGTACCTGATTTGAAGAAGCCCAACCTAGCTCAATGATATACATCATGTTGTATTTGATGTTGTTTTGAGTTGACATGTGCAGGTAAAGAATTGTTAAAGTTTACAGAAAAAATTCTAAGTCCAAGTGTCGACACAAAGGAACATGTGTCGTCACATAGAAGAAAGTTGTCGACACAACACTGGGAAAGTGTGTCGACACAGAAGGTGTAAGTCGACACTACTCTGGGAAAAAGTGTCGACACATAACATAGTCTACAACAACACTGGGAAAAAGTGTCGACACAGAAGAAGTCAGTCGACACAACACTGGGAAATTGTGTCGACTCAGAAGAAGTCAGTCGACACAACACTGGGAAATTGTGTCGACTCAGAAGAAGTAAGTCGACACAACACTGGGAAATTGTGTCGACACAGAAGAAAAACGTCGACCTCAACATTGGGAGAATGTGTCGACACTGAAGAGTATAGTCGATCTCCAGTTTGTCGACATCATCTGAATATGTCGACACAGAAGAAAATAGTCGACCACAAGTTTGTCGTCACCAGCAGAATGTGTCGACACATAGTGAGTAAGTCAACACTTATTAAAGTTATGATTCTACAACAACTGTGTCGACACACAGGACTTGTGTCGACACACTGCAGAGTCAAAGACCAAGTTATTTTCAGAAGAAGATGTGTCGACACAAAGGCAATTTTGTCGACATCACTGAAGGCAGTGTCGACACCAAAGTTAATTGTGTCGACACAAATAGACAGATGGTCTCGACACTTTCTGACAGACTGTTTCAACACTAAGGCACAGGACTTGTTTGAAGACTTGACAGCTGTGGGTTATCACCAGTTAACTGAAGTTGTCAGACTTGTCAGAAAACGGTTAGAAACCGGATCAGCCGGTTACCATGAAGAATGTCTATAAATAGACAGATTCAGAAGGAGAGGAGAAGGAACAACACACACAATTAAGAAGATATAGAACTGATCCTTTGAAATACATTGGAGAAGGGTTATATTCTACTCATTTTCAAGAAAGTGCTAGGCACTTAAGAAGATCTTCTCCGGGAGATCTAAGAAGACTATCTAAGGATAGATCTAAGAAGAGTTCTAATCAGAATTCAGAAGAATCATTCAAAGTTCTGGATAGAGAGAGATCAAGTCAGAATTTGAAGAAGAAGAAGGAATCCACCAGTGGATTCTCAAGAAGCTGTTTGGAATCAACTCAGCTAAGTACATTTTCAAGAAGCTTTGAAGAAGGCTAAGAAACAGTTGATTGCATCAGCTGATTAAGATTTGTCATTGCCTTTTCTCTCTCAACCTGGCAAGACAATTTAAACTATCTTTTCTATATTTCTGTAGGATCTGTTTATACAGATCTGAGTTGTAAGCCTATGTTATAAAGGCTGAGTGTAGGAGTGTTGAACTCTGAGTGGTAGGGCTGATTGCCTGAGTGTAGGAGAAGGATATTCTCTGAGTTGTAGGCCTTGGGGCAAGGCTGAGGTAGGGCAGTTGTGCCTGAGTTGTAGGAACCTGTTGGGTTCTGAGTTGTAAGATCTATTGATCTGAGATAAGTGGAAGTTTGGCCGAATCTAGCATACAGCTAGATAGGTGAAGGGGGAAAGTGGATGTACCCAGACCTTGGGGAACCACTATAAAACATAGTGCAATCTGTGATGTGTTGTTTTCTGTGATTGCTGTGTTTTTGTATTAGTTATTAAATTGAATTCTGTCTAGAAGTTTTAGAAAAAGAAGCAGGACCTATTCACCCCCCCCCCTCTAGGTGTTTAGGCTGCCTTGAAAGTTAAACTATCAGAGGGAAGAGAAGGAAGAAGGTGAAGGAGAGATCCGGTCGCCGGAGAAGCTTCGGAGCCCCGATTCTCGATCCGAGTCAAAATTTATGAAGACGAGGCCATTGCGGACCTGCGGTGCTTTCCATCCGACTAGATCTTCATGGCGCCGAAGAGAACCACAAGTGTAACGATTCTCTTCTTGGATATGTGAAGTCCTCTTCCTTTCTGCATAGGAAACTCCCTCCCACGAGTGAGCGGTGAGTGCGAGGTGTTCCTTCGGGTAGACATGTATAGTCCCCGTTGTTTTGCATGTAGAGTCCAGAATCGAAGTACAGATATAGACATGGTGTGTGAAGCCTATCCGGACAAGTTGGTCTGGATCGGTGATGTTTCATTATGCATGAATGGCCGGAGAAGACTCCGTACCGATGGTTGTTTTTGGGTTTTCTATGCGGTAGATTGCAATAGGGAGTCTTGGGGATTAACTCCAAGGTGCACCCTAAAATATGGGTAGAAGCGTAATTCTGCCATTTTGGAGGCCTGGGAGCCAACTTGCACATAACTGGATTATGTAATATGTGTGTGATCGGTTTGGGACTCGGGGAAGCTTGACCCGCGCCTATGGCTTAAATTGACGTGGCGGTGTGAGCAATGGGTTAGGCGAAACCATACCCGCTCTATGTGGTTCGGTTAAAGCGACCTAAAGTATGTGGTACTTGACGTTGGCATAAATGGAGGGTCTTAGGCTTAGGCCGGAAAGACTATAATGCTCACGAGGTTTGCCGTCCTGGCGGCGGTGGTGAGACCACGGATTTTATCGGATTCACCGAGAATGTGCCCTGAGAGCACATGGTGTGTGGTCGTCCGTGCCAACACCTGTGGTGTATTGTGCTAATGATGTGCTTACACTTTAATCATTCGATTATACTAATGCAATGCAGGGAAGGAGCACCGTAACCCCGATCTAGGGGCGGGGTCGTTATACTTTAGCTGACCGTTGCTTTTGTTTGCCACCGTTGCGGTGAATTGTTACTTGCAGGTGCCACAGAGCCTAGTGGCAAATAGCGGGCTGAAGCCCTGGTTGCTGAGCCGGCCCTCGAAGGCCAATGCGAATGTTTACTTGTTTTACTCATGTGTGTCCGGCCTGCATGCCGATGTTTGAAAGACATAGTTTAATTAAGTAAACTCTTGTAAGACCATAAGGCTAAGTACTTTGTGTATTTGTACGTTCATTCCTATTTTTGGGTAATTTTGTGGACATTCATGTTGTGGCTTGGGTTCTTAACTTTGTAACATTTAAAATGCTTCCGTTAGAATGTGCTCTGTGTAGGACGTGATTTATTGGAAGGATGGTTTCATTTAGTAACCCACCGATCTATCTATGGTATATGGCGTCGGGCCCCGACCGGACCTACTGCTATATACAATGTGACAGATAGGGGTGTTACAATTTGGTATCAGACTACCGGTTTCGGTCATGCTTATTGGAATTCGTGGACGAATTCTTTTAAGGGGTGGTGAGCACATGTGTGTGCGTCATCGTTATAACATAAAAAGGACCCATGAATGTCCACTTAGGAATGAAAATACACATGTTTGAGGAACCTGCGTGTTCCTATAATTACTTTTTGCAATACTGTTCGGTCACTTAATGGTGTTTTGTACGTCTATAGGTGACCAGGAGTGGTGCAGGGCCTTCAGAAAACCCGCATTCTGAGGCAAGTAGCGCACCGAATTATGTGCCTACAACACCTCCTTCGGCAGAAACAATAAAATTGGTGGCTGAAGCAGTCTTTGCAATGATAAATGCACAACCAGCAAGGCGCGTGCAACACCTAACTCCTGCTGTGGAGCAGGTACCGCTTCAAGCGGCGGAACCGTGAAGGGTGGAGCAGGTGGGGGTGGAGCCATTGGTACCTAAGAGGGCAACTGAAAAGCAGCTCAAGTATGTTATGGGCTTCAATCCTCCGGTGTTCTCGGGAACTGGAACCTCATCTCAAGCTGAGGATTGGCTCTCCCGAGTAAAGAGAGTCTTGACAGCTACGAAAACGGAGGAGTGACAAAAGACCACCATAGACACTTTCCTATTGGATGGTGATGCAAGGTTGTGGTGGGAAGGTTTAGAGCTACACCACTTGGGGGGAAGGCAACTCACTGACGTCTTGATGGAAGATTTTTCGAGACTATTCTTGACAAGGTACCTACCCTCAGCTCAAAGGATTGTGATGGAGAATGAGTTCCAGAAGTTTGTGAAAGGAGAGAGTAGTGTGGACGAGTACCTCCACGAATTTACACGGTTGGGTCGGTATGCAAGCTCTACATTCGCTGATGAGGAGTGAAAGACAAACCAATTCTATGAGGGTCTGCAGGATGACCTAAGGCTACTGCTCTCAGGTCCTATGACGCAGGGCTTCTTAACCCTGGTCAATACGACCCGGTCATTGGAGAAAGATCTGAGGAATGTACAAGCGAAGAAAGAATCTAGTACAAAGAAGACAGAGTTCAAGGTGTCGACTACCTCAAAGTCTGAGTATCGTAAGTTTTATAAGAAGGCTAGGACTTCGGGTCCAACCCTTTCTTCTGGTGCTTCAGGGGCAACTACAGGCCGAACCCCGGGCGCATGATACAATTGTGGGAAGCCAGGGCATTTTTCCCGAGATTGCTGAAGCGGACGCCCAAAGTCTAAGAGGAAGCCGGGAGCAACGTATGAGGAGAAGGGCAAAGCGGTGGAGTCAACCGCATCTCACTATGCCCAACCCAGCCTATGGTTTATAATCTTGGCCAGCAGGAGGCTATAAAGCAAGCTGATGTGGTGACATGTACGGTTTAAATTTATAACAGTTTAGCTTTAAATACTTGTTACCTTGCGCATGTTAGCTTATTACTGCTTGTACTAGGCATTGTGTTGATTTTCGATAATCCGGCGAGTGCACTCATTGATACGGGAGCTTCACACTCCTTTTTGTCCGAAGGATTTATATCGCGCATCGGAGTACCCACTTCGATGGCAAAAGATAAATTGGATGTGTTGTTGCCTAATGGGTGTTCAATACGCGCGGATAGAGTCTGTGGCGTAAAGATACGGATTGGGAGTCAAGAGTTCGACTTGCAAGCATCGTTACTGCCGCTGGTGGAGTTCGATGTGATATTTGGTATGGACTGGCTCTCAGAGCAGCATGCATACATTGATTGCAAACGCAAGGAGGTAAAATTGGGAACTGGTCGAGGGACGATATTTTTAGGCTTGAAAGGGTCGATCAAGACTTTGATGTCTGCTCTTCAGGTGGCTAAGGCAGTTCGTGTTGGTGCAGAGCTGTTCTTCACATTAGTGGAGGCTTCGAAGCCTAAGCCTACTTTGGACAGTATCCTAGTGGTATCCGAGTACCCCGACATGTTCCCTAGCGATCTCCCTAGAGCCCCACTGCAGCAGGAGATTGACTTCACAATTAAGCTAGTGTCAGGTGCCAAACCTGTATCACGCTCTCCGTATCGGTTAGCTCCTAAGGAGATAGCAGAACTGAAGGTTCAACTTGAAGAGCTGTTGGAACAGGGTTATGTGCGTCCAAGTTTGTCGCCTTGGAGCGCACCGGTCCTTTTTGTTAAGAAGAAGGACGGAAGCTTGCGACTCTGTATCGATTATCGAGAGCTAAATAAGTTACCGGAGAAGAATAAGTATCCGATCCCAAGGATTGATGATCTGTTCGATCAGTTAGTCGGGTCATCAGTGTACTCAAAATTAGATCTTAAATCCGGAAATTATCAACTGAGGATAAGAGAAAGTGATATCCCCAAGACAGCTTTCAACACGAGGTATGAGCATTATGAGTTTTTTGTCATGCCATTTCGGCTGACTAATGCGCCATCCGTGTTCATGGATCTGATGAACAGAACATTCAGAGAGTACCTGGACCACATCGTGATATTCTTTATCGACGACATATTGGTGTACTCGCAGTGCGAAGAGGATCACTTCAAGCATCTGCATTTGGTGATGGAGACGCTGAGGAGGAACCAACTGTATGCCAAGTTCTCCAAATGTGAGTTTTGGTTGTCCTCGGTGGCATTCCTTGGTCATATAGTTAGCGGAGAAGGAATTGTAGTGGATCCGGCGAAGATAGTTGCGATACGGGAGTGACCTGTATTGTGTTCAGTAGAGGAAGTTCGGAGTTTTCTGGGACTTGCCGGCTACTATAGGCGCTTCGTAGAGAACTTCTCGCGGATAGCGTTACCCCTCACAACTTTGACGAGGAAAGATCAAAAGTTTGTGTGGTCGCCGGAGTGCGCACAAGCTTTTGAAGAGCTGAAAAGTCGGTTGACCACGATGCCTATTCTATATTCGCCAGTTGGGACCGAAGGTTTTGAGATCTACAGTGATGCTTTAGGCAGTGGTTTGGGTTGTGTCCTACTGCAGCTTGGGAGAGTGATAGCTTATAAGGTGCATGAGAGAAATTATCCGGTCCACGACTTAGAGTTAGCGGCCGTGATATTTTCCCTGAAGATGTGGAGGCATTACCTGTACGGGGTGAAGATCGACATCTATACCGACCACAAGAGCCTAAAGTACTTGTTGGATCAAAAGGATCTAAACATGCGACAGTGAAGGTGGATGGAGTTCCTGGGAGACTACACCTTCAAGATACGCTATGTGCCTGGGAAAAGCAATGCGGTTGCGGAAGCGTTGAGTCGCAAGGCCCCTGTGCGGGCCAACTGGTTGTCGGTTCATGATGAGCATTTGATTCAGGAGCTGGAGGCATTAGAGATCTCTTGTGTTGACAAGCAGACGAGTGCCGAAGCCCAATTGAACTGGACAGAAGTTCAGTATGACCTGGCTGATCAGATTTGGCGGGCTCTTGATTTGGATAGCAACATAAAGCAAATCATGGATGAGGCGTTGGATGTGTCAAATTCCCAATTTGATGTTGTTGATGGACTGTTATGGAAGGACAATCGTCTGTGCGTCCCAAATGTGGGTAATCTATGGGAGGAATTGATGTACGAGGCTCATCATACCAAGTACTCGATTCACCCAGGGAGCACGAAGATGTACTGTGATATGAAGAAGTTGTTCTGGTGGCCAGGACTTAAGAAGGACGTGGCGCTTTACGTGGCGAAGTGCCAAACGTGCGCCTTGGTGAAGACAGAGTGACAGAAGCCTGGAGGTTTCTTGAAGTCCTTGTCTATCCCGGAGTAGAAGTTTGACAACATTTCTATGGATTTTGTGCATAGTTTGCAAAGGTCGCAGAAGGGAAACGACACAACTGGGTGATCGTAGATCGACTGACGAAAGTGTCGCACTTCATTCGGAATAGGAAAGAGGATTCGGTGGATAAACTGGCAAAACTCTATGTAGATAACATTATTCGACTGCACGGTGTGCCCCGCAGCATCGTGAGCGACCGAGATTGGCGGTTCACGTCCAATGACTGGAGATTGGTGCAACAAATGTTGGGGACCAAACTGAGTTTTAGCACGACCTTTCATCTGCAGACGGATGGTCAGACCGAGAGGGTCAATAGGACGATGGAGGACATGCTTCACACGTGTGTGCTGGATTTCGGAAAGCAGTGGGAAGATCACCTGTACTTGGTGGAATTTGCTTATAACAATAGCTACCAAGCGAACATTCAAATGGCGCCCTTCGAGACCCTATACGGTAGAAAATATCGCACGCCGTTGTCATGGTTGGAAACAGGTGAGTCGAAGCTGTACAAATGGCAAGAAGTGGAAAGCGCCACTTCGTTGGTAAGAACAATTCGAGAACGATTGATGATCGCTCAGGACAGACAAGCTAAATACTATAATGCCAAACATCGGAACGTTGAGTTCGCTGTTGACGACTGAGTGTATTTGAAGATTAAGCCGTTCAAGGGTGTTTCATGGGTACGACGCTTGAAGAAGCTGAGCCCGAGGTACCTTGGACTGTTTGAGATCCTGGAGCGAATTGGTGAAGCAGTTTATCGACTGAAGCTATCGGTGGAATTGAGTGGTCTACACGACGTATTCCACATATCAGTGTTGCGAAAGGTAGTGCAAGAGCCTTCGCAAGTGATTGCGGTCGATCGAGTACCAGTTGATGTTGGGTTGACGACGAAGGTCAAGCCCGTTCGCGTTGAGGACTTTGAAGTCAAATGACTTCATAACAAGGACATCAGGATGGTCAAAGTCCGTTGGGACAAATGCGTTCGGGATGAGCTCTCGTGGGAGCGAGAGCATACCATGTTTGAGGAGTACCCCGAGTTATTCCACTTAGGTACCGATTTGTTTTGTGTATCTTTTCCTTTATGTAATTTCGGGACGAAATTCTTTTAAGAGGGAGAGAATTGTAACGCCCCGAAATTCAAAAGAAGAACGGGCAGCGTTTGAAGCCAAGTTTGGGCCCTGGTAAGGGTCACACGGCCTGGGACATAGGCGTGTCCAGGGCCGTGTCGTGCTCGGGTTGGACGAGTTTTCCGTATGGTCGGCGAGATGCAGTCGACGATCATTGAGGGCAGGGAACACGGCCTGGGATACGGGCGTGTCTGGCACAGGACCTATGACACGGGCGTGCACATGGCCGTGTCCTCTTCGGGATGTTTTGGTACTGCGTCGATTGAGGAACATGGCCCGAAACATGGGCGTGTACTGATTGACACGAGCGTGTTAAGGTTGACATGGGCGTGTCTAAGCCCGTGTCCTGTTCGGGATGTGACGGTTTCATCATCGATTGGGGCACACGACCCAAGACACGGGCGTGTTCATACTTGACACGGGCGTGTCCCAAGCCGTGTCAGAGGCCGTGTCCTGTTATGTAATCCCTGGTTTACGGAGAGTGTGGAACACGACCTTGGACACGAGCGTGTCGCAAGCCGTGTTCGGCCCAGGAAATTCATTTTCAGGGCGAATCGTGCCCGTTCGTGTCTTTTAAATGGGATCTAATGGTCCTGAGAGATCCTTGCTTTTATAAGATCGGGAATAGGATTTGAAACCATTATTCCATTTTCAACTTTCTCTTTCTAAAGCTTTAGAGAGAGGGGAGAGCAAGGAAGAAGGTGAAAGAGAGATCCAGTCACCGGAGAAGCTTCAGAGCCCCGATTCTCGATCAGAGTCCAGATCTTTGAAGGCGAGACCGTTGCGGTGCTTTCCATCTGACTAGATCTTCTTGGCACCGAAGAGAACCACACGTGTAACGATTCTCTTCTTAAACATATGAAGTCATCTTCCTTTCTGCATAGGAAACTCCCTCCCGCGAGTGAGCGGTGAGTGCAAGGTGTTCCTTCGGGTAGACATGTATAGTCCCCGTTATTTTGCATGTAGAGTCCGGAATCGAAGTATGAATATAAGCATGGTGTGTGAAGCCTACCCAGACAAGTTGGTCTGGATCGGTGATGTTTCATTATGCATGAATGGCCGGAGAAGACTCCGTGCTGATGGTTGTTTTCGGGTTTTCTACGCGGTAGATTGTAATAGGGAGTCTTGGGGATTAACTCCAAGGTGCACCCGGAAATCTGTGCAGAAGCGTGATTCTGCCATCTTGGAGGCCTTGGAGCCAACTTGCACATAACTGGGTTATGTAATATGTGTGTGATCGGTTTGGGATTCCGGGAAGCTTGACCCGCGCCTATGGCTTAAATTAACGTGGTGGTATGAGCAACGTGTTAGGCGAAACCGTACCCACTCTATGTGGTTCGGTTAAAGCGACCTAAAGTACATGGTACTTGTCGTTGGCATAGATGGAGGGTCTTAGGCTTATGCCGGAAAGACTATAATGCTCACGAGGTTTGCCATCCTGGCAGCGGTGGTGAGACCACGGATTTTACCGGGTTCAGCGAGAATGTGCCCGAAGAGTAAGTGGTGTGTGGCCGTCCGTGCCAACACCTGTGGTGTATTGTGCTAATGCTGTGCTTACACTTTAATCGTTGGATTATACTAATGCAATGCAGGGAAGGAGCACCGCCGCCCCGATCTAGTGGCGGGGTCGTTATAATTTGGTCAGCTTTAGCTGACCGTTGCTTTTGTTTGTCACCGTTGCGGTGAATTATTTCTTGCAGGTGCTGCGGAGCCTAGTGACAAATAGCGGGCGAAGCCTTGGTTGCTGAGCCGGCCCTCGAAGGCCAATGCAAATGTTTACTTGTTTTACTCATGTGTCTCCGGCCTACGTGTCGATGTTTGGAAGACACAGTTTAATTAAGTAAACTCTTGTAAGACCATAAGGACAAGTACTTTGTGTATTTGTACGTTCATTCCTATTTTTGGGTAATTTAGTGGACATTCATGTTGTGGCTTGGGTTTTTAACTTTGCAACATTTAAAATGCTTCCGCTAGAATGTGCTCTGTGTAGGATGTGATTTATTGGAAGGATGGTTTCATTTAGTAACCCACTGGTCTGTCTGTGGTATATGGCGTCGGGCCCCGGTCGAACCTACTGTTATATGCTATGTGACGGATATGGGTGTTACACGCTCTGCGACTGTAACACCCCTATCTGTCACATAGCATATAGCAGTAGGTCCGGCCGGGTCCCGACGTCATATACCACGAACAGACCGAAAGGTTACTAATTTAAAACATTCTTCCAATCGTAACGTCCTACACAGAGCATCTAGCGGAAGTAATTTATTTAGTTGCAAAATAAGAACTTAGCCACAAGCATGAATGTCCACTATCAAACCCAAACAAGAATGAATTACAAAGTACACAAAGTACTGGTCTTATGGCCTTACAAGAGTTCACTAAATTTAAAACAGTGTCTTCCATACTTCGGCTCGCAGGCCGGTCACACATGAAT
Source organism: Platanthera zijinensis (assembly GCA_039513925.1). Taxonomy (NCBI): domain Eukaryota; kingdom Viridiplantae; phylum Streptophyta; class Magnoliopsida; order Asparagales; family Orchidaceae; genus Platanthera; species Platanthera zijinensis. The sequence goes on from CM077078.1 coordinate 57,722,502, forward strand.
TAAACAAGTAAATAAAACAAGGCCTTCAAGGGGCGGCTCAGCAACAAGGGCTTTGTCCCGCTATTTGCCACTCGGCTCTGCAGTACCTGCAAGAATAATTCACCACAACGGTGGCAAACAAAAGTAACGGTCAGCGAAAGCTGACCAAATTATAACGATCCCGCCCCCAAACTCGGGGCGGCAATGCTCCTTCCCTGCACTTATTAGCATATTAAGCATTATAGTGAATAATCACAGCACCATAGGTGCAGGCACTCACAGCCGCACACCCCGTGCTCCCAGGGCACTTACACGGTGAACCCGATCAAAACCGCGGTCTCACCACCGCCCCTTGAACGGCAATACTCGTGAGCATTTTAGTCTTTCCGGCCTAAGCCTAAGACCTTCCATCTATGCCAATGGTAAGTACCATGTACTTTAGGTCTCTTTAATTGAACGACACAGAGCGGGTACGGTTCCGCCTAACCCGTTGCTCACACCGCAACGTCAATTTAAGCCATATGCGCGGGTCAAGCTTCCTCGAGTCCCAAAACGATCAAACATGCACATAACCTAGTTATGTTCAAGGCTGGATCCTAGGCAACCAAGTTGACAGGAATGTATTTTAGCCAAGTTTTTCGGATATACCTTGGAGTTAATCCCCAAGACTCCCTGTTGCAATCTACCGCATAAAAAACCTGAAAACAACCAAAGGCACGGAGTCTTCTCTAGCTAATCATGCACAATGAAACATCACCGATCCAGACCAACTTGTCCGGGTAGGCTTCACACACCATGCCTATGTCCGTATCTCGATTTCGGACTCTACATGCAAACAAGGGGGACTATTCACATCTACTCCAAGGAACGCCGCACACTCACCGCACACTCGCGGGAGCGGGTTTCCTTATGCAAAAGAAGGAGAGCTTCACATGCTCAAGAAGAGAATCGTTACCCTTGGGTTTCTCTTTGGCGCCATGGAAATCTATACGGATGAAAAACACCGCGATGACCTCGCCTCCGTAGATCTGGACTCAGCTTGCGATTTGGCGCTCCGAATCTCCTCCGGCAACTAGATCTCTCTTCCTTCTTCTTCCTTGCTCTCCCCTCTCTCTAGAACTTTAAAAAGAGAAAACCCAAATAGAATGAGGGTTTCTAAGCCCTATTCCCGGGTATATCCCAGCAAGAACAGCCCTGAGCCGTTGGATACCAAAATAAGGAACGGACGACCATGATTCGCACTTAAAATTCAAAACTTGGGCCGAACACGGCTTGCGACACGCCCATGTCCAAGGCAGTGTGCCTCAATCGACGCCGAAACCATCGCGTCCCGAAATGAACACGGGCTCTCGACACGCCCGTGTCAAGCTTGACACGCCCGTATCATCCAGTATACACCCGTATAGCTGGGCGTGTTCCTCTATCGACATAGGTCCAACACCAACCCGAGGAGAACACGGGTATTCGACACGCCTGTGTCGGACCCGAACATGCCTGGGCTCAGGCCTTATCTCTCCCCCGACATAACTCGGCTAACAACCTGAGTAGGACACTGACTGGGACACGCCCGTGTCTCAGACCGTATTCGTTGTTCGACAATCGTCGACTGCAATTTCGTCGACCACACGACCATCGTCGAACCCGAGCACGACACGACACGCCCCTGGGATACGCCCGTGTCCCAGGCCGTGTGACCTCTACCAAGTCCCAGACTTGGCTCAAAACGCCACCCGTCCCTCTTTTGAGTTTCGGGGCGTTACAACTCTCTCCCTCTTAAAAGAATTTCGTCCATGAAATTACCGAAAGGAAAAGATACACACAAAAAAAAGCGGTACCTGAGTGGAATAACTCTGGGTACTCCTCAAGCATGGTCTGCTCCCACTCCCATGAGAGCTCCTCCCGACCGCAATTGTCCCAATGGACCTTGACCATCCTGATCTCCTTGTTACGAAGTCGCTTGACTTCAGAGTCCTCAATACAAACGGGCTTGACCCTTGTCGCCAACCCTTCATCCACCGGTACTTGATCAACCGCAATCACCTGTGAAGGCTCTTACACCGCCTTCCACAATGCTGATATGTGGAATACGTCATATAGACCACTCAACTCCACCGATAGCTTTAGACGATAAACCGCTTCACCAATCCGCTCCAGGACCTCAAATGGTACAAGGTAGCTCGAGCTCAACTTCTTCAAGCGTCGTAACCGTGAAACACTCTTGAACGGCTTTATATTCAAATATACCCAGTCGCCAACAACGAACTCCACGTTCTGATGCTTGTCATTATGGTATTTGGCCTGTCTATCCTGAGTGATCAGCAAACGCTCTCAAATGGTTTGTACCAAAGAAGTGGCGCTCTCCACCTCTTGTTTTTTGTACAATCCCGCCTCACCCGTTTCCAACCACGATAATGGCGTGCGACATTTTTTACCATATAGGGCCTCAAAGGGCGCCATTTGTATGCTCGCTTAGTAGCTGTTGTTGTACGCAAACTCCACCAAATATAGATGATCATCCCACTGCTTCCCGAAATTCAGGACGCACATGCGAAGCATGTCTTCCATCGTCCTGTTGACCCTCTCGGTCTGACCATTCGTCTGCGAATGAAAGGCTATGCTGAACCTCAACTTGGTTCCCAACATTTGTTGTACCAACCTCCAGTCATTGGACGTAAACAACCCATCTCTATCACTCACGATGTTGTGGGGCACACCGTGCAGTCTAATAATGTTATCCATATAAAGCTTTGCCAGTTTCTCCATCGAGTCATCCTTCCTATTTGGAATGAAGTGCGACACTTTTGTCAACCGATCTACGATCACCCAGATGGTGTCGTTTCCCTTCTGCTACCTTGGCAATCCATGCACAAAGTCCATTGAGATATCGTCGAACTTCCACTCCGGAATAGGCAAAGACTTCAAGAAACTTCCTGGCTTTTGGCACTCTGCCTTCACTAAGGCGCAAGTCTGACACTTTGCTACATATAGTGCCAAATCCTTCTTGAGTCCTGGCCACCAGAACAACTTCTTCAGATCTCGATACATCTTCGTACTCCCTGGATGAATCGAGTACTTGGTATGATGAGCCTCATACATCAACTCCACCCGTAAGTTACCGACATTTGGGACGCACAAACGACTGTCCTTCCTTAGCAGTCTATCTTCAACTATAAATTTGGAATTTGACCCGTCCGAAGCCGCATCCATGATTTGCTTCATGCTACTATCCAAATTCATAGCCTGCCGAATCCGATCAGCCAGGTCATACTGAACTTCCATCCAGTTCAATAGTGCTTCGACTCTAGTCTGCTTGTCAACATAAGAGATATCTAACGACTCCAACTTCCGAATACACCGCTCGTCATGAACCAACAACCAGTTGGCTTGCGCGGGAGCCCTGCGAATCAACGCATCCGCAACTGCTTTGCCTTTCCTGGGCACATAATGAATTTTGAATGTATAGTCCCCCAGGAACTCCATCCAACTCCGCTGCCTAAAATCAGATCCTTCTGGTTTAACAGGTATTTCAGGCTCTTGTGGTCGGTATAAATATCGACCTTTACACCGTACAAATAATGCCTCCACAACTTCAGAGCAAAAATCACGACCGCTAACTCCAAGTCGTGGACCGGATAATTTCTCTCATGCACTTTTAGCTGACGCGAGCCATAAGCTAAAACACTTCCATGCTGCAGCAGCACGTATCCCAAACCACTGCCCGAAGCATCGCTATAGATTTCAAAGCCTTCGGTCCCACTCGACGAACTTTGGACTAGAGTCGTGGTCAACCGACCCTTCAACTCTTCAAAAGCTTGCGCGCACTCCTGCGTCCAAACAAACTTCTGATCTTTCCTTGTCAATTTTGTGAGACGTAACGCTATCCGCGAGAAGTTCTCTATGAAGCGCCTGTAATAGCCGACAAGCCCTAGAAAACTCCGGACTTCTGCTACCGTAGACAACACAGGCCACTCCCGTATTGCAACTATTTTCGCTGGATCCATTGCAATCCCTTCTCCACTGACTATATGACCAAGGAATGCTACTGAGGGAAACCAAAACTTGCATTTTGAGAACTTTGCGTATAGTTCGTTCCTCCTCAGCGTCTCCAAAACCAAATGCAGATGCTTGAAGTGATCCTCTTTGCACTGCGAGTACACCGATATGTCGTCGATAAAGACGATCACAAAGTGGTCTAAGTACTCCCTGAATGTTCTGTTCATCAGATTCATGAACACTGATGGCGCATTAGTCAGCCCGAACGATATGACCGTAAACTCGAAATGCCCATATCTCGTGCTGAACGCTGTCTTTGTGATATCACTTTCCCTTATTCTCAGCTGATAGTAACCAGACTTAATATCCAATTTTGAGTACACCGATGACCCGACTAGCTGATCAAACAGATTATCAATCCTTGGGATTGGGTACTTGTTCTTTTCCGTTAACTTGTTCAGTTCTCTATAATTGATACAGAGCCGCAAACTTCCGTCCTTCTTCTTAACGAAAAGGACCGGTGTGCTCCAAGGTGACGAACTTGGACGTACATAACCCTTCTCCAACAACTCTTCAAGTTGAACCTTTAGCTCCGCCATTTCCTTAGGAGCCAACCTATAAGGAAAGCGTGACACAGGTTTGGCACCTGACACTAGCTCAATCGTGAAGTCGGTCTCCCGCTGGGGTGGGGCTCCAGGAAGATTGTCCGGGAACACGTCAGGGTACTCGCACACCACTGGAATGCTACCCAAAGTGGGCTTAGGCTATAAAGCCTCCACTAGAGTGAAGAACAGCTCTGCGCCAACACGAAATGCTTTGACCACCTGAAGAGCAGACATTAAAGTCTTGCTCGACCCCTTCAAAACCGCAAACATTATCTCCCGGTCAGCTCCCAACTTGACTTCCTTACGATTACAATCTATGAATGCCTTCTGCTCCAAAAGCCAGTCCATACCAAAAATGACGTCAAAATCAACTAGCGGCAGTAACGACGCTAGAAATTCAGACTCCTAACTCCCAATAGGAATATTTACGGCACAAACTTTGTCACCACATCTGCTTATTTGATGGCCTCCTGCTGGCCAAGATTATAGACTCTTGGTTGAGTCGGAGCATAATGGGATGCGGTTGACTCCACCGTCTTGCCCTTTTCCTCGTAAGTTGCTCCCTGCTTCCTCTCGGACTTTGGACGTCCGCTCCAACAGTCACGGGCAAAATGCCCCGGCTTCCCATAAGTAAAGCAAGCGCCCGGGGTTCGGCTTGTAGTTACCCTTGAAGCACCAGAAGAAGGGGCTGGACCCGAAGTCCTAGCATTCTTAAAGAACTTACGATAACCAGACTTCGAGGTAGTCGACACCTTAAAATATGTCTTCTTAACACCGGAGTCTTTCTTTGCCTGCACATTCTTCATATCTTTCTCCAAAAACCGGGCCGTGTTGACCAGGGTCAAGAAGCCCTGCGTCATCGGCCCCAAGAGCAGTAGTCTTAAGTCATCCCTCAGACCTTCATAGAATCGGTTTGTCTTTCGCTCCTCATCAGCGAATGTAGCACTTGCATACCGACCCAAACGTGTAAATTCATGGAGGTACTCATCCACGCTACTCTCTCCCTGCACCAACTTTTGAAACTCGTTCTCCAATGAAATCCTCTGAGCCGAGGGGAGGTATCGAGCCAAGCACAGTCTCGAGAATTCTTCTATCGAGACGTTAGTAAGTTGTCTACCCCTCAAATGGTGTAACTCCAAACCTTCCCACCACAATCTTGCGTCGCCATCCAGCAAGAAAGTGGCAATAGTGGTCTTCTGTCACTCTTCCGCCTATATAGCTATCAAGACTCTCTTAACTCTGGAGGGTCAATCCTCCGCTTGGGTTGGGGTTCCCGTCCTCGAGAATACTGGAGGATTGAAGCCCATAACATGTTTGAGATGTTTCTCCGTTGCTCTCCTAGGAATCATTGGCTCCACCACAACCTGCTCCACTCTCCTTGGTTCCGCAGCTTGGAGCGGTACTTGCTCCACAGCAGGGGCAGACTGCTGCACTTGCCTCGCAGGCTGTGCATTAATCATCGCAAACACTGCTTCAGCTACTAATCGTATGGTTTCAGACGAAGGAGGTGTTGCCGGTGCATCAATCGGTACGCTACTTGCCTCAGAAACTGGACATTCTGACAGCCCCGCACCACTCCTGGTCACCCTTAGTCGTACAAAACACCATTAAGCGACCAAATAATATTGCAAAAAACAATTATAGGAACACGCAGGTTTCTCAAACATGTGTATTTTCATTCCTAAGTGGATATTCATGGGTTCTTTTCATGTTATAACGATGACGCACACACATGTGCTCACTACCCCTTAAAGTGAATTCGTCCACGAATTCATTTAAGCCTGACCGAAACCGGTAGTCTGATACCAAATTGTAACACCCCTATCCATCACATAACATATAACAGTAGATCCGGCCGGGGCACGACGCCATATACCACGGACAGACCAAAAGGTTATTCATTGAAACCATTCTTCCAATCATAACGTCCTACACAGAGCATCTAGCGGAAGCAATTTATTAAGTTGCAAAATAAGAACCCAGTCACAAGCATGAATGTCCACTATCAAACCCAAACAGGAATGAATTATAAAATACACAAAGTTCCGACCTTATGGCGTATAAGAGTTCACTAAATTTAAAACAGTGTCTTCCATACTTCGGCTCGCAGGCCGGTCACACATGAATTAAACAAGTAAACAAAACAAGGCCTTCAAGGGCCGGCTCAGCAACAAGGGCTTTGACCCGCTATTTGCCACTCGGCTCCGCACACCTGCAAGCATAATTCACCGCAACGGTGACAAACAAAAGTAACGGTCAACTAAAGCTGACAAAATTATAACGATTCCGCCCCCAAACTCGGGGCGACAATGCTCCTTCCCTGCACTTATTAGCATATTAAGCATTATAGTGAATAATCACAGCACCACAGGTGCAGACACTCATAACCGCACACCCCATGCTCTCAGGATACTTATACGGTGAACCTGGTCAAAATCGCGGTCTCACCACCACCCCTTGGACGGCAATACTCGTGAGCATTTTAGTCTTTCCGACCAAAGCCTAAGACCCTCCATCTATGCCAACGGTAAGTTCCATGTACTTTAGGTCTCTTTAACTGAACGACACAGAGTGGGTACGGTTCTGCCTAACCCGTTGCTCACATCGCAACGTCAATTTAAGCCATATGCGCGGGTCAAGTTTCCCCGAGTCCCAAAACGATCAAACATGCATATAACCCAGTTATGTTCAAGGCTGGCTCCCAGGCCACCAAGTTGGCAGAAATGTGTTTCCGCCCAGTTTTCCGGGTGCACCTTGGAGTTAATACCCAAGACTCCCTGTTGCAATCTACCGCGTAGAAAACCCGAAAACAACCAAAGACACAGAGTCTTCACCGATCCAGACCAACTTGTCAGGGTAGGCTTCACACACCATGCCTATGTCCGTATCTCGATTTCGGACTCTACATGCAAACAAGGGGGACTTTTCACAGCTACACCAAGGAACGCCGCACACTCACCGCACACTCGCGAGAGCGGGTTTCCTTATGCAAAAGAAGGAGAGCTTCACATGCTCAAGAAGAGAATCGTTACCCTTGGGTTTCTCTTTGACGCCATGGAAATCTATACAGATGAAAAACACCGTGATGACCTCGCCTCCGTAGATCTGGACTCGGCATGCGATTTGGCGCTCCGAATCTCCTCCGGCAACCGGATCTCTCTTCCTTCTTCTTCCTTGCTCTCCCATCTCTCTAGAACTTTAGAAAGAGAAAACCCAAATAGAATGAGGGTTTCTAAGCCCTATTCCCGGGTATATCCCAACAAGAACAACCCTGAGCCGTTGGATCCCAAAATAAGGAAACAAACGGCCACGATTCGCACTTAAAATCAAAAACCTCGGACGAACACGGCTTGCGACACGCCCGTGTCCAAGGCCGTGTGGCTCAATCGACGCTGAAACCGTCGCGTCCCGAAATGAACACGGGCTCTCGACACACCCGTGTCAAGCTTGACACGCCCGTGTCATCCAGTACACACCCGTGTAGCTGGGCGTGTTCCTCCATCGACACAGGTCCAACACCAACCCGAGGAGAACACGGGTATTCGACACGCCCGTGTCGAATTTGACACGCCCGTGTCGGACCCGAACACGCCTGGGCTCAGGCCTTGTCTCTCCCTCCAAACAACTCGGCTAACAACCCGAGTTGGACACGGCCTGGGACACGCCCGTGTCTCAGGCCGTGTTCGTTGTTCGACAATCGTCGACTGCAATTTCGTCGACCACACGACCATCGTCGAACCCGAGCACGACACGCCCCTGGGACACGCCCGTGTCCCAGGCCGTGTGACCTCTACCAAGTCCCAGACTTGGCTCAAAACGCCACCCGTCCCTCTTTTGAGTTTCGGGGCGTTACAGCGACTGTGATCAGCTCCCGCACATCGCCCAGAAGTGCCCATCATCGCCAAAGGTCATTAACATTAAGCTTCGCGTGAGGCGGCCCGTCGCCTACCGAACACAAGTGCACTCTCTCTCATTCCCATTTTTAACGAGGAGCGGTCTGTCGCCCTCGATTCTACAACAAATTTGTAATCCGAAGCTCATAGTGGAGTTTGACCGGCATAGATCCGGTCACGTGATTTTTTACCCAATTGAGGGATTTTTCCACGCTAAAATTGTCGTGTGTACTACATCTCTTATTCTGTGACTGTGTGCACACTTGACAGCTCTGCGGACTAAGACGATCGAGTTTAGTCCAATCCACCAAGAGCGTTAAGCACACCGCAACAAGGCTCTATTTGGCAAGGCGCTGGCGGCCGTAAACGCATGGGTTAAAATGTCATTCGTTAAGGATCATCTAACAAACATCATCCGTTTGAACATAAAAGTGGATGAAGTTCCTTAGGTGACCGTTACAATTGACAATATAACCCGTGTTCATGACCGCCACTACCGTGCCAAACGGAACCTTAGTCTCCGTTTGACACAGTGGTGGCGGTCGTAAACTTATTGTTTAAAATGTCATTCGTTAAGGACCACCTAACCAACATCATCCGTTTAAACATAAAAATGGATGAACTTCCTAAGTGAGCATTAACAAATCACAATTTAACTCCCATATTCATCACCGCCACCACCGTTTCAAATGGAGCCTTAGGGCCTGTTTGGGAGGGCTTTTTAGCTCCTTTTCGTTTTCTGGAAAACGCTACCACACTTAATAGACCGTTTGAATTCTCTATCGGTGGGAAAAGCTACTGCAAAAAACTTCATTTGCTCATCTTTTAGAAAAGTCATATATCACCTACTTTTCAATCTTTTCGAAAAACACTTTCTCATACAAAAACATTTATCTCTTAAAAAAATCTACAACTTGATTTTTTTGTCTTGACGTAATTTTTTTCCCGAGCGTAATTTTTTTGCCCGGGTGTTTTTTTTGCCCGGAGCGAATTTTTCGCCCGGGCGCGAATTTTTCGCACAGGCGCGGATTTTTCGCCTGAGCTAGCATTTTTCGCTCTGGTTGGCATTTTTCGCCCGGGCTGGAATTTTTTGCCCGGGCGCGCGGTTTTTCGCCCGGGTGAGTTTTTTTCGCCCGAGTGCGGTTTTTTGTCCGTGCATGATTTTTTTTCGCCCGAGCGTGTATTTTTCGCCCGAGCTGGTTTTTCGTCCGGCGTGATTTTTTCGCTCGGGTGCGTTTTTTTCATCCGGGTGCCATTTTTTGTCATTGCACGAACTTTTTTCGCCCGAGTCGATTTTTTTGCCCGGACGCACTTTTTTTGCCAGGGCGTGATTTTTTTGCACCGGCACGGTTTTTTTTGCCCGGACGCGATTTTTTTACACCGGCGCGATTTTTTCGCCATCGCGTGATTTTTCTCCCGCGGGCGATTTTTGCGCCCGCACGCGTTTTTTTTGCCCGTGAGAGTTTTTTCTGCTCGGTCGCGATTTTTTTGCCCGGTCGCGATTTTTTCGCCCGGTCGCGATTTTTTCGCCCGGTCGCGATTTTTTCGCTCGGGCGCGATTTTTTTCGCCCGGGGGCGATTCTTTCGTCCGGATGCGATTTTTTCGCCCGGGCGCGATTTTTTTCTCTCGGGCGCGATTTTTTTGATCGGGAGCGGTTTTTCGCCCGGGAGCGAATTTTTCGCTTCGTCGTGATTTTTTGCCTATTCGTGATTTTTTTGCCCGGTCGTGTATTTTTTCGCTTTCGAGCGGAAATATCGCGTCCGTGCGAAAAATTCGCGTCCGGGCGAAATTTTCCCGCCTAGTCGAAAATTATTGCCGGTCCGAAAAATTCGTGCCCGTCCAAAAAATTTGCCGTCATCCGAAAAAATTCGTGCTCATCCGGAAAATTCGCGCCCGTTCAAAATATTCGCGTCCGTCCGAAAAATTGGCACCCGGCCGAATAATTGGTGCCCGGCCGAAAATATAGGGTTTGACCGAAAAATTGGCGCCCAAGCGAAAATATCGCCCCCGGGCGAAAATATCGCGCCCGGGCGAAAAATTCACGCCCGGGCGAGAAAAACTGCCACCCGGCGAAAAATTCGATCCCGGGCGAAAAAAACCTGCCTCAGCGAAATAATTGCGTTTTTTTTCCCGGACGCACATTTTTAATAAAAAAGTTACCGCAACGGAATTTTGTCAAACGATTTATAAAGTGTTTCTCCTTTTTGAAAAGCTCTGCAAAAGAAGTTCACCCAAACAGTTCTTCTTTTCTAATAGACATTTTTCAAAATCTTCTTTTCCTATCATCTTTTTGCCACCGTTCCTTCTCTTTTCTGAAAAGCCTTCCCAAACAGATCTTTAATTCTGACTAATTAATTTTTAATTTATGAAATATCATTGCAAAGTTTTTTGTAATACAAAGTAGTCATTAATATCTAACGTGTCTCTTCTGCCAGTCAGAATAGTTTTATTATATATATATATTTTAATGTAGTAAATAAAGCTAAATATTCGTAAATGTTGATAATAATAGTACACAACAATAATGCAAATGGCTGCACTCACCACTGCTCCCTCCACCAATACCTCTGGCTGCCACTCATTCTCGATCCACTTTAGCAACTAATTATTACTCCAATTATTCACTTTAATGGCCTCAAATATGAATTTACCAAAGAAAAAAAATACATTGCACATATTTAACATAAAAAGCGTCACTTCAACTTTATACCGGTGATCATAAAACACCTCTTTCATTCTCCCTAACATTTTGAAAAATCTAATGGTCTTTGGGCCGGATTCGAACGGGCGATATATTTTTCAGCAACAAAAATGATATATAACTTGTGTGCCAAAGAAACTCGTAATCAACAATTTTGGGTCTTGAATCTCCATTCATGTCCACAAAGGCTCAAATCACCTTCTAAAGAACATATATTCACGAGCATCCATGATCAGATCCAAGCTACCACCATCAAATTCTTCCGGCGATCTCCCCAATTTCTACGCACAAATTTGAAAGGAAGGAAGAATGAAAGGACTGAGGAGGGTGCCTTAGTTATAGAGAAGCTAGAACTTGGAGATCCCTAAAGATGATGGAAGATTATGAACTAAGGAAGAATTCTTTATAACTATTGAGGAGATTCTTTATAACTATTGAGGAGATTCCTAACGATGATGGAAGATTCTGAATGCATCACATGTAAAGTCATGTGAACATTCTAAAATAAAATGGAGTATCCTAAAGAATCTTTGTGTTGGAGTGAATTAGAAGTTTCTAGAAATGTATTACACTTCCATAGTGGTGTGGGTGCTTATAGAGTATTCTAATGCTGTGTGGATTAGTCTCCTTGAAAACTCTAGGCATTTGTGGACTTTTTTCCTAGAAAGAGGTAGAGTATTGTATGCTTGAGCATTATTCTAGAGAAGTCTAGGCTAGCTCTAGACCGAGTACATAGTACTAATTTAGATTTGTGGTGAATGTGTAAATAATGGAAAAGAGGCATGCACATTGACATGAGAAGAGTATGTAAGTATGTCAAAAAGTTTGTGTTGAGAAGTAGTCTAATATGTTCTTAAAATTGGAGAGAAAATCCACTGAATTCTATATAATGAGAACACCTGCTCATTCGATGCATAATAGAGGTTCTTCATTCTCAGTAACTTTTAAGCAATCGAATGACAGAGTAATGAGAGAGAGAGAGAGAACAGGAGAGAGCGCACTAGTTGAAGGATGATTTGGAGAGTTCCGCATCAACTCATCATACATTTCTTTCAATTTGGTTTATATTTTTTTCTATCATATTTATTACTTTCTAAAGTGAAAGTCACTGTTGGATCGATGAGAGTTTATAAAATAGTGATGTTGAAGGATCAAGCGCATACCCAACTGCACCAAAAGCCCGGACTGTTGGAGAGGGTGCTACTTAATTTTTTATATAAGTAGCAGAGCGCCACGGGTCAAGTGAAGGAACGCCGGACCCAACAATCCCCCCCGGCGTCCAGCACAACCCGTCGGCTCAGAGGTGGGGTTACCACATGGCCCACACGGCTCAGAGGTGGGGTTACCACATGTCCACGGTTGCCTGACCCACCGGACCCACACAGGTAGAAGGGAAAAATCAGGATTTAATAGCGCCCCCTCGGTCTTGAACCCGTGACCTCCTCTGATACCAATTGAAGGATCAAGCGCATACCCAACTGCACCAAAAGCCCGGACTGTTGGAGAGGGTGCTACTTAATTTTTTATATAAGTAGCAGAGCGCCACGGGTCAAGTGAAGGAACGCCGGACCCAACAGATGTGGAACAGATCGCCGTTTATAAGAGGGTGCTTTTGCTCGGTGGGATCAATTGCAAGCCAATCTCCAATGTTAAGGTCTTGTGCCTATACGCGCACACATGGAGTAGGATGACGCAACTTCTGAAGGCCCGTTTCCTACCATTGGACTACGAACAATTCTTGTTCAAGGAATTGCAAAACTGTAAGCAAAATCATCCAACTGTTGCGGAGTACACCACTGAATTTTATCGTCTCTCTCCCAGGAACAATTTGCAAGAATTGAATTGCCAATAGTTGGCTCGGTTTGTTAACGGGCTCGACTACACCATTAAAGATCGCATGCATAGTCCTCCAACACGTTAAGTCAGTCCATGAAGCACACTGTTGAAATTTATTTTATTTATGTCTGCAGACGTACACTTCAACCCTTCTTCATTTTATTCATGGCGGGTTGTTGAGGTCGGGCCTCTATCCCTTGACCTCCTTTATTAGGAGATAAAGGAGGTCAAGGGATAGAGGCCCGACCTCAACAACCCTCCATGAATAAAATGGAGAAGGGTTGGAGTGTACGTCTGCAGAAATAAATAAAATAAATTTCAACATAAAGTGCACACATAACATGACACTAAAGATGGAGTTTCAGCTCATCTGAGTGGCCTCTTGACGTGCATCGGCCCGTAGTGAGGCTCCCACAGAGGGGCTTACTATTGCGCATCCCTCAAGTTCTGCACCTCAACCTCCTTCAATTCGACTCCAACTATGCGTGAAGTAAGGAGGAATCCATAAGCCAAGCCATCGGGCGACCGATGTTACCAATACCATAAAGTTGGTTATCGCTCATCCATTTGGTGGAACAAGAAGGCGTGGAAGCGCTCATCCATTTGATGGAATAAGAAGGAGTGGAGGAGTTTTTCGATGATGATGTCGCTATCGATAAGTATGTTGGACAAGATGAGGGTGATGAGGTATGTTGTGTTGTGCAATGCCTACTCTATGCACTGAATCTAAAGACATCTCAACGCCATAATATTTTTTGTACAAGGTATACTATCATCACATAGGTGTGCATGTTTAATATCGATAATGGCAGAATAGAGAACTTCATATCTTTGGCTCTTGTAAATTGTCTGTAGCTGCGGATTGAACCTCACCCATCCTCGTACTCGATTGCGTGGATTCGTAAGGGCGGTGAAGTACAAGTGACAAAGATTTGTCGAGTCCTTCTCTCCATGGGTCGCACATACAAAGACAGTCAAATGTGATGTTGTGGATATGCATTGTTGCTACATCTTACTTGGAAGGCCCTACCAGTATAATCTTGACACTCTTCATAAGGTCACAACAATATGTATCTTTATAATTGGCATAGACAGTGAATACCTTGCTGCCAAATACCCTACATGAGCCGCAAGCTAAGGGCAAAGACCTTACTGGGACCCAGCCCGTTCTCATTGTCAATTGCGCAGAATTTTGCACCGCCGTCAAAGATTGATCAACAAGCGATAAATTGATTTACCACCGATCAATGAATCATTCAATGATTTCAATAACCTATCCAGTCATATAGAAGATGAGTTATCAATACTTATTACACGAGATGATCTTAACGCAGTTACGTTGCTCAATGAAGGTCAATTACATGCTTACAAAATGATTAGTGGGGCAATAAAGAACAAAATATATGAGTACTTTTTTATTGATTGACCTACTGCCAAACACCCTACCTGAGCCACAAGCTAAGGGCAAGCCCTTACTGGGACCCAACCTGTTCTCATTGTCAATGGCACCGAACTTTGCGTCGCCATCAAAGATTGATCAACAAGCGATATTTTGATTTACCACCGATCAATGAATCATTCAATGATTTCAATAACATATCCAGTCTTATAGAAGATGAGTTATCAATACTTATTACACGTGTTGAAACCGAGAAATCGGTCTCTGTGGAGTTCGAGGTCCCAAAGAAGGGGTGACCTGACACTTACTACACTCAGCCAATTGTCACAGACCAAAGGCTCAGAAAACTAGGAACAAACCCTCAGCTCTAGCGTGGAGGACCCACAACACACACAGAAGGTCACGAGAGCACTTCCCCTCCCTCACCAATGACTGAGCTGGGCACCTTGGAGAGCTCTCAAACTCTACCAAGAAGAAGCCTAAGGAGGAGGAAGCAAAAAACCCTTCTCCACCAAAGATACCCAAGGGTGTCTATTTATAGTTTTTCCAAACCTAGGGACCAAAAGATAAAAAATACCCCTAAGACAAATAGGTCATGGGCCAATATAAAACATCCACACCGGGGAGTAAAGAGATAATTCCACCCACGGGGGCACAACGGTAAAAGCATGACCAAAAGAGGCCCGGGGGTGAACGGAGGCTAAACCATGCCCCTCACCATCCCTGGACACCTGAGGCGAGTAGGGGTTAAACCACTCCACTCCTCCTTCACCTTGGGATCGGGCGAGTGGGCGAGCCCCGTAGAAGAACCGGGAGCTGGGGGTGAGACCCTAGCCTCCGACCGATCTCGCCCCGCAAGGTTGGGCGCCTGGGCAAGACCTTGGCCGCCGGTCGGTCTCGCTCCGCAAGGCTGGGCGCCTGGGCGACCTGGGCGAGACCTTGGCCGCTAGCCAGTCTCGCCCCATAAAGCTCTGAGGTGTAGGCGGCGAGACCCCGACCTCCAGCCGATCCCGCTCCACACAAAGCTAGGGTGCAGGGGCGAGACCCTGGACTCCAGCCGGTCCCGCCCCGCACAGGGCTAGGGTGTATGGGGCGAGACCCCGACCTCCAACCGGTCCCGCCCCGTATAGGGCTAGGGTGCAGGGGGAAAGACCCCGACCTCCAGCCGATCCCACTGCTCCCACCTCATACCTAGCAAGCCGGGGCGAGTGTAGGCCAACTCACCGCACCCGCCCCCTAAAAGGGTTCAGGGGGAGGCATATTTTTACTCCCCCTACTAGTATATCCTACAGATCCACCAAAATTTGCCTCCAGGAATGCAAAACTCCCAAAAAGCTTAAAAACGCACAATAAGTCTCACGCCTTATTTGGGGGCCCCCTTTTCGCGAATACGGGATTGTACACAATCCCTACTATTTTCGAGCGAGTTCCACGATCGGAAATAAATATCCAACCCAACGTATTTGCTGTGTAGCCTTCTTAGATCCAAAAATACTTGGCCTCCCTAGGGGTTCAACCTGTCATGCACGCTAATGGGAGCCTGGGTGACGAGATGACCTCGGGGTAAAAAATACTTGGCCTCCCCGAGGGTTCAACCTGTCATGCCAGGTAATGGGAGCTTGGGTGACGAGACAGCCTCAGGATAGAAGACACTTGGCCTCCCCGAGGGGTCAACCTGTCATGCCAACTAATGGGAGCCTGGGTGACAAGACGATCTCGAGGTAGAAAACACTTGGCCTCCCCGAGGGGTCGACCTGTTATGCCAGCTAATGGGAGACTGAGTGACGAGACGACCTCAGGATAAAAAACACTTGGCCTCCCCGAGGGGTCAACCTATCATGCTAGCTAATCGGAGCCTGGGTGACGAGACAGCCTCGGGGTAGAAAACACTTGGCCTTCCCGAGGGGTCAACCTATCCTGCCCACTAATGGGAGCCTGGGTGACGAGACGGCCTCGGGGTAAAAAACACTTGGCCTCCCCGAGGGGTGAATCTATCATACCAGCTAATGGGAGCCTAGGTGACGAGACGACCTCGAGGTAGAAAACACTTGGCCTCCCCGAGGGGTCAACCTATCAGGCCAGCTAATGGGAGTCTGGGTGACGAGACAACCTCGGGGTGAGGCCTACTCGCCCCTTTGAGAGATCAACCTGCCCTGCCAGCTAGTGGGAGTCTGGTCAGCGAAATCATCTCGGGGTAAGACCTATTCGTCCCTCCAAGAGATCAACCTGCCCTGCCAGCTAGTGGGAGCCTGGTCAGCGGAATCATCTCGGGATAAGGCCCTCTCACCCCTCTGAGAGATTAACCTGCCCTGCCAGCTAGTGGGAGCCTGGTCAATGGAATCATCTCGGGGTGAGGCCTACTCGCCCCTCCTAGAGATCAACCTGCCCTGCTAGCTAGTGGGAGCCTGTCAGTGGAATTATCTCAGTATGAGGCCTACTCGCCCCTCCGAGAGATCAACCTGCACTGCCAGCTAGTGGGAGCCTAGTCAGCGGAATCATCTCGGGGTAAGGCCTACTCGCCACTCTGAGAGATCAATATGCCCTGCCAGGTAGTGGGAGCCTTATCAGTGGAATCATCTCGAGGTAATGCCTACTCGCCCCTCCGAGAGATCAACCTGCCCTGCCAGCTAGTGGGAGCCTGGTAAGCGGAATCATCTCGGGGTAAGTCTTACTCGCCCCTCCGAGAGATCAACTTGCCCTGCCAGCTAGTAGGAGCCTGGTCAGCGGAATCATCTTGGGATAAGGCCTACTCGCCCCTTCGAGAGATCAACCTGCCCTGCCAGCTAGTGGGAGCCTGGTCAGCGGAATCATCTTGGGGCTTTTCATGGATCACAAATGTTTTCCAGCGGTCCCTTTTGTTGGGTACATTGGATAATGTGTACCTGATTTGAAGAAGCCTAACTTAGCATAATGATATACATCAAGGTGTATTTGATGTTATTTAAGTTGAATATGTGCAGGTTAAAAGTATGGAAAAATTTCTAAAGTCCATGTGTCGACACCAGAAGAAGATGTGTCGACACTTCAGGAAGATTGTGTCGACACTTGAAGAAGGTTGTGTCGACACAGAGATAATGAGTCGACATCAATTGTGTCGATACCGGGAGGCAGTGTCGACACACACAAGATTATAGTCAACATCAACTGTGTCGACACCGGGAGGCAGTGTCGACACACACAAGATTATAGTCGACATCAACTGTGTCGACACCAGGAGGCTGTGTCGACACACAGAGGCAGAAGTCAACAACAGCTAAGTCGACACTTAGAGACTTGTGTCGACACATAACAGAATCAACAATAAGTTTGTGGCTGAAGTAATTGTGTCGACATACAACTATCTGTGTCAACACATTCTCAAAAAGTTGTGTCAAGAAGCTGTGTCGACATCAAGACATATGTGTCGACATCACAAAGGATTGTGTCGACACTCAATCAAATTGTGTCGACACATTTTAACAATTGTCTCGACACATATTGACAGTTTGTCTCGACACTTTCTGGAAGAAACAAAGACTCCTTGGCAGTTTGAAGAATTGGCAACTGTGGGTCTCTACGGGTTAACTGACGTGATTGACACAGACAGAAGTTTGTTAGGAACCGGACCAGCCAGTTACCAGGAATGAAGGCTATAAATAGACGGATAGTGTCTGAAAGAGAAAGATAACTGAAAACTGAACACTGAATAACAAGTAACAATAAGAAGAAGATCTTTGCAGATCTAAGAAGATATTCTGATTGAACTATCAGAATCTGTCTAAGTAGAATTCAGTCAAGAATTTTGAAGTATCTTCAAGGGACTTGGATAGAGAGAGATCCAGTCAAAAGCAGGCAAGAAGAAAGCTGTCTCAGATTTCAAAGGAAACAGATTCTGAACTTATCTGTCAAGAAGATTCAGATTCAAATTCTGAAATCTAAGGAGAAAGCTGCTGATCAGTTTATTTCAAAGAAGATCAACTCAACAAAGTTCAGATTCAAGAAGCTTTGAAGAAAGCTAAGTTCCAGTTGATTTTATCCATCTGGTTTATCAAGAAGCTGATCAAGAACACTGTCTTGTTCCATCTCTCTCACCAAGAGCAAGATAAAAATATATTTTACTCAAATCTTGTAGGATCTTTTAATAGATATGAGTTGTAAGCCTAATTTATAAAGGCTGAGTGTAGGAGAGATAATCTCTGAGTTGTAGGTCTTGAATAAAGACTGAGGTAGGGCTGAATTGCCTGAGCTGTAGGAGTGTGGTATCACTCTGAGTTGTAGGAATCCATTTTGGATTCTGAGTCGTAGGATCTGAGGATCTGAGATAAAGAAAGGAGTTTGGCTGAATCTAGCACACTGCTAGATAGGCGAAGGGGGAAAGTGGATGTACCCAGATCTTGGGGAACCACTATAAATACTTATTGCAATCTGTGATGTGTAGTTCTAGATTGTGTGATTGTGATTGTGATTGCTAAAGTAGCTGCAGAACTCATAGAAAATAGTCTTTAATTACTTTATCATTCTGCCTTAAGTTTGAAAAGAAAATAAGAACCTATTCACCCCCCCTCTAGGTGTCTAGGTCATCTTGAAAGTAAAACTATCAAGTGGTATGAGAGGGAGGTTACTCAAAGTAAGACTTAACAGTCTGAGTTAGATCTAAAGGCAGAATCAAGAATCAAGAAAATGGGTTCAGGTGAGAATCACAAGGAGTTGGGATCTATGAAGCTTCCCATCTGCAGAAAAGAAATCTTTGGAATCTGGAAGGAAAGGGTTAGGCTGTTTATGGAGGCCTCAGACCCAAGAATTTATATCACAGTGAAAGAAGGTCCATACATTCCAATGAAGATTTCTGTATTAGATGCAAATCAGGAAACTCCTAAGGATATTTCAGAAATGACAAAGGAGAAAATTATCTTATCCACTATGGACAAGAGAGCTCAAAACATCATAGTAAGTGCAATAGATGATTCCACCTTCCAAAATCTGATACATTGCAAGACCTCCAAAGAGATGTGAGACACCTTGATTGTCTATATGGAAGGATCTGAAGAAGTAAGACAAGACAGAAAATCAATGCTCAACCAAGAATATGAGAGCTTCAGACAAGGAAAGTCTAATAGCATAACTGAGTGTTATAAGAAATTCTATAGGATTGTGAATGAACTAATGTCCTATGGAAGAGTCTTCAGTACATATGAGCTGAATGACAAGTTTCTCAGATCTTTAACAAAAGATTGGGATACCAAAATATGTGCCATTAGAGAAGTGGCCAAGTTAGCTGATATTTCTCCTCCAACCTTGTTTGGAAAATTGCTTTCATATGAAATGCAATTGATGGCTAGGAAGGAGGAAGAAAGAAGTACAAAAGGTGAGCATAGATCTGTGGCTTTCAAAGTTGAAGCCACTAGAAAGAAAGGTAGGATGTCTTCATCTCCTCTCAAGGAAGCTACAGAATAAATAACAGAAAATTCAGATAGTCAGAAATCAGGGAGCAGTGAATCAGATACTGACTTTGCTGCCTTTACAAGACAGTTTCAAAAGTTCTTGAAAAAGAAGCAGTGGAAGTCCAGACCCTCCACATCACAGCCAGTAGATGAGTACTATCAGAAGAGAAAATCCTCAAGAAATGAGAGAAACAGAACTAAGCCCAACAAAGCCATAACTTCTAAGATTGTTTGTTATTGCTGTAATAAGACTGGACATATGGTAGCTGAATGTCCAGAAAAGAGAAAGGAGTCAGTAGACAGAAAAAGGACTCAACACAAGGGCAAGAAGGAGAAATCTTTTGTTGCAAAGAAGGATAAGAGTCTTTCAGATCAGTCCTCATCAGAGTCAGAATCTGAAGCAGAAGCATACATAGGATTATATGCAGCCAATAAAGAAGAGGAATTTCTACAACTGATGGATTCCATTCATGATCAAGAAGACAAGGAATGCATGGGTCTGATGGCTGAGTTAGAAGATAACCAATGCCAGGATCAGCCTGGTCCTAGTAAGGTACAAAAGGTTTCTAGTTCTTCTAATTTTAGTACTGGTTCAGAGTCAGATTCATCTACATCAAGTGATGTGAATGGATCTGAATCTGAAGGTGATATTAATCAGTTGATGGATGAATATAGGGACTTGTTGCAGGCTCTTAAGAAAAGCAAGAACCTAGTCAAAACTCAGGCTCAGGAAATTTCTAATCTTAAAGTGGCTGCAACTGAGTTTGAAAAAGTAATGGATCAAAAGTTAAATGAGATTGCCAAACTGAAAAATATAACCTATATTCAGATAGGCACAATCAAATATAATAATGATCAAATTAAGAGTCTGGAGGCCAGACTAAGAATAGAGAAAGATTTAGTGGCTAGTTACTCTAAGTCAAAATCTGTCTTACCTTTAATAGATGAGTTTGTGGCTCAAAAGGGTAAGGTAGGATTAGGCTTCAAAGGTAACCCCAGGGCTGCCCAATTCAAAAGAAAAGGCAAAGCTCCTGTCCAGCCTCTAAACCTTTCAGTCCCAGTTATGTTTAGAAAGGTGCAAGTGCCTTCTAACAAATATGATCTTGAGAATATTCATGGTCATATTAAGACTAATGTTCAGATAAACAAGGGTGTAAATACCAATAGGTCTACCCATGCTCATAAACCCCATGGTTATGAGAAATCTGTGGGTGAAGCTGCAGCAGCACCAGCACTAGATGAAAATTCTTCTGTCAAGGGTGTATCAAGACCTAGATATAACAAGTTTGAATGTTGGTGTTGTGGCAAGAGAGGCCATTTTGCCTTAGACTGCTGGCATAACACAAATATAAGGAAGAACAATAGTCTACCAGTTAGAAGAGCTGCTGGTAGTCTTAATATGAATGGTGCTAACCTGAACCAAGGACCCAAGACTTACTTGGGTTCTAAGGGAAAGTAATTCTGTATTGCAGGAAAGTCCAAGTTGCCATGCCCCTATATGGTACTTGGACAGTGGATGTTCCAGGCACATGACTGGAACAAAGGGGCTGCTGAAGGAGTACACATCTGTCAAAGATGGACTTAAAGTAATCTTTGGTGGATCTGAAAGAGGAATCATCAAAGGGTTTGGTAATATTTCTTCAAACCAAATTACCATCACCCAAGTGGCTTATGTAAAAAGTTTGAAACATAATCTGATTAGCATAAGTCAGCTGAGTGATCTTGGATATGACATTTCATTTGTTAAGGATGGATGTCATATCAAAAGGTCAAGTGATCAAAAGATCATATTGACTGGGTATAGAAAGAGAAATGTTTATTGTCTTAATTTTATATGTAAGAACAAGGCTTCTCCCATCTGTCTTGTAGCTGATGATAATGCATCTCATTGTGTCAAGTGGCACAAGAGGTTGGCACATCTTAACTACAAGACAATTGGCCAACTCTTCAGCAAAGAGTTAGTGAGGAATGGTCCTCAAGTTAAGTGTATAAAGGAAGGGATATGTTCAGCTTGTCAAAAGGGCAAGCAGACAAAATCCTCCTTTCATAGTCTTGAAAACAAGGATTCTGTGAGGTGCTTATACCTCTTACATATGGATCTTTTTGGTCCTATGCCAGTTCATAGTCTAGGTAGGAAGGTCTACACTTTTGTGGTTGTAGATGACTATTCTAGATATACATGGGTGTTCTTTCTGAGACAAAAATCAGAAACCCCAAGTGTCTTACTTAGTTTTATGAAACAAATTCAGAATGAACTAAACAGTACAGTGGTCAAAATCAGAAGTGACCATGGCACTAAATTTCAATCTGAAAGTATGACAAAATTATGTGAAGGTTTTGGGATTTTCCAAGAGTTCTCCTCACCTAGAACACCTCAGGAAAATGGTATTGCTGAAAGAAAGAATATGACATTGATTGAAGCAGGTAGAACTCTATTAAGTGACACCTCTCTTCCAGAATATTTCTGGGCTGAGACAGTAAACACTGCATGTCATGTGATCAATAGGGCTTCTATCACCAAGTGCCACAAAAAGACTCCTTATGAAATTATGAAAGGTAGAAAACCAAATCTATCCTACTTTAGGATCTGTGGTTGCAAGTGCTATATACTTAACAATGGCAAGTCATATCTAACTAAGTTTGCTGCCAAATCCCAAGATGGGATATTTGTTGGGTACAACATAAATAGTAAGGCCTATAGAGTCTTCAACTTGACTACTCAAGTTGTAGAAGAATCTGTACATGTTGTGTTTGATGAATCAAGATTAATCAACTGTGAGTTGCCTTGTAGTTCATACAGTCCAACATGTATAAGCAAAAGAATGGACAAGCTTTCCATTGCAGAGGTTCAACAACAAATGAACAGATGGAAAATGTTGACTACAGTCCAGGGGGAGTACATGATTCTATAGAAGCTGATGACTCCCAGGAAGTGCAACATAATGAAGGGACTGGAAATAATCAACCAGAAGGAAATCTACCTCCTGCTATCAGACATCTTAAAGGCCATCCAGCAAATCAAATAATAGGAGATCCAAGTCAAGGAGTGCAGACTGGAAGCAGAAATCTGAGCACAGTCCTGCGCTCAAGTTTCCTGTCTCAAATGGAGCCTAAGAAATTGGAAGAAGCCATCCAAGACCAACATTGGATTAATGCTATGCAAGAGGAGCTTAATCAATTCAGAAGGTGCAAAGTCTGGGAGCTTGTTCCTAAACCAAAAGACCACAACATCATTGGAACAAAGTGGATATTTAGGAACAAGTTGGATGAGAGTGGTGTAATTGTAAAGAACAAAGCAAGACTGGTTGCTAAAGGATATAGGCAGGAAGAGGGAATAGATTTTGATCAGACATTTGCCCCAGTAGCAAGACTGGAGGCAATCAGGATGTTTCTTGCCTATGCTGCATACTAAGGATTCAAGGTATACCAAATGGATGTGAAATTAGCATTTCTGAATGGAGATCTAAAAGAAGAAGTCTATGTGGAACAACCATCAGGTTTTGTAGACTCTCTTAAACCTGATTATGTTTTTAGACTTAGGAAAGCTTTATATGGGTTAAAGCAAGCCCCAAGGGCTTGGTATGACACCCTGTCTACTTTCCTTATTGAGAACAAATTCTCAAGAGGCAAAATAGACAAGACTCTATTCCTTAGGGAGTCTAAAGGCAAGATAATCTTAGTCCAAATCTATGTGGATGACATAATTTTTGGGTTTACAGAGAACAAACTTTGCAAGAAGTTTGCCAAACTTATGCAAGGGAAGTTTGAAATGAGTAGTATGGGGGAACTTAAGTTTTTCTTGGGACTCTAAGTAAGACAAACTGATGATGGCTTGTCCATATCCCAGTCTAAGTTCACCAAAGAGTTGATAAAGAAATATGGTATGAAATCTTCCTCTACCATGAAAACTCCTATGGGAACAAATATTCCTATATGTAAAGATGATACAGGTAAGCCTGTAGATGAGTCTTTGTATAGAGGAATAGTTGGTTCTCTATTATACCTCACAGCTAGTAGACCAGATATTATGTATGCTACATGTGTCTATGCTAGGTACAAGGCATGCCCTAAAGAATCTCATTACACTACTGTTAAAAGAATTTTGAGATATTTAAAGGGCACACCAAATCTAGGCCTTTGGTACCCTAGGAATAGAGATTTTCAACTAATAGGTTATTCAGATGCAGATTTTGCAGGCTGTAGAGAAGATAAAAAAAGTACTACAGGTATATGTCAATTTTTGAGAGGAAGGTTGATATCATAGAGTAGTAAGAAGTAGACTAGTGTGGCAATATCCACAGCTGAGTCTGAGTATGTTGCAGCTGGAAGTTGCTGTGCACAACTATTGTGGATTCAGCATCAACTAAAAGATTATGGTATCCAGATAAGTAGAACACCTTTATTATGTGATTCAAAAAGTGCTATTTCTATTGCAAATAATCCTGTTTCACATAGTAGGACTAAGCACTTAGAAATAAAATACCATTTTCTTAGAGAACATGTAGAAAAAGAAGACATCTCACTAGAATTTGTTAAGACAGATTATCAAATTGTAGATGTATTTACTAAGCCTCTGGATGAAAAAAAATTCAATAGATTTAAAATTGAATTAGGCATGCTAACTATAGATTAGTTTAGCAAAATTTGGCTAAGTAAAACTGTGTTGACTCATTCAGGATTTAAGTGTCGACATAGAGGATTTGTGTCGACAAACTCAGAAAAATGGTGTCGACACAGAGTAGATGTGTCGACACATCAGGGATTTTATGTCGACATAGTCTAAAAGCGACATGTCGACACAACTAGAGTATTGTTGTCGACTTATTCAGAATTTGTGTCGACATATATTGTCTGTGTCGACACAATTTGACTATTTTTGCCCGCCTTTTGATCTTCTTGGCATAAAAGGGTATAAATAGGTCTCAGCCGTATTTTGTCGACACGCTCACCAGGGTTTCGAGACAAAAACTTGTGTGTCGACAATCCTTCTTCTCTCTTTTCTCAAGCTTTCTCAACGATTCAATGGCTCCAAAGATCGAAGATTCTATCAACGAGGGATATGAACTGGTTAGGCATGTGTTCGACGATGCAGCTCCAGAGATTAAGATGGTGGTGTCTCTTCTCATAGACAGTGGACTTGAATTCCTTGTCTCAGAACCCACCAAGGTCTTGAAGAAGGAAGTTCTTGAATTCTACACCACCGCATCTGTGGATTCTACTGGTATGAAAATCAAATCAACTATTCAGGACACAAGAGTCAAGGTGACTCAGAAGCGATTAACCAGAATCCTTCATCTTCCAAGGATAAACGATGAAGAGGAGGTTTCAGCCTCACAAACAAGGCAAACACTTCAATGGTGTGGACTGGATCCCACCATGAAGATTGGTGCTGCCTTCAATCGAAAAGGCATGAATAATCAGGGTAAATTCCTTTCTGAAGTTATTGGGAAAGTGGTGCTGTGCAAGACTGGTGGACATGATAGGATCTCTGTCTTCATGTTCAACCTAATGACTAGGATTGTATTTCACATTCCCACTAACTGGTCAGCAGTTGTGTTGGACAAAATCATGGAGGCAATCAAGAAGCCAAACATGGCTAGAATACTGAGTCTTTACTTAGCTGGAACCATTCCAGAAGTAATGCAACAACTACCAGGCTCCAAGATCAATCATATGAGGAGAATGTATATAAGGTTGTTCTCCAGGTGGGATAGAGTTCTATCCAAGGATATGCCTGAAGAAGACAGGCAGGAGATTCTCTGAGTGATGTTCTTTACCATAAGGGGTTAGCCAACCTATAGTGCTAACACTCAGGTCGACACACGTCCAACTCAGGTCGACTGGATGTTGTCCCTGAAGGTAGGCTTGTTCGAACGTCGAATGGAGCTCGACGTCCTGAAACATCAGCGTCGAACTTAGATCGACGATCGTCGAACAGAGCTCAGAGCCTTATTTTATTTACACAGGATAAATCTAAATGAAATCATAAATATCCTACATCTCAGCCTAACCCTTATACTGAATGGGTGATTCCTCCTAGGAGATATCATCCTGAAGGCTATAAGAGTCAGCCTGAAATGTCTTTCATTTCTGATTTCATTGGTTATCAACCTCAACCCAAGGTGAACTGGGTGAAAAACAATTAAGCTGTTACATGTGCAGATGAAGAGCTATCCAGTGGTGAACCAGCATTGGTACCTGGATAGTGGTTGCTCCAAACATATGATAGGGACCAAAAGCAATCTTACATCCTTCAAGGCAAAGCTTGGACCAAGAGTAATCTTTGGTGATTCCAACTTTGGACAAACCAAAGGATATGGTCAAGTCAAAATTGGATCAATCACCTTCAAGAAGGTAGCTTATGTGGAAGGACTAAAGCACAACTTAATCAGCATTAGTCAACTTTGTGATGCTGGTTATCAGGTTTGGTTCACTGATTTGGTTTGTAATATTGCTTTAGATAACAATATTGTGTTGATTGGAAATAGACAAGATAATATATATTTAGTTGATTTCAATTCTTCTAAAGTAGATATATGCCTTTTCAATTCTCTTAGTAAGCCAAATGAGCTTTGGCATAAAAGATTAGGACATGTTAACCTTAGAACTATTGCTAGGCTGTCTAAACTCAACCTTGTTAGAGGACTACCTTCTGGTTCCTACAAGAAGGAAGGTCTCTGCAAGGCTTGTCAATTAGGAAAGCAAACCAAAAACAGTTTCAAATCACTTAATAAGAGTGATTCACCTAGAATTTTGTATCTGTTGCACATGGATCTTTTTGGACCCACTACAGTACAAAGCCTAGGGGGGAAATCTTATGCCTTAGTGATTGTAGATGACTTCTCAAGATTCACTTGGGTGTTCTTCCTGAGAAAGAAGTCTGATAACTTCAAAATTTTGACAGATTTTCTCAAGAGCATACAGATTGAGTTCAATACTCATATAGCCCTGATAAGAAGTGATCATGGGACAGAGTTTGATTCTCTTCTTATGCAAGAGTTCTGTCAGAATGAAGGGATCAGGCACACTTTCTCAGCTCCTAGAACTCCTCAACAAAATGGGGTAGTTGAAAGGAAAAATAGAACATTAATTGAATCTGCCACAACATTATTGACAGATGCTCATCTTCCTCTAACCTTTTGGGCAGAGGCTGTGAACACCTCCAATTATGTTTTGAATAGAAGCCTGATACATAAACTAAAGGATAAGACTCCCTATGAATTGCTCAAAGGGAAGAAACCTAAAGTTAGCTTTTTCAAGATTTTTGGTTGCATTTGCTTCATTCATAATAATGACAAGAGATATTTAGCAAAATTTGAAGCTAAGGCTGATGAAGGATGAGTATCCTTGGCTTATGTGTCCTTTCTCTGATAGTGGTTTATGTGTCCTATATTGGATGAGTATTGGATGAGTATCCTTTCTCTGATAGTGGTTTATGTGTCCTGGTTTCCTGCAGCCATAGCATATAATATCTTTATTATTAGATCTGTCATACCTTGGCTTATCTTGGTCTTTAGAAGACCATTTTCTGAAGTTCTTTCTAGCCATCTTGTTGAATCTTTTGGCTAGTAGGCTTAATAGTTCTTCATTGCCTATCTCCTTCTCTTTAGGTACTTCCTCTGAAGCTTTGAGAGCTATTGTCTTCTCCACTTTGGGTGCTGAAGAAGTTATGTTTTGCTCCCCTTCTCTATTTTTGACAAATAGCTCATAGGACTTGAGTTTGCCTAAGAGAGCTTCAGTGGATGTCTCAGTTTGACTTCTGCTATCTTTAATTGGCCAGATTCTTGAATCCAAAGTGCTAGGTAAGCACATGAGAATTTTATCATTTATCTCTGTGAGAGATATATCCTTGTCCAAAGTTTTCAGTTCACTGACAATCAGAATGCAAATAGCAGAAATAGAAATCAAAGAATGGATTTATACAGCAGTCACTCAAGATGAAAGCACCATCACTGGTTCAATCTAAGGGACTCAGGTATCCTTAACCTCTGCTATATTTACTGAGCTGTTTGAATTGGAGAATGGCAATGACAGTATGGAGCTGTCCAATGAAGAATATGCTGCAATGTTAGACAGGATGGGTCATTCCTCTGAGAATGCCTCCAAATTGTTGAAAGTAGACCTTGCCATAGAATTCAGACTTCTAGCTGATGCGGTAGGCAAGGTTATCTGTGCTAAGAGAACAACACATGATGCCATTTCCAGGCATCAATTTTGCATTATGGCTGCTCTCCTGGACAAAAAGCACTTGAATTGGGGAGAAATTCTGTTTGATTTAGTGAAGAAGAAGGTCAACAAGACCTATGTCCATTTTGGAAGAGTGTTGGGTTTGCTGCTTCATCATATCTGCCCTCAGCTTCTGGTATCCTCTAAGCATATCAATGCTTCTAAGAGACTGACCTGTGCCCTCATTGGAAAGTGGGACAGGAAAATCACCAATCCCAGAGCTGCTGCAGCCATGAAAACTTCTACAGAAACAAGGACTGTTGTGGTCACTTCACCTCAGCCTTCTGATCTAGTAGAAGAAGCCATGCCATCCATCACCATCTCATCTTCCTTCAGCTTTCCAACCACCTTCACTCCATCCACATCTCAATTTTCATCCCCTATGCCAACAACATCATCAATTGCTACAATTGTTTCTTCCATTCCTCCATCCATTACCACATCTGAAGATTTTCATCCTCTTCACTTCTTCCCTCCAATGGATATTGAGATCAACAATCCAGATGATTCTTTCTTGGATGGTTCTCCTGATGACATATCTGAGACACCATCATTTTCTGACCTCATCATGTCATCCATCATTGAACCTACCATCCGCATTCCATCTATCCCAACATCATCTCCTGTTGCATCTGTTTCTCCTCCCTCTACCTCTGCTCAACATCCCCTTGAGCAAGTAGATTTGCTTCCCTTGGCCAACAAGCTCTATGAGCTCTTGGCTCCAAGGCTTTCTTCTCTATTGGATGCTTCCCTAGCTCCAATAATCCTCTCTTTGAACTCCATCTCATCTAAACTCTCTTCCCTTACTCCTCATGTGGCTGGCCCTTCTTCTTGGGGCCTAGAGTTAGTTCTTACTGATTCTAGGCAGGGGGAGATTTTTGTAGAAGAAGAGCTGCCTCCTTTTGATAGAGAAGAGCTGTTAGTTTCAGAAATTCAGCCTACAGATAGAGAGTTTGTTCAGGCTCCAGTTGAAGACTTTACAGTGGCAGTGCCAGCATGCTTTTTCCAAAGGTCTTTCAGCCCATACAGATTATTGCTTCCTGAAGATCTGTCCAGGGCTATTGTTCCCTTTTCTGCTGCTGCTGCTGTTATTTTTGATGAAATGATCCTTGATGATGATGCAGTGGTAGCTGATGCTCCTGCAAATGATTCTCTTGATCATAGTGCTGTTGCTGCTCCTGCTTGTTCTAATGTTGATATTAGTACTGTTGATCATTCTATTGATGATATGACTGTTGATGAGTTGCCCAACACTTCTGATGCAGTGGAAGCCCTTGCTCCTGCAATTGTTCCTGAAGTTGTTGTTTCAGTTGCAGTGGTAGCTTCAGCTCCTGCCAAATCAGTTGAAGATGTTGATTCTGATATTGTTTTCTTAACAGTGGTAGCTGATGCTCCTGTTAGTTCTGTTGTTCCAGAGGCAGTGGTAGCTGTTGCTCCTGCCAGCTCTTTTGTTTCTCAAGTCTCTGATGCAGTGGTAGCTTCTGCTCCTGCTAATAAGATCTATCCAGCCAGTTCAGTTGAGGCTGTAATATCTGAAGTTATCAGTGACTCAGCTGCTTCTGTTCCTGTTTCAGGAATTGCCTCCAAGAAGGATTTTTATGATCCTTATGATCATGTGCAAAGCAGCTCCTCTGATGAGTTTGCCACTAGCTCAGATGATTCATCTGCCACCATTGCTAAAAAGAGAAAAGCTAGAAGCAAAGCTCTAAAGAGAGTTCCAATGGAAAGGGCCACTGAACATGATACTCCCTATCACATTCTTCACAACTGTGAGATTACAGAGCCCTGGATGCAATATTCCAAGAACCAACTCAAGGCTATGAAACAGAAGAAGAAGTATTTCAAAGGCCCCTCTAAATCTATTCTTCCTCCTCCTCCTCCTCCATCTTCTCCAGGTGCAGGAGGCAGTGCTAACCCTGTCAGCAAACCTCCCACATCCTCCTTCCAAGGCAAGACATATCAATCCAGGAGAGGACAAAGAGGTAGCCAACCAAGAGGTTATCAACAAAGAGGATCTTCAAGAGGAAACCAATCAAGAGGTCAAGCTAGACACCAGCCATATCAAAGGGGAGGAAAGACTATTGCTTCAGCCTCTGGTCCTTTTCCCTTCAAGCTCAATGATGGTGTAAGGCAAAAACCTCCTCCTTCAGATCAAAGCAACAAATATGAACCTCCTGTCCCTTATGATGATCCAATCAACAATCCTACTGCTTGGAAAGCTAGAATGGCTGAGCTTGCTGCTCTAGACCTGATTAAGAAGAATAAAGAAAGAGGACTGGACACATCAAATATCAGTACTATGTCTGAGCAGAGAAGACAAGAATTGGACAAATACAACTCCAGTAAATTCTTTGAATTTGATAGGTACATGGAATTGCATCCTGCTGCTGTTCCTCCCAGTGGAAAAAGCATAACTTCCTTGGGTACTTCTGAGGATTACAGATCCAGGAAAGATACTGCCAATCCTCAAAGAGAAATCAAGTTCAAGAAAAGCTTTGAAGAAGAACCAAAGAAGAAGTAATGTAAGATGGCTCTACCTCTCTACAACTGCCATAAACACTTTTGATATTTATATATCTGCTCCTGCTTCTATCTATGGTTTATGGTTTTGTCTGTGTTTTAATCTTCTGTATGCATTTTATTTCCTTATAATCATGTGAATAGTAATCCTAATCCAAATAGGGGGAGATTGTTGGAACACCCTTTTTATATTTGGGTCAGGATAACTATGCTAAGGATTCATGACCTCATTGTATAGCATAGGTCATTGAGTGTGAGTTTAGAACTTAGGATATTTGATAATTTAGTTCTGCTCAGCTCGACGGATAGTCGACCCCAGCTCGACGTGTCGTCGTCCTCAGCTCGACGCGTAGTCGACCGCTGCTCGACGCATAGTCGATCGCAGCTCGACGCAGCGTCGTCCTCAGTTCGACATAACGTCGACTTCAGCTCGAAGTTTTGGCGTGATTCTCTCTGCATCCTTAATCACTCTCTGATCGACGGATAGTCGAGCTCAGATCGACGATTTATGATGAGTTCGATGTTTTGAGTTCTCCCGTCTGTTGACATTTGAAATTCAAATTAAAGATCATCAAAGCAGTTATTGCAAGAGATCCCCTGGCCGTTTCAAGACTTAATTGGTCCATATCTCAAGGAATTTTCATTGGAAATCAATTAAGGCACTTCCTTCCAAGGCATGGACAGTTAAGGAATGCATTGAATGCCCTGCCAACGGCTATCTATCAGACAGTAGTAATTCTATTACTCAGAGATTTTTCGAGAGAGACAAGAAACACAGTTATTCAGATTTGTTACAGAGAACATTCTTCATCATCTCTCTCTCACAGAATCTGCTGCAGAGAATTCAAAGAGAAGAACATCACTCAGAGAAATATCATCATCAATACTCTCTGATTCTCTTCTGCGCTGCAATCAACTCTTCTACAGACTGCCTTCTATCTTCAGACATCAAACACTCAGTTTCTGAGTTATCTATTGCTGAAGAAGGACAAGAAGTGAAGAGCCCGTCACCCTTGTGCAAAGCTTCTACTACCTGAACTCATCTACATCTCAGGGGGAGCTTTGACAACATCAAAATCCACAAGCTTCTCTCTGATAGTTGACAGAGAAGCATACTCATCCTTTCTTTACCTTATTCCATCTGTACAGGGTTTTAACTCCCTTCAAAAGTTACCCTTTTGGTTAGCTGAGACCTTGTCAAAATCAGTGGTGGCAAGACACCTTATCAAAAAATCTGGTGGTGCCCAGGACACCTGATCAACCATCCTGCAGTGGATTCCTATCAAAGGGTGATAAAAGAGTGGACTACCCAAGTTTGGGGAACCACTATAATTTCCTTGTGTCTTCTGTGGTTTATGTTTACTTCTTGCTGTGTGCTGTGTGCTGTTTGCTTTATCATATATTTAACCATTGCATAACTCACTTTCTACACTAAGTAAATCAAAAGTTTTAAATACATCAATCTATTTGAACTTACTCTATTCACCCCCCCTCTAGAGGTAGATAGATCTTATCACCTAACTTTCAATTGGTATCAGAGCCAGGTTTTGCTGACTATGCTGAAAGGATGAGTATGCTTCTCTGTCAACTATCAGAGAGAAGCTTGTGGATTTTGATGTTGTCAAAGCTCCCCCTGAGATGTAGATGAGTTCAGGTAGAAGAAGCTTTGCACTGCTTGTCTTACTATAGGTTGGCTAACACCTTATCCAAGGACAAGCACTGATAAGGTGTCTTACCATAATTTCTTTACCCTTGTTACTGGTAAACTTTATGGGAGTTGTTAGCACTATAGGTTGGCTTGAAGAGGCACCCAAACCTAGTGAACCATTCATTCTTGAATTCACTGTGCTTGTGATGTCTATTAACTTGAGACTCCTCCCATTGAGAGTTTCCTCAAGCTGTTTAGCCTTGGATAGCTCACTCTTTAGTGAAGCTATCTCCTCCTTACAACATTCTAACTCATCAGAAAGCTTGAGATTATTTGCACTTAATGTGCTGTAATCAGACAACTGACTTCTAAGAGAATCAATTGTTTTCTCAGCAGTCAGCAAGTCTATGCACATAGATTTAAATCTAAATTTGAAATCATCAGAAGAAAAATCAAAGGAGTCAAGTACCTGATCTTCACTTAATTCCTGATCAGTCACATATTCAGATTCATGCTCTGAATCTGAGCTGCTTTGTGATGCATTGATTGCCATCATGCAGAATCCTTTCTCAGTGGCATCATCCTCATCATCACTTGTGCTGGATGATTCTTCAGACTCTTCAGTATCACTCCATGTTTCAGCAACAAATCCTTTCCTTGTATGTTTGGTGTTGCTGGAGGAGGATTTATCATAGTATTTCTTGGAGTCTTTATCTCTTTTCTTGTCTCTTCTTTCTCTCTTGTCTTTCTTGTCTTTCTTGTCTTTGCCTTGATTTTCAGGACAGTTTGGTGCAATGTGTCCTGGTTTCCTGCAGCCATAGCATATAATATCTTTATTATTAGATCTGTCATACCTTGGCTTATCTTGGTCTTTAGAAGACCATTTTCTGAAGTTCTTTCTAGCCATCTTGTTGAATCTTTTGGCTAGTAGGCTTAATAGTTATTCATTGCCTATCTCCTTCTCTTTAGGTACTTCCTCTGAAGCTTTGAGAGCTATTGTCTTCTCCACTTTGGGTGCTGAAGAAGTTATGTTTTGCTCCCCTTCTCTATTCTTGACAAATAGCTCATAGGACTTGAGTTTGCCTAAGAGAGCTTCAGTGGATGTCTCAGTTTGACTTCTGCTATCTTTAATTGGCCAGATTCTTGAATCCCAAGTGCTAGGTAAGCACATGAGAATTTTATCATTTATCTCTGTGAGAGATATATCCTTGTCCAAAGTTTTCAGTTCACTGACAATCAGACTAAATCTGTTGTACATGTCAGCCACAGATTCAGTTTGAGCCATTTTGAAATTCTCATACTGTGTTATCAGCTGAGCTCTTCTATCTTTTCTTTCATCAGCTGAACCTGAGACTATCTCAGTTAGTTTGTCCCAGATTTCTTTGGCAGAGTTGCATTCAGCAACCTTCTGAAATATGTCATCTGACATTGTTTGGGCCAAGATGTTCATGGCCTTTGCATCAACAACTTTCCATTTCTTTATATCAGTGTCTGTTCCTGTAGGTGGTGGAACAGCTGAGGTACTTGTTGTAGTAGGAGGCCTTGGACAATCTGTTAAGACACAGTTAAAAATGTCTTCATCAAAAGAGTTCATATATAATTTTATCCTTGCCTTCCAGAGTCCAAACTTAGATAGATTGCACACTGGAGGTCTTGTGCTTGCATAATCCTTGTTTTGTGCCATGAGTTTTTATAAAAACAATTTTTATCAAAACAAAATAGACCCTCTGTAGAGTTTGATCTTATCAAAGATCTTTGTGGTCCAGGTGTTAGCCTGAAGGAAAGACCAACCTCCCTCTGATACCAATTGAAAGTTAGGTGATAAGATCTATCTACCTCTAGAGGGGGGGGGGGGGGGTGAATAGAGTAAGTTCAAATAGATTGATGTATTTAAAACTTTTGATTTACTTAGTGTAGAAAGTGAGTTATGCAATGGTTAAATATATGATAAAGCAAACAGCACACAGCACACAGCAAGAAGTAAACATAAACCACAGAAGACACAAGGAAATTATAGTGGTTCCCCAAACTTGGGTAGTCCACTCTTCTATCACCCTTTGGTAGGAATCCACTGCAGGATGATTGATCAGGTGTCCTGGGCACCACCAGATTTTTTGATAAGGTGTCTTGCCACCACTGATTTTGACAAGGTCTCAGCTAACCAAAAGGGTAACTTTTGAAGGGAGTTAAAACCTGTACAGATGGAATAAGGTAAAGAAAGGATGAGTATGCTTCTCTGTCAACTATCAGAGAGAAGCTTATGGATTTTGATGTTGTCAAAGCTCCCCCTGAGATGTAGATGAGTTCAGGTAGAAGAAGCTTTGCACAAGGGTGACAGGCTCTTCACTGCTTGTCCTTCTTCAGCAATAGATAACTCAGAAACTGAGTGTTTGATGTCTGAAGGTAGAAGGCAGTCTGTAGAAGAGTTGATTGCAGAGCAGAAGAGAATCAGAGAGTATTGATGATGATATTTCTCTGAGTGATGTTCTTCTCTTTGAATTCTCTGCAGCAGATTCTGTGAGAGAGAGATGATGAAGAATGTTCTCTGTAACAAATCTGAATAACTGTATTTCTGTCTCTCTCGAAAAATCTCTGAGTAATAGAATTACTACTGTCTGATAGATAGCCGTTGGCAGGGCATTCAATGCATTCCTTAACTGTCCATGCCTTGGAAGGAAGTGCCTTAATTGATTTCCAATGAAAATTCCTTGAGATATGGACCAATTAAGTCTTGAAACGGCCAGGGGATCTCTTGCAATAACTGCTTTGATGATCTTTAATTTGAATTTCAAATGTCAACAGACGGGAGAACTCAAAACATCGAACTCATCATAAATCGTCGATCTGAGCTCGACTATCCGTCGATCAGAGAGTGATTAAGGATGCAGAGAGAATCATGCCAAAACGTCGAGCTGAAGTCGACGTTATGTCGAACTGAGGACGACGCTGCGTCGAGCTGCGATCGACTATGCGTCGAGCAGCGGTCGACTACGCGTCGAGCTGAGGACGACGACACGTCGAGCTGGGGTCGACTATCCGTCGAGCTGAGCAGAACTAAATTCTCAAATATCCTAAGTTCTAAACTCACACTCAATGACCTATGCTATACAATGAGGTCATGAATCCTTAGCATAGTTATCCTGACCCAAATATAAAAAGGGTGTTCCAACAATCTCCCCCTATTTGGATTAGGATTACTATTCACATGATTATAAGGAAATAAAATGCATACAGAAGATTAAAACACAGACAAAACCATAAACCATAGATAGAAGCAGGAGCAGATATATAAATATCAAAAGTGTTTATGGCAGTTGTAGAGAGGTAGAGCCATCTTACATTACTTCTTCTTTGGTTCTTCTTCAAAGCTTTTCTTGAACTTGATTTCTCTTTGAGGATTGGCAGTATCTTTCCTGGATCTGTAATCCTCAGAAGTACCCAAGGAAGTTATGCTTTTTCCACTGGGAGGAACAGCAGCAGGATGCAATTCCATGTACCTATCAAATTCAAAGAATTTACTGGAGTTGTATTTGTCCAATTCTTGTCTTCTCTGCTCAGACATAGTACTGATATTTGATGTGTCCAGTCCTCTTTCTTTATTCTTCTTAATCAGGTTTAGAGCAGCAAGCTCAGCCATTCTAGCTTTCCAAGCAGTAGGATTGTTGACTGGATCATCATAAGGGACAGGAGGTTCATATTTGTTGCTTTGATCTGAAGGAGGAGGTTTTTGCCTTACACCATCATTGAGCTTGAAGGGAAAAGGACCAGAGGCTGAAGCAATAGTCTTTCCTCCCCTTTGATATGGCTGGTGTCTAGCTTGACCTCTTGATTGGTTTCCTCTTGAAGATCCTCTTTGTTGATAACCTCTTGGTTGGCTACCTCTTTGTCCTCTCCTGGATTGATATGTCTTGCCTTGGAAGGAGGATGTGGGAGGTTTGCTGACAGGGTTAGCACTGCCTCCTGCACCTGGAGAAGATGGAGGAGGAGGAGGAAGAATAGATTTAGAGGGGCCTTTGAAATACTTCTTCTTCTGTTTCATAGCCTTGAGTTGGTTCTTGGAATATTGCATCCAGGGCTCTGTAATCTCACAGTTGTGAAGAATGTGATAGGGAGTATCATGGTCAGTGGCCCTTTCCATTGGAACTCTCTTTAGAGCTTTGCTTCTAGCTTTTCTCTTTTTAGCAATGGTGGCAGATAAATCATCTGAGCTAGTGGCAAACTCATCAGAGGAGCTGCTTTGCACATGATCATAAGGATCATAAAAATCCTTCTTGGAGGCAATTCCTGAAACAGGAACAGAAGCAGCTGAGTCACTGATAACTTCAGATATTATAGCCTCAACTGAACTGGCTGGATAGATCTTATTAGCAGGAGCAGAAGCTACCACTGCATCAGAGACTTGAGAAACAAAAGAGCTGGCAGGAGCAACAACTACCACTGCCTCTGGAACAACAGAACTAACAGGAGCATCAGCTACCACTGTTAAGAAAACAATATCAGAATCAACATCTTCAACTGATTTGGCAGGAGCTGAAGCTACCACTGCAACTGAAACAACAACTTCAGGAACAATTGCAGGAGCAAGGGCTTCCACTGCATCAGAAGTGTTGGGCAACTCATCAACAGTCATATCATCAACAGAATGATCAACAGTACTAATATCAACATTAGAACAAGCAGGAGCAGCAACAGCACTATGATCAAGAGAATCATTTGCAGGAGCATCAGCTACCACTGCATCATCATCAAGGATCATTTCATCAAAAATAACAGCAGCAGCAGCAGAAAAGGGAACAATAGCCCTGGACAGATCTTCAGGAAGCAATAATCTGTATGGGCTAAAAGACCTTTGGAAAAAGCATGCTGGCACTGCCACTGTAAAGTCTTCAACTGGAGCCTGAACAAACTCTCTATCTGTAGGCTGAATTTCTGAAACTAATAGCTCTTCTCTATCAAAAGGAGGCAGCTCTTCTTCTACAAAAATCTCCCCTGCCTAGAATCAGTAAGAACTGACTCTAGGCCCCTAGAAGAAGGGCCAGCCACAAGAGGAGTAAGGGAGGAGAGTTTAGATGAGATGGAGTTCAAAGAGAGGATTATTGGAGCTAGGGAAGCATCCAATAGAGAAGAAAGCCTTGGAGCCAAGAGCTCATAGAGCTTGTTGGCCAAGTGAAGCAAATCTACTTGCTCAAGGGGATGTTGAGCAGAGGTAGAGGGAGGAGAAACAGATGCAACAGGAGATGATGTTGGGATAGATGGAATGGGGATGGTAGGTTCAATGATGGATGACATGATGAGGTCAGAAAATGATGGTGTCTCAGATATGTCATCAGGAGAACCATCCAAGAAAGAATCATCTGGATTGTTGATCTCAATATCCATTGGAGGGAAGAAGTGAAGAGGATGAAAATCTTCAGATGTGGTAATGGATGGAGGAATGGAAGAAGCAATTGTAGCAATTGATGATGTTGTTGGCATAGGGGATGAAAATTGAGATGTGGATGGAGTGAAGGTGGTTGGAAAGCTGAAGGAAGATGAAATGGTGATGGATGGCATGGCTTCTTCTACTAGATCAGAAGGCTGAGGTGAAGTGACCACAACAGTCCTTGTTTCTGTAGAAGTTTTCATGGCTGCAGCAGCTCTGGGATTGGTGATTTTCCTGTCCCACTTACCAATGAGGGCACAGGTCAGTCTCTTAGAAGCATTGATATGCTTAGAGGATACCAGAAGCTGAGGGCAGATATGATGAAGCAGCAAACCCAACACTCTTCCAAAATGGACATAGGTCTTGTTGACCTTCTTCTTCACTAAATCAAACAGAATTTCTCCCCAATTCAAGTGCTTTTTGTCCAGGAGAGCAGCCATGATGCAAAATTGATGCCTGGAAATGGCATCATGTGCTGTTCTCTTAGCACAGATAACCTTGCCTACCACATCAGCTAGAAGTCTGAATTCTATGGCAAGGTCTACTTTCAACAATTTGGAGGCATTCTCAGAGGAATGACCCATCCTGTCTAACATTGCAGCATATTCTTCATTGGACAGCTCCATACTGTCATTGCCATTCTCCAATTCAAACACCTCAGTAAATATAGCAGAGGTTAAGGATACCTGAGTCCCTGAGATTGAACCAGTGATGGTGCTTTCATCTTGAGTGACTGCTGTATAAATCCATTCTTTGATTTCTGTTTCTGCTATTGGCATTCTGGTTGTCATGAACTTCTCCAATTTCTGTTCCTTGAACAGCTCCAGAATTTCCAGAAAATTCTGAGATGATCCTTCAAAGGAATCCAAATCAATGTCGAAACCGCAATCAAATTTCATTGCCGCCAAGATTGCTGCTGGAATCGCCATTTCCTGTAGAATACCTCTCGAAAACAAGTGTAAAATCTTTGGAGGGAGAAAATACTTGCAGAAAATATGAAAGCGCAAATGAAATCGACGCTGAGAAGATGATTTTATACTAGGGTTCGACGCAGAAAAGGAAATAACGTCGAGCTTAGATCGACGCTAAGAAGCTCTAGGGGAAACGAAGAGACTCGGTGGCGTTCAGCTTAGATCGACGTTCGACATTTTGAAGGTCGACGGTCGACGCTATTTGGGATGCTGAACGTCGAGCTCTGGTCGACGTCAATTAACGTCGTCGACCGAGACAGAAACTTAACAAACTCTAGACAGGGTCGATCTCTGGTCGACGCAAAGATGAGGTCGACGGTCGACGCTTTTTAGCGGTTGACGATCAGTCGATCTCCAGTCGACGTTTTCAAATGAAAAACGTCGAGCGTCGAGCAGAGTTCAGACAGAACCT
This sequence comes from Platanthera zijinensis, assembly GCA_039513925.1. Taxonomy (NCBI): domain Eukaryota; kingdom Viridiplantae; phylum Streptophyta; class Magnoliopsida; order Asparagales; family Orchidaceae; genus Platanthera; species Platanthera zijinensis. Next base: position 57,761,528 of record CM077078.1, read on the forward strand.
CTAGACACTTAAGAAAGAGATACATTTGCCTAGACTTTGTCATTTTTATGGTTTCAAAATCTTGTAGATTAACTTATGCTATCTCCATCTATCATTCCCAACTGATTAAGGAAGAAGTGCTTCTTTTCATCCAAAGGTTTGGTGAAAATATCTCCCCTTTGTAAATCAGTAGAAATGTACTCTAGTGCTATTTTATTCTTTTCTACATTATCCCTTAAGAAGTGATGTCTGATCTCTATGTGCTTTGTCCTACTATGGAGAACTGGATTTTGAGCAATGCAAATTGCACTAGTATTATCACAAAGAATTTTTGACTTCTCTAAGTTGTAGCCATAGTCTAGGAGCTGGTTTTGGATCCACAATATCTGTGAGCAGCAACTACCTGCAGCCATGTATTCAGCTTCAGCAGTTGATGTAGACACAGATGTTTGCTTTTTGCAAAACCAGGAGACAAGTCTATCACCAAGGAATTGACAAGTTCCACTGGTGCTTTTCCTGTCTACTCTACATCCAGCATAGTCAGCATCTGAAAATCCAGTGAGATCAAATCCTGAGTCATGTGGATACCAGAGACCTAGATTTGGACAGCTTTTTACATACCTAAGAATTCTCTTAACTAATGTGAGGTGTGACTCTCTAGGGCTCACTTGGAACCTAGCACATACACATGTAGCAAACATAATATCTGGTCTGCTAGCTGTAAGATATAAAAGAGAGCCAATGATTGCTCTATAGTTAGTCTGATCAACTGGTTTACCAGATTCATCAGCATCTAAAACAGCATTAGTAGGCATGGGTGTTTTCATAGAAGATGCATCTGACATACCAAATTTCTTAACCAATTCTTTTGCATACTTGGTTTGAGAAATAAATATGCCATCAGTATGTTGTTTGATTTGCAATCCCAAGAAGAAGGAAAGCTCACCCATGCTACTCATTTAAAACTTTGAGTGCATTAGTTGTGAGAACTTTTGCACAAGCTTGAATCAGTAGACCCAAAAATTATGTCATCTACATATATTTGTACTAGTAGGATATGGGACTTATGGGTTCTAATAAAAAGAGTTTGGTCAACTCTACCCCTTTTAAAATCATTTTCAAGCAGAAAGGAGGCTAAGGTCTCATACCATGCTCTTGGAGCTTGCTTGAGACCATATAAAGCCTTATGTAATTTGAAGACATGTTCAGGAAAGGTTGGAGAGATAAAACCTGGAGGTTGCTTGACATAGACTTCTTCCTTGATGTCTCCATTGAGAAATGCACTTTTAACATCCATTTGGAATACCTTGAATTTCTTGTGTGCAGCATAAGCAAGGAAAATTCTTATGGCCTCCAACCTTGCAACTGGTGCAAAGGTTTGGTCATAATCAATCCCTTCTTCTTGACAATAGCCTTGAGCAACAAGCCTTGCCTTGTTTCTCACAATGATCCCTTGATCATCTAACTTGTTCCTGAATACCCATTTAGTTCCAACAATTTGCTGGTTTCTTAGTTTTGGAACCAATTCCCATACTTTGTTTCTTTCAAACTGGTTTAGCTCCTCTTGCATTGCAATGATCCAGTTTGGATCTTGCTCTGCATCTTGAATTGTTTGAGGCTCTATTTGGGAGAGAAAACAAGTGTGCATCAGATGTTGATTTATCTGATTTCTGGTTTGCACACCTTCTGAGATTTCTCCAATCACTTGAGAGATTGGATGATCTCTTATTGTTACTAAATCAACAATGGGTGTTGATTGTTCACCAACCTGTGTTGTTGTTTCCTCTTGTGGAACAACAACTGGTTCTTCAAGTTCTTCATTGTTTCCTTCCAAAATCTGATCAGTATCTTCATTGTTGCTAACATTTGGTTCTTGTTGTGTAGTGGAAGATAAAGAACCATTATCCATGATGGTTAACTGATTTATATTTTCAGCTAGAGATTGTACCTGCAAATGGTCTATGGTAGAAGAATTCTTCTCTTTATAAGACATATTAGACTCATCAAAGGTAATATGCATGGATTCTTCAATTTTATGGGATGACTTGTTATAAACCCTATAAGCTTTGCTGTTCAAAGAGTATCCCAGAAACACTCCTTCATTAGCCTTAGCTTCAAATTTTGCTAAATGTCTCTTGTCATTATTATGAATGAAGCAAATGCAACCAAAAATCTTGAAAAAGCTAACTTTAGGTTTCTTCCCTTTGAGCAATTCATAGGGAGTCTTATCCTTTAGTTTATGTATCAGGCTTCTATTCAAAACATAATTGGAGGTGTTCACAGCCTCTGCCCAAAAGGTTAGAGGAAGATGAGCATCTGTCAATAATGTTGTGGCAGATTCAATTAATGTTCTATTTTTCCTTTCAACTACCCCATTTTGTTGAGGAGTTCTAGGAGCTGAGAAAGTGTGCCTGATCCCTTCATTCTGACAGAACTCTTGCATAAGAAGAGAATTAAACTCTGTCCCATGATCACTTCTGATCAGGGCTATATGAGTATTGAACTCAATCTGTATGCTCTTGAGAAAATCTGTCAAAATTTTGAAGTTATCAGACTTCTTTCTCAGGAAGAACACCCAAGTGAATCTTGAGAAGTCATCTACAATCACTAAGGCATAAGATTTCCCCCTAGGCTTTGTACTGTAGTGGGTCCAAAAAGATCCATGTGCAACAGATACAAAATTCTAGGTGAATCACTCTTATTAAGTGATTTGAAACTGTTTTTGGTTTGCTTTCCTAATTGACAAGCCTTGCAGAGTCCTTCCTTCTTGTAGGAACCAGAAGGTAGTCCTCTAACAAGGTTGAGTTTAGACAGCCTAGCAATAGTTCTAAGGTTAACATGTCCTAATCTTTTATGCCAAAGCTCATTTGGCTTACTAAGAGAATTGAAAAGGCATATATCTACTTTAGAAGAATTGAAATCAACTAAATATATATTATCTTGTCTATTTCCAATCAACACAATATTGTTATCTAAAGCAATATTACAAACCAAATCAGTGAACCAAACCTGATAACCAGCATCACAAAGTTGACTGATGCTGATTAAGTTGTGCTTTAGTCCTTCCACATAAGCTACCTTCTTGAAGGTGATTGATCCAATTTTGACTTGACCATATCCTTTGGTTTGTCCAAAGTTGGAATCACCAAAGATTACTCTTGGTCCAAGCTTTGCCTTGAAGGATGTAAGATTGCTTTTGGTCCCTGTCATATGTTTGGAGCAACCACTATCCAGGTACCAATGCTGGTTCACCACTGGATATCTCTTCATCTGCACATATAACAGCTTAATTGTTTTTCACCCAGTTCACCTTGGGTTGAGGTTGATAACCAATGAAATCAGAAATGAAAGACATTTCAGGCTGACTCTTATAGCTTTCAGGATGATATCTCCTAGGAGGAATCACCCATTCAGTATAAGGGTTAGGCTGAGATGTAGGATATTTATGATTTGATTTAGATTTATCCTGTGTAAATAAAACAAGGCTCTGAGCTCTGTTCGACGATCGTCGATCTAAGTTCGACGCTGATGTTTCAGGACGTCGAGCTCCATTCGACGTTCGAACAAGCCTACCTTCAGGGACAACAGCCAGTCGACCTGAGTTCGACGTGTGTCGACCTGAGTTCGACGCTTCAGCATGGTGTTGCTGATTCTTGTTAGAATGGCGTCGAGCTCTGGTCGAAGATCGTCGAGCTCTGTTCGACGTTTTCTGTTGTACTTGAAATGGCTTAGGTAGATCAGAATTTTTTCTGGCTACCACCATAATTTCTTTACCCTTATTACTGGTAAACTTTATGGGAGTTGTTAGCACTATAGGTTGGCTTGAAGAGGCACCCAAACCTAGTGAACCATTCATTCTTGAATTCACTGTGCTTGTGATGTCTATTAACTTGAGACTCCTCCCATTGAGAGTTTCCTCAAGCTGTTTAGCCTTGGATAGCTCACTCTTTAGTGAAGCTATCTCCTCCCTACAACATTCTAACTCATCAGAAAGCTTGAGATTATTTGCACTTAATGTGCTGTAATCAGACAACTAACTTCTAAGAGAATCAATTGTTTTCTCAGCAGTCAGTAAGTCTATGCACATAGATTTAAATCTAAATTTGAAATCATCAGAAGAAAAATCAAAGGAGTCAAGTACCTGATCTTCACTTAATTCCTGATCAGTCACATATTCAGATTCATGCTCTGAATCTGAGCTGCTTTGTGATGCATTGATTGCCATCATGCAGAATCCTTTCTCAGTGGCATCATCCTCATCATCACTTGTGCTGGATGATTCTTCAGACTCTTCAGTATCACTCCATGTTTCAGCAACAAATCCTTTCCTTGTATGTTTGGTGTTGCTGGAGGAGGATTTATCATAGTATTTCTTGGAGTCTTTATCTCTTTTCTTGTCTCTTCTTTCTCTCTTGTCTTTCTTATCTTTCTTGTCTTTCTTGTCTTTGCCTTGATTTTCAGGACAGTTTGGTGCAATGTGTCCTGGTTTCCTGCAGCCATAGCATATAATATCTTTATTATTAGATCTGTCATACCTTGGCTTATCTTGGTCTTTAGAAGACCATTTTCTGAAGTTCTTTCTAGCCATCTTGTTGAATCTTTTGGCTAGTAGGATTAATAGTTCTTCATTGCCTATCTCCTTCTCTTTAGGTACTTCCTCTGACGCTTTGAGAGCTATTGTCTTCTCCACTTTAGGTGCTGAAGAAGTTATGTTTTGCTCCCCTTCTCTATTCTTGACAAATAGCTCATAGGACTTGAGTTTGCCTAAGAGAGCTTCAGTGGATGTCTCAGTTTGACTTCTACTATCTTTAATTGGCCAGATTCTTGAATCCCAAGTGCTAGGTAAGCACATGAGAATTTTATCATTTATCTCTGTGAGAGATATATCCTTGTCCAAAGTTTTCAGTTCACTGACAATCTGACTAAATCTGTTGTACATGTCAGCCACAGATTCAGCTTGAGCCATTTTGAAATTCTCATACTGTGTTATCAGCTGAGCTCTTCTATCTTTTCTTTCATCAGCTGAACCTGAGACTATCTAAGTTAGTTTGTCCCAGATTTCTTTGGCAGAGTTGCATTCAGCAACCTTCTGAAATATGTCATCTGACATTGTTTGGGCCAAGATGTTCATGGCCTTTGCATCAGCAACTTTCCATTTCTTTATATCAGTGTCTGTTCCTGCAGGTGGTGGAACAGCTGAGGTACTTGTTGTAGTAGGAGGCCTTGGACAATCTGTTAAGACACAGTTAAAAATGTCTTCATCAAAAGAGTTCATATATAATTTTATCCTTGCCTTCCAGAGTCCAAACTTAGATAGATTGCACACTGGAGGTCTTGTGCTTGCATAATCCTTGTTTTGTGCCATGAGTTTTTATAAAAACAATTTTTATCAAAACAAAATAGACCCTCTGTAGAGTTTGATCTTATCAAAGATCTTTGTGGTCCAGGTGTTAGCCTGAAGGAAAGACCAACCTCCCTCTGATACCAATTGAAAGTTAGGTGATAAGATCTATCTACCTCTAGAGGGGGGGTGAATAGAGTAAGTTCAAATAGATTGATGTATTTAAAACTTTTGATTTACTTAGTGTAGAAAGTGAGTTATGCAATGGTTAAATATATGATAAAGCAAACAACACACAGCACACAACAAGAAGTAAACATAAACCACAGAAGACACAAGGAAATTATAGTGGTTCCCCAAACTTGGGTAGTCCACTCTTCTATCACCCTTTGATAGGAATCCACTGCAGGATGGTTGATCAGGTGTCCTGGGCACCACCAGATTTTTTGATAAGGTGTCTTGCCACCACTGATTTTGACAAGGTCTCAGCTAACCAAAAGGGTAACTTTTGAAGGGAGTTAAAACCCTGTACAGATGGAATAAGGTAAAGAAAGGATGAGTATGCTTCTCTGTCAACTATCAGAGAGAAGCTTGTGGATTTTTATGTTGTCAAAGCTCCCCCTGAGATGTAGATGAGTTCAGGTAGAAGAAGCTTTGCACAAGGGTGACAGGCTCTTCACTACTTGTCCTTCTTCAGCAATAGATAACTCAGAAACTGAGTGTTTGATGTCTGAAGGTAGAAGGCAGTCTGTAGAAGAGTTGATTGCAGAGCAGAAGAGAATCAGAGAGTATTGATGATGATATTTCTCTGAGTGATGTTCTTCTCTTTGAATTCTCTGCAGCAGATTCTGTGAGAGAGAGATGATGAAGAATGTTCTCTGTAACAAATCTGAATAACTGTGTTTCTGTCTCTCTCGAAAAATCTCTGAGTAATAGAATTACTACTGTCTGATAGATAGCCCTTGGCAGGGCATTCAATGCATTCCTTAACTGTCCATGCCTTGGAAGGAAGTGCCTTAATTGATTTCCAATGAAAATTCCTTGAGATATGGACCAATTAAGTCTTGAAACGGCCAGGGGATCTCTTGCAATAACTGCTTTGATGATCTTTAATTTGAATTTCAAATGTCAACAGACGGGAGAACTCAAAACATCGAACTCATCATAAATCGTCGATCTGAGCTCGACTATCCGTCGATCAGAGAGTGATTAAGGATGCAGAGAGAATCACGCCAAAACGTCGAGCTGAAGTCGACATTACGTCGAACTGAGGACGACGCTGCGTCGAGCTGCGATCGACTATGCGTCGAGCAGCGGTCGACTACGCGTCGAGCTGAGGACGACGACACGTCGAGCTGGGGTCGACTATCCGTCGAGCTGAGCAGAACTAAATTCTCAAATATCCTAAGTTCTAAACTCACACTCAATGACCTATGCTATACAATGAGGTCATGAATCCTTAGCATAGTTATCCTGACCCAAATATAAAAAGGGTGTTCCAACAAGGAGACAGCTGAGAAGTCTCCAGCTCATCATCACACTGAGCTTGGTACTGCAACAATTCAAGTATAGAAAGAACAGATACCTACACAGGTTCAGGGGGAGCCTAGTACTGCACATTCAGAAGAAGCAGAAAGGATTGACTTATCAGAGGAGATAGATACTGTTAGACTAGATGATCTTATAGAGAGAATCAATGTTCCATCACCTCCTCAAACACCAAAGGAATATACAATGGATGATCTCTTCAAAGAGGCTGTAGACACAGCAGATAAAGATGACACCCAAAGGGTTGAGGGGGAGCAAGCTAGTGAGGAGAGGGTACCAGGTGAAGGTGAACAGGAACCACATGCTACTGAAACTGAAATCCCTACCTCACAACAAGAAAGAGTTCAGATTAAGAGTTCCTCTGATTCTGGGAATGAAGAAAGTCAAGAGGCAAAGAAAAGGAAGCTTATGGTCTTCAAGAGAAGAAGCCATAGCTATAAGAAAGCACTTCAAACAACACCACCCACCTCTTCAGATTTTGATTATGCCAAGTTCTTGGTAACTTTCAAATGAAAATGGATGAACAAAGACAAACTCTAGAGAAATATGTTGATGAAAGTCATAAAAATCTTCAGTCTTATCTGGCTCAAGATATAAAGTCTATAAGATTTGAAGTCAATCAACATAAAAGAGAAATGACTGATTGTTTTACAAAAGGGGCACATGCTGTAGTATATCTGGCCCAACAACAAGAGGTAATGAAGAAAGAAATAGATGCTCAATCTATTAATCAAGGATACATTCTTGGAAATCAGAAACGCCTAAATGACAATCTGACAACTGCCAACACAGATATTCTTGCTCAATTTCAAACAACCATGACTAAATTGACTGAAGATAGGGCAGCTGAAATGCTAGCATATGACAGTAAGTTCAAAACTGCTTTAGACTCAGTACAGACAGCCATAACCACTTCCCAGAAGGAAATTACTTCAAAACTTAACAAGTTGAAACCCTTCTTCAAAGATGGCATTAATTATCTAGATGGTCAGATCAGGTTTCAGAAGGAAGATCTCAGAGATCATGTAGCAAAAAAAGTCCTAAAGGGGGAGAGGGTACTTATTTATGCTGGCTCAGAATATGCCAAGTGGGTCACTAACAGTGTCAGAGCCACATTGGGATATCCACCCCTTTGTGATGATGATAATATGGCAGAGTCAGGTGTACAGCCACAAGGTCTACTTGACGACAACCAACCAGAGGTTGCTCAAGTCATATACCCCCTGCAGATTTTGACATGATTCATCAACAGGTGCAAACTATGTATAGTCCTCCAAAGGAGGTTTCAAATATTATACTTGGAAAAGTAGACATGCCTGAAGCTGCAATCAAGGCTCAGCAAGAGGCTCAACTGTCAAAGAAGAGATTTAGGGAGCAAGCTGAACTAAAACCTGATTTTGAACAGTGGAGCCCTACCTCTAGAAACATCATACTAACTGCCTGGAAAGCTGTAAAAGATCAAGTCCAAGAAAGGGGCAAGTGGTACAATGAACAAGAATGACAGAAGCATGAAGCCAAATAGGAGGCTATTGTTTAGTATAGAAGGAAAGCTAAGATGGGAAAGCTACCTCCTGATGCTGTGGAGCCTAGCAAATACTGTCCCAAGCCGTATCACTATTTTGAGAGACAAAGACTGAAGACTGAGGCTCAAGAGAAGGCTGATCTTAAAGGCAAAAAGCCCATGGAAGAAACTGAACCTTCTGTGCAGGCACAAGTACAACCAGGAAGAGGGATTGTTATAAAGGAGCCTGATCAGTCTTAGTCTAAGATGTTTAGTTTAAAAATGTGTAATGTAAAACATTCAGTGTTAAACATTTTGTAAACAATCATTTTGACATAATACACAAAATCTTGCTCTTTAGTTAATTTTTGTGTATATCTTTTTATCTCTGTGATGAATCTGTGCAAATGTTTTGATTGTTAATATTTTATGTAATATTAAGCTTACATACATCATCATTTTTTATATATATATAAGTGGTGTATCTCATTAGCTAATATGGGTTATGACTTCTCCAAATAGGGGGAGATTGTTGGGTACATTAGAAAATGTGTACCTGATTTGAAGAAGCCTAACTTAGCATAATGATATACATCAAGGTGTATTTGATGTTATTTAAGTTGAATATGTGCAGGTTAAAAGTATGGAAAAATTTCTAAAGTCCATGTGTCGACACCAGAAGAAGATGTGTCGACACTTCAGGAAGATTGTGTTGACACTTGAAGAAGGTTGTGTCGACACAGAGATAATGAGTCGACATCAATTGTGTCGACACCAGGAGGCAGTGTCGACACACACAAGATTATAGTCAACATCAACTGTGTCGACACTGGGAGGCAGTGTCGACACACACAAGATTATAGTCGACATCAACTGTGTCGACACCAGGAGGCTGTGTCGACACACAGAGGCAGAAGTCAACAACAGCTAAGTCGACACTTAGAGACTTGTGTCGACACATAGCAGAATCAACAATAAGTCTGTGGCTGAAGTAATTGTGTCGACATACAACTATCTGTGTCGACACATTCTCAAAAAGTTGTGTCAAGAAGCTGTGTCGACATCACAAAGGATTGTGTCGACACTCAATCAAATTGTGTCGATACATTTTAACAATTGTCTCGACACATATTGACAGTTTGTCTCGACACTTTCTGGCAGAAACAAAGACTCCTTGGCAGTTTGAAGAATTGACAGCTGTGGGTCTCTACGGGTTAACTGACGTGATTGACACAGACAGAAGTTTGTTAGGAACCGGACCAGTCGGTTACCAGGAATGAAGGCTATAAATAGACGGATAGTGTCTGAAAGAGAAAGATAACTGAAAACTGAACACTGAATAACAAGTAACAATAAGAAGAAGATCTTTGCAGATCTAAGAAGATATTCTGATTGAACTATCAGAATCTGTCTAAGTAGAATTCAGTCAAGAATTCTGTAGTATCTTCAAGGGACTTGGATAGAGAGAGATCCAGTCAAAAGCAGGCAAGAAGAAAGCTGTCTCAGATTTCAAAGGAAACAGATTCTGAACTTATCTGTCAAGAAGATTCAGATTCAAATTCTAAAATCTAAGGAGAAAGCTGCTGATCAGTTTATTTCAAAGAAGATCAACTCAACAAAGTTCAGATTCAAGAAGCTTTGAAGAAAGCTAAGTTCCATTTGATTTTATCCATCTGATTTATCAAGAAGCTGATCAAGAACACTGTCTTGTTCCATCTCTCTCACCAAGAGCAAGATAAAAATATATTTTACTCAAATCTTGTAGGATCTTTTAATAGATCTGAGTTGTAAGCCTAATTTATAAAGGCTGAGTGTAGGAGAGATAATCTCTGAGTTGTAGGTCTTGAATAAAGACTGAGGTAGGGCTGAATTGCCTGAGCTGTAGGAGTGTGGTATCACTCTGAGTTGTAGGAATCCATTTTGGATTCTGAGCCGTAGGATCTGAGGATCTGAGATAAAGAAAGGAGTTTGGCTGAATCTAGCACACTGCTAGATAGGCGAAGGGGGAAAGTGGATGTACCCAGATCTTGGGGAACCACTATAAATACTTATTGCAATCTGTGATGTGTAGTTCTAGATTGTGTGATTGTTATTGTGATTGCTAAAGTAGCTACAGAACTCATAGAAAATAGTCTTTAATTACTTAATCATTCTGCCTTAAGTTTGAAAAGAAAATAAGAACCTATTCACCCCCTCTAGGTGTCTAGGTAATCTTGAAAGTAAAACTATCACCTTTCATCAAACATAGTTAATAACTCACAATCAAAGTTCATTACAATAGATGATCCACTTCTTCATTACCTCCCTCTTCCCTTGTGCATCATCGGATCCCTCCCCGGGTGCCCACATCAACCCTATCCTCACATCTCTCCCCTGCCACCTCGGGTTGGACTTCTTCAATCTGCACCAGATCTTGCGGTTATTGAGGCTGTGGTTCAAGAGCTCTTGTCCTTCTCAACTCCAAGAATTTGGGGCAAATAGCTGCTACATGGCCCTCCTCCTGGTGGAACTCACAGTAGGGTAACTCTACTCTGACTCTTCCTCTTCCCGCGCGGTTCCTCCTCTCCCTTCGACCAATCACCATCGCTTGCCGCGGTGGGGATAAGAGCTTCCTAGGGGCTTGCCTTTGGAAGTTGAACCTCCCTTGGCCTCCATGAAAATGAGACCTCTACCTGGATGCTAAACAAGCCCTCCTTGCTACCTCCAACCTGGTTCCGGACCCTCCTGAGGTCGCTGGAACCCCTGAGCTCTCTGCTCTTCTCCCCTTCTTCCCTCTTGATGCCTCAAGCCACCTTGCTCCTTTGGCTCTACCTCTGCTAACTTTGTTAATGTCTTGGCAAATGCCAGGTTGGCCTCCTCCGTCGCTATCTCTTTTACTGCCTTCTCCATCAGCCCTTTTTACGACTGTTGGATCCCTAGTTGGATTTGGGCTAGGTTCACTAAGTTAGGATATGACCTAACATGTATAGATCAGGGTCATGGTTGTGTCCTAGAGTCTAGGCCAAGTCCTTTGAGTCAACAGTACAAAGGACCAACCTCCAACATTACCAGATACTCAATACTTAGAGAATTAAAGACTTAGAAAAAGGAGTTCTACATTCGTTGATCTCTGGTCGATGAAAGTCGAGCTCAGCTAGACAAACTCAGGGACAATTCTCTGAGCTCAACTCGACAAACTTAGCTCTTAGTTCGATGAACTCTAGACAAAGTAATAACTCCTCTAAGTAAAACCTCAGTCGACGAACTAAGAACATCAGCTATAAGAACTCTGTTCTCTGGTCGACTAATTTTTGATAAGGTGATTCAACACTCAACGCCAGATGATATTTGACTCAACGCCAGATGACATTACACTTAACGCTAGAATGGTGAGTTAACACTCAAATCCATAGGACATCACACTCAACGCCAAAATGATACTTTAACACTCTACATCAGAAAATATTCTAAGTCTAGACTGTAGATTCAGCTCGACGATCTTGGACCCCAACTGGACTAACTCTGTTCTCAGGGCTCAGCTCGACGATCTTAGATTCAGCTCGACGAACTTGATACCCAGAAGAAGAAAGTTATCAAGCAACATTCAGAGGTCGACGTTCTTGGATCTCAGCTCGACGAACAGCCATTCTCAACTCGACGAACTGTGGACTCAGGTCGACGAATCTAGTCTTGGCAATTTCCCTCTTTTGTCCTTATTATGTGGTAATAATTCCTGAGTAATTAATGCTCTAATATTCTCTGAATATTACCGTTAGACAATAATATTAATTATGGTCTCATCAAGATTTTGCCTGCCGTTTTTATAAGGGACAGTTGGGGAAACAAATCAATGCCAAAAATATTCCAAGGCCGTCAGCATTAATTGCAGAAGGAATTTCAAAATTCAAATGGACATTCATGATCGGAAACATAAAAATAGAGATCATTATTCCTGAGGAGTACAACAAGATACGAAAAAAACAATATTCTGAGAGACACACAGAATTCTTGAGATTGAAAATCGATTAGTCAAGAATCAACAACGACTAGACAAGAAGAAGAACAATTCTGAAGAAGAAGAACAACCATCAAAATCAAGTGTCTTCTTCTCAGGAACTCTCTGAAGGACAATAATACTGCATCTGTCAAAATAGTTTCTGAAGTTCTTCTTGTCAAAACTGAAAGCTTGAAGGCCTATCACCCTGCAACAAAGCTTCCATCATCCTGAACAAGCAACATCTCAGGGGGAGCTTTTGCCACCATCAAATCCACAAGTCTTCTCAGTTGTTTCAATTGAGAAAGAGAAGACACAATCATTCTCTCACCCCCCACTATAAAAAGGGTTGTCATCTCCCTTCAAAAGTGATTCCTGGTTGTAAGTCTCCTGATCAAAAGACTTGAGGTTTGGTTGATGAGCACCTGATCAAAAGCTCATTGGTGTCAGGCACCTGATCAAAACTCTGAGTGGATTCCTACCAGGGTGGTAGAAGAGTGGACGTACCCAGGTTGGGGAACCACTATAAATTCTTGTGTCGTCTGGTTGCCCATTTTTCTTTTTGTTCTTACTGTGGCTGTGGTATTTAGGTCTTGTCGTGTTATTTAGTTTTTCCTGTGCTTTCATTTATTACTCTGTGATACAGTACCTGAGTCTATGAGTACTTCATATAGTTTAGAGAAAAGTATCAAAATATACCCACATACTCTATTCAACCCTCCTCTAGAGTATATCAGATCTAATCCTTATTTTCAATTGGTATCAGAGGAGGTTCTTTTGGTTATACAAGTTAAAACCTTGAACCAAAGATCCTAAGTTAGATCTGTTCTTTAACCTTACTAGATTTATACATACAGCATGGCACAGAACAAAGAATATGCAAGCACCAGACCTCCAGTGTGTAACTTGTCCAAGTTCACAATCTGTAAGGCAAGAATTAGGCTTTACATGAACTCTATTGATGAAGATATATTTAATTCTATCTTAACAGGACCACCAGCTCCAGTGGCTTCAACCTCAACTACATCAACTGACCTGAGTGCAGTTCCACCCCCTAGATGGACAGATGCATAGAAAATGGCTAAGATAGCTGATGCCAAAGCCATGAATATACTGGCTCAAACTATGTCTGATGAAATATTCCAGAAGGTTGCTGAGTGTCAATTAGTCAAGGAGATTTGAGATTCCTTGAACCAAATGGTGGATAGATCAGCAGATGAGAGGAAAGACAGAAGGTCAAATCTCATCACTCAGTATAAGAACTTCAAGAAGGATGAAGTAGAAATAGTAGAAGTAATGTACAACAGACTTAGCTCCATCATCAGTGAGCTAAGGACTCTAGACAAAGAATTCACTTTAACTGAAGTGAATGACAATATCTTAATGTGCTTTCCCGGCACATGGGACTCAAGAATCTGGCCCATTAGAGAAGCTAGAAGCATGCTAGAGATTTCAACAGAATCTCTTCTAGGAAAACTAAAGTCCTATGAGCAGCTGATCAAAGCAAGGGAAGCAGCAGCTAAAGTGAAGACTCCTACACCAACTAGGAAGGAGCACAACATAGCTTTCAAAGCTATAGAAGACTCTGAAGTCATTCCAGTAAATGAAGAGTTGATGAGTCTCTTTGCCAAGAGATTCTTAAAGATGGCTAGAAAGGACTTCAGAAGGAAACCTTCTAAATATGAAGATAAGCCAAGGTATGACAAAACACCCTCTAAAGAAGTAGTGTGTTTTGGCTGTAGGAAACCTGGGCACTTCATTTCTGAGTGTCCAGAAGTTCAGAAGAAGGACAGAAGAAAGGAGAAGGACTCAAGGAAGAGTCACTACAATAAGCCTTCCTCAAGCAAGCAAAAGAGGAAAGATAAGGGCTTTGTTGCTGAGACATAGAGTGACACTGAAGAAGAATCTACATCCTCCAGCTCCAGTGAGGATGAAGAAGAGAAGAAAGCAAAGGAAGTATGCCTCATGGCTATTGAGGCAGGCAGTAGCAGATCTAACTCAGATGAATCAGATAATGAAGAATCTCTATCAGCTGAAGATCAGGTAATAACTTCTTATGATTTTGAGTCAGATGAAATTAATTTTGAATTCAAAAATTTATGCTTAGACTTAATAAGCTTTGAGAAGGAAATCAAACTTCTCAGAGAAAAGTTAAACACCCTAGACAACATCACTGCAAAAAATGCAAAATTAACCAATGAACTAATGTCTACTAATAAACAAATATCTTTTCTGAAAACTTAACTAAGTAAGGCAAAACTATTAGAAGAATCACTGAATGAAAGAAGTCTATAATTATTAGATATCACTAGTACTATAAATGCTAGGACAAACAATAGCAAACTAGGACTAGGTGCCTCCTCTAGTGATCCACCCTTAATTAAGAAAACTAATCTTTCCAGACCAGTAAACTTCATATCTGACAAGGGAAAGAAAAATACTGAACATGTAAATAAAGTTAATAAGATTCTTGAACAAATTGAAACCAAGAATAAACTCAATATCCAGAAGAATAACAAAAATAATAATGTTCAGCAGTTATCGTCGAACTCAGATCGACAATATATGAACAGATCGTCGATCTCAGAACGACGATCTTTGAACGCAAACATCAGTAATAATCATTCTTCGATCTATGATCGACGATACCAGTATGATTCGTCGACCAGAGATCGACGACTTTGGTACTTCAAGAATGAATACCCTCATTCTTCGAGTAGAGATCGACGATCTCAACCAACATCGTTGAGCTCAGGTCGACGATCCAACCAGAGATCGTCGAACCCAGATCTAAATAACAGAAACTTAAATTCTAATAACAACTTTAACCCCTTCACTCAATGGATAATTCCACCTAGGAGATACCATCTTAAAGGATATAAAGATCAACCTAAATTCTCTTACATCTCCAGTTATAGTTATGTAAATCAACAAGGACCCAAGGTTACCTGGGTCAAGACCAACTAACTGTCTTGTTTGCAGATGAATACCTGTATAGTATACAATCAACATTGGTATCTGGATAGTGGTTGCTCCAAGCATATAACAGGTAACAAGGACAATCTGATTGATTACAAGTCAAAGCTAGGACCAAAGGTCATCTTTGGTGACTCCAATTGTGGCCAAACAGAAGGCTATGACAAGGTTAGAATTTGAGCAGTAACATTCAAAAGAGTTGTATATGTAAGTGGACTGAAATATAACCTCATCTCTATAAGCCAACTATGTGATAAAGGTTATCAGGTATCATTCAACTCTAGTTCCTGTATTATTACTTCAAAAGAAAACCAACCTGTTTTAATTGGAAGTAGACAAGGAAACATATTCCTAGTAAATTTTCATTCTGTTACTTCAGACACATGTCTGCTCAATATAGTTAGTAGTCAAAATGACTTATGACATAAAAGATTAGGACATATAAATCTTAAAAACATTACTAGGCTATCTAAGGACAACCTTGTTAGAGGTTTACCTTTTGGCCCCTACAAGAAGGAAGGCCTCTGCAGGGCTTGTCAACTAGGCAAGCAAACTAAATCTAGCTTCAAATCCATTAATAAGAGTGATTCACCTAGGATATTGTACTTGCTACATATGAACCTTTTTGGCCCTGTGGCTGTACAAAGCCTAGGAGGGAAATCTTATACCTTAGTGGTTGTAGATGACTTTTCCAGGTTCACTTGGGTATTCTTTCTGAGATCTAAGTCAGATACCTTCAAGGTTCTTACAGAATTTCTCAGGACCATACAGATTGAGTACTCTACTCATGTTGCATTGATCAGAAGTGATCATGGTACAGAGTTTGAGTATCTTCTTATGCATGAGTTTTATGAGAAGGAAGGTATCAGGCACTGTTTCTCAGCTCCTAGAACTCCTCAATAAAATGGGGTAGCTGAAAGGAAAAATAGAACACTCATTGAAGCTGCAGGCACATTACTTGCAGATGCTTATATGCCCCCATCCTATTTGGCAGAGGCAGTGATGTAACGCCCCGTTTTTTCAGCGATTATTTTTATTCTCGTTTGGCATTACGATGACGCGTTTCCGTGGCTTGTGCCATTTGAGGAGTGTGGTTTAGCTCCTTAGAACTGAGTGCCCTATTCTGTAGCCTGTTGGCAAGATCTCCCTAGCAAGCCGAGTCGTTTTGGGTGACCCGGTGTGGCCTCTCGGGGGGATGTTGGTGTTTGGCTTTATTTGGGTATAACTCGAGTTCTGTTCGTCGAAAAGTAATTTCGACTTCGCCGTTGTGTTCGTAGCGTGGGTATTTAGCTACGGTGCGAATTTCGTCGAATTCCGAGGTAGTTCGGTTTTCACGTCGTTTAGGTGCTTTATATAATTTTGTAATTAATTATATTATTATATAATTATATATATATATATATAGAATGAAAAGCACGGCAATCATCTTCTTCCCCGCTTGAAACTGCCGCCTGTACGAGAGGGAAACGGAGAAACCGCCTACCCTTCCCTTCGGACGCCGATTCCCGGAGCGTTTGTGGACGGAATTCGATTCCGAGAGTGGATTCGGATTGCTCTCGTCAAGACCTTCATTCCTGCGGTAAGAAATTCGATTTTCGTGGAGTTTTGGGAGGATTGGAATTTTCGGTTTTGGAAGTTTTCCGCCATTAATGGCCGAGTGTTTGTTTTAGGTGTTGCGGCCGTTTTGATCCGTGCGAAGAGGAGGAAAGCAGTCCAAAGCTTCACTGTGAATTGAGGCAAGTGGTATTCTTGCCCTTGCCAAGTTTTCTTTTTGAATTTTCTTGCTGAAATTGAAATCCCGGTTAGCCTAGGTTAGAGGCCTTGTTGTTCTCATTTTCTTGCTAACTATAGGGCTTAGTTCTTCCTACTGAACCCCCCCTATTTTGTGATGATTGGAATCCAAATTGTCGGCATGGAGCCGTTGTTTTCCTTTATTTTGATTGTTGCTCTGATTCGGGTGTAGCCGAGAGGGAGAGTTAGGAGGGGGGGTGGTTGCCGATTTTTTTTCGTTAAGGTATTACTCGAATGATTAGGCATAGTTCGTATGGTAGTGGTGCGCGACGTGGATAGTTGTCTGCTGCTACTGTAGTGGCGTGAGTCGTGTGCGCGTTCCGGTGTCGTTCGGGAAATTCCAAACGGTACAGGTTGACCGCGCACGGTCATCAACCGTTAGGGCGCACGACCACTGGTCGTGTGCCTCTGCTCGTGCGCGACTGTCTTTCAGTTTCCAAAGTTCTGTCTTGGAAAATCGCACGAGCGCTGGCAACAGTGCGCACGACCAGTGGTTGTGCGACACTGATCGTGCGCAGTTGCTAGGTTTTCTGTCAGGTTTTCCAGGTTCGCTTCGCACGATCATCAGCCGATGAGTGCGCACGACCACAGATCGTGCGTCACTGATCGTGCGCTTTGTATATTTTCTTTTGCTAGGCGAATTTAGATGGTTTCGAGTGCGGGAGTTTAGATACTCAAGTGGCAGGAAACTACTCGAGTTCTGGATCTTCTGCCCTGGTCGTTCGACTGTCGTCGAGCTCCGTATTCTTTAGTGGGCTTGTGGGTAGTGGTATTATTTTGGCGGCGAGTGAGGCTAGCTCACTCAACGCCAAAGTTTAGGTAGGCACTGAGTGGGTTTCACTCAACGCCTAGTCGTGTTGGTTTATTTCAACACTCCTCCTTTACCTTGTATTTCGTTTCCGAGTGGATTTCCAGTTGTATTTCTGGGTTTTCCTTGTCGGCCGTTTTCTTTATTTTCCTAAAGGCCGAATCGTGGGTCGTGGTTAGTAGTGGTGGTTGTAGCTCTTTATGGGGGTGGAGTTGTGTGATATAGCCAAGGCCACCCATGTTTTTCTTGCTCCAGGTACGGGCTGGGCATGTCGGGTGGAAGGTCCCTTGTGTTTTCACGTGTTGACCCTCGAGCTTTTGACTTGGACATGGTGGATTGGGGGACTGCGTTTGCCTTCAATTCGGTTCCTCGTTGTTGTTTTTGCTACTATCACTTCCCACAGTTTAGGGTGTTAGAAGTTTCTTCTTTGGTAGTTTGCAGCATTCTGGCTCTTGGCAGCCTAGTAGGCCCTGCAGGATGTGGTTCCTGGGCTGGGTCGTTGCTGTTGCTTTGCACGTTGTGCATTTCTTGTGGTCCTGTTTTGGACAGTTGTGACTCTTTCTACTGTATGTTTTTCTGTTACTTTGTCCTTTGGTTGACTCTTTCATGCAGTTTTTCTTTGTTTAGCTTGCTGAGGTATTCTGTTTCCTTTTGGAATACCCCAGGTTCTGAGCTGTAGCCAGTCTGGTGGCTAGTTGGAGGTGGTGTTGTTGGTGGACTCCCGGGCCTTGGAGTTCTGTTTACCTTGTTAGTGAGGTTGTTTTCAGTACTTTCTTACAGACATATATTTGTGCTAGTGGGTTCGTGTCAGGTTGTTGGCGCCCACTGGTAGTTTTTACCTTGTACTAGATATATACTATTACTGCTACCATTTTCTGGAGATAGTCTACTTGCTCTGAGAAGGTTTTATGCTAGGTTGCTAGTTATTTTTAAACTATAACTGTTATTATAAATAAAGCTCATGATCAGCATGTTTTATAAGCGAAATCACTATTTTTCCAAATCACGTATAAAGACCATTTTCTTATATATTATATAAATTAAATGTAGGGTCTTGCATAGCATGAGTGGTTCTCATGGAACCCTTATGCGCTCCTTAGGATGTTAAACCTAAATAAAGTAATTTTCCGCAGCGTATTAATATAGTTTTTCTTTTGTGGACTAGATGATCCACTGAGCCGAGGGATACGGACTCTAATTATAACTGATTTTTTATTCATTAAGCACATGATTTTCTTGCATAAAGATTGTAGTTGGATTTGCCTGAGCGTCAGCAGTTATCCCCTGCTTGACGTGGCATCATGACGCGTGTTTTCTCTTACTCTGATAATTCTTAATTCGGAGAAAATGCGGGTTGTGACAGTTGGTATCAGAGGGAGGTTGCTTGACAAGTTAGTTGAGCAACCTTCCTTTGTTCGCTTATTAGTAGTTCAGCATCATGTCATTCACACACCGATATGTCATCAGCACGTCTTGGCAAACGCACGAACACTACACTCATAGCATAACATGAAGTATACGGGGCATATTATGTAGTATGAGATGCATAATATGTGTTCGTATATGGATCCACCATAGGGGCTACATGTGAGGGTTATGTAGTATGGGATGCATAACCTCACCACATGACTGCGACTAGCACGTTTCTTTTTCGTTGCATGGAAATGTTATGTAGTATGGGATGCATAACATTTTCATGCGTACGCCGCTCATAACATGCATTAGGGCCTTTTTTTAGAATGCATAGCACAATCATGCATATCATATCATTGCATAAGCACAACGCGCCGAGCTAAAGATTTGCAGGATGACATATGTACACACATGAGTTTTCAAATTAACATAAGTTCATGCATCCGATCTAGGCACAAGAGTTAGTAAGGTGGTGGTTAACCATCCTAGGTTAGGGCATATCATCTAATTATTGTGAAGAAGATAAACTCTCAGAGCAAGTTTAGCAGCTTTAAGTCTATATCTACTTATGTATTGTCTGTACTGGTAATCGGTTCTAGTCGTGGGATTTGGGTCTGATTTGCGTTGTAACGATTTTTAGGATGGCTAGGCGTCCTGCGACTCGATCGACTCCCCTGTCTGAGGGTGAATCTTCTGGAGCTCAGAACGATGCGGTGATCGAGAGTCTGCGTCAGAGTAGCGAAGCTATGGGCAGGCAGTTGGAGGAGGTGCAAGCCCAGATTCAGTCTTTGGTGTCAGTTGTGGCAGGGTAGGCTCAGGGTGCGCAAGTTCCTGCTGGGGGGTTAGCTGTTCCTCCTCCTCCTGCACCCTTGAGACCTCCAGTGGTGGTGCCAGCAGAGATGGCCTTCATCTCGCAGTTTCAGAGGCTGAGCCCTCCCACTTATGATGGGAAGGCAGATTTCATGGTGATAGACGACTGGCTGATCTCCATGGAGGAGATGTTCTCGTACTCAGGGATTGCAGATGATCAGAGGGTGATGATAGCCGCCTATCAGCTTAAAGGTTTGGCTAAGAGTTGGTGGCTGAGAGAGAAGGAGAGCCTGGTAGCCGGATGCTCTTGGGAAGTGTTCAAGGAGATGCTGTTGAGGAAGTTCTTACCCTCGGTCGAGCGTGACCGCCTCATGAACGACTTCCTCCATCTGAAGCAAAGGCAGCTCACGGTGGGTGAGTATGAGATAGAGTTCAGCAAGTTGAGCCGTTTTGCCCCTGGATTGGTCAGCGTTGAGGCTGATCGAGTTAAGCGATTCCTCGGTGGTTTGAGGAGTGAGGTGCAGCAGTTGGCCAGTGCTTATGGGTCAGTGTCTTATGCTGGAGTTGTAGAGGCTGCTCTTAAGGTTGAGGCTATTGAGACGGCGAAGAGCAGAGGCCAGCAGTTGAAGAAGGATAAGAGGAAGTTGGTAGAGGAGAAGAAACCCCTGGTACCCGATGCTGTTCCGGGAAAGAGGAGCAGGGTGGTGTGCAGTTTTTGTGGCCGGTCAGGCCATCCTGTCGAGAGGTGTTTCAAGAAGGCGGCAGCTCAGAAGAAGGAGCAGGTTCTTGCGATTCAGGGTGCTCCTAGGAGAGATGCCTCCTGTTCTGTTTGTAAGCGATCCGGCCATGATGCGGCCCAGTGTTGGACCAAGGATAAAGTCTACTTTCAGTGTGGGCAGAAGGGACACATCAAGTCGAGGTGTCCTCAGTTTCAGCCAGCTCTTCCTGCAGTTCCGTTGCAGGCATTACCTCCACCTCAGCGTGTGGACAAGGGAAAAGGGAAGCTGAACGTGATTTCTTCCGAGGAGGCTCAGACTTCGACCCAGGTGATCTCAGGTTAGTTGTTTGTTGTTTTTCTTTCTAGCCTGGTAGTTTAGTTGCTAGATTATTTGCGGTACTGTTGTGCTAGTTCCTTAGCTTTGTGCATTCCTATAGGGAAATTTAAGGTGAAGAACCGCTGGGCGCGTGTTCCGTTTGACTCCGGCGCTACCCACTCGTTCGTGGCTAGAGCCTTTGTGGAGCGTCATCGGTTGTCTCTAGATCGTGTTCGGGATTCCTTCCGTGTCAAGTTTCCCTCTGGTGAATCTGTGTTGTCAGATTTGGGTATTTTGGATTGCCCGATTTTGTTGGGGGATTTTCTTGCGAAGGCGGACCTGAAGATGATTGATCTAGAGGACTTCGATGTCATTTTGGGGATGGACTGGCTCTCTCGGTATGATGCGGTCATTCAGTGCAAAGGAAAGCGCTTGGACTTCATCAGGGACGACGGTCAGCCTGGCAGCGTGTATGCGGATCCGTGTCAGGATTCTCCTGTTCTCTCTACGGTATGTGTTCAGAGATTGTTTCTTTCTGATTGTTGTGTTTGTTTAGTCTCGGCGGTTGGAACCGTTGTTAGCGTGCCACGCTTAGAGGAGATTCCTATTGTTCGTGGTTTCGCCGATGTTTTTCCTGATGATCTTCCTGGTATCCCTCCTGAGCGGGATGTGGAGTTTGTTATTGATTTGGAGCCGGGTACGCGTCCTATTGCTAAGGCGCCGTACCGGATGGCCCCTCGTGAGTTAGAGGAGTTGCGAATTCAGTTAGATGAGTTGTTGGCTAAAGGTTTTATCAGGCAGAGTTCGTCACCTTGGGGTGCTCCTGTTTTGTTCGTAAAGAAGAAAGACGGGTCATTGCGGCTTTGCATCGACTATAGAGAGTTGAACAAGGTCACTATCAAGAACAGGTACCCTCTGCCGAGGATCGATGATTTATTTGACCAGTTGCGTGGTAGCACGGTGTTCTCCAAGATCGATCTTCGTTCGGGCTATCATCAGCTCAGGATCCGTGAGGCAGATATTCCACGGACTGCGTTTAGGTCGAGGCATGGACACTTTGAGTTTTTGGTGATGTCGTTTGGTTTGACCAACGCACCATCAGCTTTCATGGACATGATGAATCGGGTATTCAAGGATTTCCTAGACAAGTTCGTGGTGGTCTTCATTGATGACGTGTTGGTTTATTCTCGCAGTGCTGAGGAGCATGAGCAGCATCTGCGCTTGGTACTATCAGAATTGAGGAACCACAAGTTATTCGCCAAGTTGAGCAAGTGCGAATTTTGGTTGCCTCAGGTTTCTTTTCTAGGCCACGTGGTGAACAAGGATGGGATCTCGGTTGACCCAGAAAAGATTGCAGCAGTGATGGATTGGAGTAGGCCGAATACTCCTAAGGAGATCAGAAGTTTCTTAGGGTTGGCTGGCTATTACAGGAGATTCGTGGAGGGTTTCTCTTCTCTAGCCGCACCTTTGACCAAGCTGACTCAGAAGAATGTGGCTTTTGTTTGGAGCGAGAAGTGCGAAGAAGCTTTTCAGGAGTTAAAGAGGAGATTGTGTACTGCTCCCGTTCTGACCCTTCCTACTGAGGGCGTGGATTATGATGTGTATGTGGATGCTTCGCTTGTAGGTCTGGGATGCGTATTAATGCAGGATGGAAAAGTAATCGCTTATGGGTCAAGGCAGCTGAAGACTCATGAGAAGAATTATCCTACGCATGACCTTGAGTTTGCAGCGGTTATCTATGCGTTGAAGTTGTGGAGGCACTTACTTTATGGGGCTCAGTGCAAGATTTTTACTGACCATAAGAGCCTGAAGTACGTGTTCACGCAGAAAGAGTTGAATCTGCGTCAGCGGCGGTGGCTTGAGTATGTGGCGGATTATGACGTAGAAATCCAGTATCATCCGGGCAAGGCCAATGTGGTGGCCGACGCCCTGAGCCGAAAGACGGGAAAGATCTTTAACCTCTCCGCCGATCGGTTAGTTGAGGAGTTCCTCCTTATGGATATTTCAGTGGGATGCTGTGGTTTGCAGAGTAGTTTGTCAATGGCAGAGCCGTCCTGGATTTCTTTGACTAGACTGCATCAGAAGGACGATCCAGATCTGTTGCACCTTTTTACCAGGACAGAGAAGGGAGAGTTGCCAGATTTTGCTATTGATGATGCGGGTACTTTGAAGTACCGCGGCAGGTTTTGCGTTCCCGCTGTTGGGGACATTAGAGGTATGATTTGCAGTGAGGCTCATGGTTCCAGCGTTGCCTACCACCCAGGATCTACGAAGATGTACCGTGACTTAAGGCAAATTGCCTGGTGGTATGGTATGAAAGGAGATATAGCCCGATTTGTTGCTGAGTGTCACACTTGCAAGCGTGTGAAGGCCGATCATGGAAGGCCTGGTGGTAAGTTGACTCCGCTAGAGATCCCAACTTGGAAGTGGGAGAGTATATCTATGGACTTCATTACGGGTTTGCCAAAATCCCCGAGAGGATTTGATTCTGTTTGGGTTATAGTGGATAGATTGACGAAGTGTGCTCACTTCGTGCCTTATAAGATTGATTACCCGATGAAGAAGATAGCGGAGTTGTACTTGAATGAAGTCATCCGACTCCACGGTGTGCCGGTTAGCATCATTTCTGATCGAGACTCCCGGTTTACTTCTCGTTTTTGGCAGAGTCTGCAGGAGGGTTTGGGTACGGATCTGAGGTATTCTACTGCGTACCACCCTCAAACCAATGGGCAGACGGAGCGGGTCAATCAGATTGTTGAGGATATGATCCGGTGCTATATTTTAGACCACGGTGGAGCGTGGGATGAGCGTCTGCGACTCATGGAATTTGCTTACAATAACAGTTATCAGGAAAGCTTGCAGATGGCTCCGTTCGAAGCTTTGTATGGGAGGCGCTGTAGGACTCCGTTGTTTTGGGCTGAGGCTGGTGAGAAGCCTTTGTTGGGTCCAGATGCTCTGGAAGAGATGGAAGTCGCCGTGAAGCTTATTCGTGAAAAGCTTCGTTTTGCTCAGGAGAGGTATGAAAAGAACGCCAATCGGCGTAGGTCTGCTTTGGAGTTTTTTAGTAGGGGATCATGTATACCTCAAGGTTTCTCCAATGGTTGGTGTGAAGAGATTTGGTAAAAATCGGAAATTGGACCCAAGGTATGTGGGCCCGTTCGAGGTTTTGGAGCGGATTGGTGTGTCTGCTTATAGATTGGATTTGCCAGCGAACTTCCCTGGTGTTCATAATGTTTTTCATGTTAGCCAGTTGCGGAAGTGTGTGCGCAGCAGTGGGAAACTCTTGGATGTTGTGCCCCAGTTGGAGCCCAACCTCTCTTTTGTTGAGGTGCCAGTTCGTATTTTGGATACTCAGGAGCGTGTGCTGCGAAAGAAGTCCATACCGATGGTGAAAGTTCTATGGAAAAATCAGGATTTGGAGAGCGCGTCTTGGGAGCTAGAGTCGGCCATGAGGAGGGCGTACCCTCACCTGTTTCGCTGATTTGATCGGTATGTTTCCCTTTGTAACTTCTGTTTGTTACTTTTCCTTCTTTAGTAGGAGGGTTGTGCGTAAAGTTTCGGGACGAAACTTTCTTTTAGGGGGAGTGACTGTAACGCCCCGTTTTTTCAGCGATTATTTTTATTCTCGTTTGGCGTTACGATGACGCGTTTCCGTGGCTTGTGCCATTTGAGGAGTGTGGTTTAGCTCCTTAGAACTGAGTGCCCTATTCTGTAGCCTGTTGGCAAGATCTCCCTAGCAAGCCGAGTCGTTTTGGGTGACCCGGTGTGGCCTCTCGGGGGGATGTTGGTGTTTGGCTTTATTTGGGTATAAATCGAGTTCTGTTCGTCGAAAAGTAATTTCGACTTCGCCGTTGTGTTCGTAGCGTGGGTATTTAGCTACGGTGCGAATTTCGTCGAATTCCGAGGTAGTTCGGTTTTCGCGTCGTTTAGGTGCTTTATGTAATTTTGTAATTAATTATATTATTATATAATTATATATATATATATATATATAGAATGAAAAGCACGGCAATCATCTTCTTCCCCGCTTGAAACCGCCGCCTGTACGAGAGGGAAACGGAGAAACCGCCTACCCTTCCCTTCGGACGCCGATTCCCGGAGCGTTTGTGGACGGAATTCGATTCCGAGAGTGGATTCGGATTGCTCTCGTCAAGACCTTCATTCCTGCGGTAAGAAATTCGATTTTCGTGGAGTTTTGGGAGGATTGGAATTTTCGGTTTTGGAAGTTTTCCGCCATTAATGGCCGAGTGTTTGTTTTAGGTGTTGCGGCCGTTTTGATCCGTGTGAAGAGGAGGAAAGCAGTCCAAAGCTTCGCTGTGAATTGAGGCAAGTGGTATTCTTGCCCTTGCCAAGTTTTCTTTTTGAATTTTCTTGCTGAAATTGAAATCCCGGTTAGCCCAGGTTAGAGGCCTTGTTGTTCTCATTTTCTTGCTAACTATAGGGCTTAGTTCTTCCTACTGAAACCCCCCCTATTTTGTGATGATTGGAATCCAAATTGTCGGCGTGGAGCCGTTGTTTTCCTTTATTTTGATTGTTGCTCTGATTCGGGTGTAGCCGAGAGGGAGAGTTAGGAGGGGGGGGGGGGTGGTTGCCGATTTTTTTTTCGTTAAGGTATTACTCGAATGATTAGGCATAGTTCGTATGGTAGTGGTGCGCGACGTGGATAGTTGTCTGCTGCTACTGCAGTGGCGTGAGTCGTGTGCGCGTTCCGGTGTCGTTCGGGAAATTCCAAACGGTACAGGTTGACCGCGCACGGTCATCAACCGTTAGGGCGCACGACCACTGGTCGTGTGCCTCTGCTCGTGCGCGGCTGTCTTTCAGTTTCCAAAGTTCTGTCTTGGAAAATCGCACGAGCGCTGGCAACAGTGCGCACGACCAGTGGTCGTGCGACACTGATCGTGCGCAGTTGCTAGGTTTTCTATCAGGTTTTCCAGGTTCGCTTCGCACGATCATCAGCCGATGAGTGCGCACGACCACTGATCGTGCGTCACTGATCGTGCGCTTTGTATATTTTCTTTTGCTAGGCGAATTTAGATGGTTTCGAGTGCGGGAGTTTAGATACTCAAGTGGCAGGCAACTACTCGAGTTCTGGATCTTCTGCCCTGGTCGTTCGACTGTCGTCGAGCTCCGTATTCTTTAGTGGGCTTGTGGGTAGTGGTATTATTTTGGCGGCGAGTGAGGCTAGCTCACTCAACGCCAAAGTTTAGGTAGGCACTGAGTGGGTTTCACTCAACGCCTAGTCATGTTGGTTTATTTCAACACTCCTCCTTTACCTTGTATTTCGTTTCCGAGTGGATTTCCAGTTGTATTTCTGGGTTTTCCTTGTCGGCCGTTTTCTTTATTTTCCTAAAGGCCGAATCGTGGGTCGTGGTTAGTAGTGGTGGTTGTAGCTCTTTATGGGGGTGGAGTTGTGTGATATAGCCAAGGCCACCCATGTTTTTCTTGCTCCAGGTACGGGCTGGGCATGTCGGGTGGAAGGTCCCTTGTGTTTTCATGTATTGACCCTCGAGCTTTTGACTTGGACATGGTGGATTGGGGGACTGCGTTTGCCTTCGATCCGGTTCCTCGTTGTTGTTTTTGCTACTATCACTTCCCACAATTTAGGGTGTTAGAAGTTTCTTCTTTGGTAGTTTGCAGCATTCTGGCTCTTGGCAGCCTAGTAGGCCCTACAGGATGTGGTTCCTGGGCTGGGTCATTGCTGTTGCTTTGCACGTTGTGCATTTCTTGTGGTCCTGTTTTGGACAGTTGTGACTCTTTCTACTGCATGTTTTTCTGTTACTTTGTCCTTTGGTTGACTCTTTCATGCAGTTTTTCTTTGTTTAGCTTGCTGAGGTATTCTGTTTTCTTTTGGAATACCCCAAGTTCTGAGCTGTAGCCAGTCTGGTGGCTAGTTGGAGGTGGTGTTGTTGGTGGACTCCCGGGCCTTGGAGTTCTGTTTACCTTGTTAGTGAGGTTGTTTTCAGTACTTTCTTACAGACATATATTTGTGCTAGTGGGTTCGTGTCAGGTTGTTGGCGCCCACTGGTAGTTTTTACCTTGTACTAGATATATACTATTGCTGCTACCATTTTCTGGAGATAGTCTACTTGCTCTGAGAAGGTTTTATGCTAGGTTGCTAGTTATTTTTAAACTATAACTGTTATTATAAATAAAGCTCATGATCAGCATGTTTTATAAGCGAAATCACTATTTTTCCAAATCACGTATAAAGACCATTTTCTTATATATTATATAAATTAAATGTAGGGTCTTGCATAGCATGAGTGGTTCTCATGGAACCCTTATGCGCTCCTTAGGATGCTAAACCTAAATAAAGTAATTTTCCGCAGCGTATTAATATAGTTTTTCTTTTGTGGACTAGATGATCCACTGAGCCGAGGGATACGGACTCTAATTATAACTGATTTTCTATTCATTAAGCACATGATTTTCTTGCATAAAGATTGTAGTTGGATTTGCCTGAGCGTCAGCAGTTATCCCCTGCTTGACGTGGCATCATGACGCATGTTTTCTCTTACTCTGATAATTCTTAATTCGGAGAAAATGCGGGTTGTGACAAGTGAGCACAACAAACTATGTACTGAACAGAAGTTTGATACACAAACTAAAGCATAAGACTCCCTATGAATTACTCAAAGGGAAGAAACCAATAATCAACTATTTTAAAGTTTTTGGTTGTGTGTGTTATATTCATAATAATGACAAAAAGCACATTAGAAAGTTTGAAGCAAAGGCTACAGTGAAAATTTTTCTAGGATATTCCCAAGTCAACAAAGCTTATAGGGTATTTAATAAATCCACATTGAAAATAGAGGAATCTATGCATGTTACATTTGATGAGGCTAACATGTTTTATAAGGAGAAAGAGATTTCTACCAAATACTCCTTGCAGGTACATAACTTGTGTGAGAAATTGGATGGCTTACACTTTACCCCATAGGTTGTATCTCATCCTTCTCAACAAGTCAGTGAAGAAAGTAATGAAGAAACTGTGGAAATAGCTGAACTTCCTATAACAATAGAGGCTATTCCACAAGAGGAATTCTTTCAAAATATTGTGGCTGAACTAACTCCACCTACTGATCTTGTCACACTAAGGGATCACCCCAGATCCCAAGTGATTGGAGACATAACAGCAGGTGTATAGATAAGGCATCAACTCAACCAAGACTTGATGCATGTCTGTTTCCTCTCTCAAATTGAGCCTCAATCTATAACTGATGCAGAGCAAGATCCCTATTGAATCAATGCAATGCAAGAAGAGCTCAATCAGTTTGAGAGATATAGAATTTGGGTTTTGGTTCCAAGACCAAAAGACTACCCGGTCATTGGAACAAATGGGTATTCAGAAATAAGCTTGATGCCCAAGGTGTGATTGTGAGGAATAAGGCTAGGATTGTTGCTCAAGGATATATGCAGGAGGGAGGAATTGACTATGATCAAACCTTTGCTCCAGTTGCCAGGCTAGAAGCTATAAGGATATTTCTGGCTTATACTGCATTCAAAAAGTTCAAAGTTTATCAAATGTATGTGAAGAATGCTTTCTTAAATGGGGAACTTAAAGAAGAAGTTTATGTTGAACAACCTCCAGGTTTTGCTTCTCCAACTCATCCCTCTCATGTATTTAAATTGCATAAAGCTCTCTATGGTTTAAAGCAAGCTCCAAGAGCTTGGTATGAGACCTTATCCAGCTTTCTCTTAGAGCATGATTTTTCAAGAGGCATAGTAGATAGGACTTTATTCACTAAAATACATCATGATAAAATTTTGTTAGTACAAATTTATGTAAATAACATAATATTTGAGTCTACTGATCCCAAATTGTGCAAAAGATTCTCTAATCTAATGCATTCTAAATTTGAGATGAGTAGCATGGGTGAGCTCTCCTACTTCCTTGGTCTCCAAGTGAAGCAGCTTCCTGATGGCATCTTCATTTCCCAGACTAAATATGCTAAAGAGCTTATCAAGAAGTTTGGGATGGCTGATGCCTTAGCAAAGAAAACACCCATGGCTACAAATATTGTAATAGACTCTGATGCACAAGGGAAACCTGTGGATCAGAAACTATATAGGGGCATTGTTGGGTCCCTACTATACCTTACAGCAAGCAGACCTGATATCATGTTTGCCACATGCCTTTGTGCTAGGTTCTAGGTGAACCCTAAAGAATCTCATCTAGTTTTTCTGAAAAGAATTTTTAGATATATAAAGGGTTGTCCTAGTCTAGGTCTCTGGTATCCCACTGAGTCAAAGTTTGAGTTAACTGGATACTCAGATGCTGACTTTGCTGGATGCAGAGTGGAAAGAAAGAATACCTCAGGAACTTGCCAGTTCCTTGGTATGAGATTAGTGTCCTGGTTCTGTAAGAAACAATCATCTGTGTCAACATCAACTGCTGAAGTAGAATACATTGCAGCTGGCAGTTGTTGTTCCTAGATGCCGTGGATTCAGAACTAACTCCTAGATTATGGGTTCAACTTAAATAATTCAACTCTACTATGTGATAACACAAGTGCTATAGCGATATCACAAAATCCAGTCCATCATAGTAGGACTAAGCATATAGACATTAGGCATCATTTCATTAGAGAGTGTGCAGACAAAAACAAAATCAAACGTGTCTATATCTACACTGATTTACAAAGAGCTAATATCTTCACCAAACCCCTGGATGAAAGAAATCACTTGTTCTTTATAAATCAGCTTGGAATGATCAATGGAGAAGACCTAGTTTAGTTTCTGTCTGCACTCGAAGAACTCTTCAAATTTCGTCGATCGGAGGTCGACGAACTACGAAAGATTCTTGAGATTTTTGTCAACCTGAGATCGATGAACTCTCTGTGGTAAGTGATCTTCGTCGACCTGCGATCGACGAACTTACTTCAGAAAACCTTCGTCGACCAGAGATCGACGAAATGTCTTCAACCCTTCAGACTGAGATCGACAAATTGTTTAACTCTAAATTATTTCGTCAACCTCAGAATGAAGATATTTTTATTTCTCGTGGACCGGAGTCTGTCATTTCATATTCCGAAAAACCTTATATTTAGGTTTTCTTCGACCTCCATCCCGCGCTTTCAATTCCCTTTGCACTTGATCTTCGTTTTCTCTCTTGTAGGTGCATTCATGGCGATTCCAGCAGGCGCTCTTGCGGTAATGAGGTTTGATACCAGATTCGACGTCGATTTCGACTCCTTCCAGCACTCCGATCCAGTGTTCCTACACATTCTGCAACTGCTAGAAGACCAACAATTGAAAAATCTGTTGTCCATTAGAATCAAATTACCCAGCATGGAAATCAGAGAATGGGTCTATACTGCGTCTACAACCGAGGACAACACAATGATCAGATCAATAGCGGGTAATGCCATCTCTCTCACTCCCGCTGTACTAACTGAAATCTTTGGATTAGAGAATGGAGAAGAAGAATTAGAAATTGATAATGAGGAATATGACATGATGTTAAGTCTGATGGGTTACTCATGAGATAACCCAAATAAACTACTGAAGAAGCACCTATCTGTCGAGTTCAAATTTCTCACAGATATTGTTGGGAAAGTCTTGCTGGGAAAGCACACTGCACACGATTATATAACCAAGCATCAATTTTTGGTTATGTGTGTAGTGGTAAATAAGAGGCAAGTAAACTGGGCACAAATCATCTTTGATCTCATCAAAAAAAGGAATAGTAAGAAGGAAGTAAACTTTGGAAGGATCCTAGGGATCTTCTTGACAAAAAAGGCTGCTGAATCACTGGTCTCCCAGACCACATTCATCAATGCCAGCAAAAGGCTCACATGTGCCTTGTTTGGCAGGTGGGAGAGGACAATCACAAAGCCCTCTAAGGTTTCATCCTCTGCCACCCAAGCTTCTGAAAGTACAAGGGTTGTTCCAGCCACTTCCCACCCTTCTAAAGAGATCCCATCCAACATTATTCCATCCAACATTACTCCAGCCACTCCTCAATCTCTAGCTCTCCAATCTTCATCTCTACCAGCAACACAACACACCCCAGCTTCAACTCATGTTCCAGTCTCTACTCCCCTACCTTTATTATCCCCAATTCCTCAATATCCAACACATATTTCCTCCTTTACACCTTCCCCCCAACAAGATACACCAATGCCAACACCACCTCAATCCCCTCTTCCATCTCATCTTTCTGATATCCCCCACATCAACCTCTCCTCATTCCCATCCTACAACTTATTATCATCTCCACTGCATACTCCTTCTCCTCAACATGACTCCCCCTAGACACTCCCATTTCACCTCCACCTATCACCCCCTCAGCAACTGAAATCTCCACTCACCCAACTACTACCCCACCATCCACTTCTCCAACTCTGGATCCATCTCTTGTCACCCCACTCATTACTCTCCTCACATCCCTACTCAAGTCCCTTGTAGCAGAGGCCATTTCTCCTCTAGATACCTCCATATCGTCACTTACTGCACAGATCTCTGCTCTCACCACTGCTCCCTCTTCATTTGGGGGCCTGGCTTCAATAACTACTAAAACCAGGTAGGGGGAGATACTTGATGATGAAGAAGCAGCAGTAGCAATAACAGCAACTACAGTAGTTGAAGCAGAAGCAGGAACATATATCACAATGACAAATACTCAAGAGATCACTATGCCAGCAGAAGCAACAGTAGCAACAACAACAACAATAGAAGTATCAGAAGCAGGAACAGATATTACAATGTCAGATACTCAAGAGATCACTCTGCCAGAGATTCTTCTAGGAAGGGTTTACTTCATTAAATCCAAAGTGCATCTAGCAGCTTTACTAAGAATATTTGGGTCATACATTTATTTCTGCTTTCCCCCCATTCCATCATCTAAAGCAATAGTGTGCTATACCTCTCCTTCTAGCTCAGAGGTGTTAGACACTATAAAGAAAAGTTTGACAGCTCCTCCAGAAAATGAGTCTGATGATCAGAGATCTAGCCCTCCTGGGCCATCGTATATCATGGATGATAGTCCTCTCCCCAATCTGGATGACATAATAGCTCAAGACATTGCCAAGGAAACTAAAGTAGCACATGCTGAAGTTGTCCCCACTCCAGTCAATATAGAAATCTCCAAGGATATAATACGCCAAATTGATGATATATATGACGATGCTCAGTCTGATGATGATGATGATGATTCTGATAAGGATCAAAAGAGGAAGAAAATCTCGAAGAAAAGGAAGGCTCCTCCTCCTCCTGCTCCCAAGCCTGGGAATACAAATGACACTCCCTACTACATTTTACAAAACATAACCCCATACAAAGGGATGCCAGCCTGGATGTGGCTTTCAAAGAATGAACAAAAAGCCAGAAAAAAAAGCAGAAGATACTCTCCTCCCCCAGCTCATACATACAAAAAGGACCCCCCTCCTCCTCCTCCTCCAGCTACTGGTGCTTCAGGAATAACTCCTCAAAGTTCAGATGCTCCCTCCAAGTCTACATCTTTCACAAAAACTTATCAAAGGCAAGGAAGGCCATCTAGATATAAATCACATGGAAGCAGTCAGCAAAGAAGTACTGGTGATACAGAGCAGATAAAGGAAGTAATCCATCAGAAGCCAGAGTTCTCTCCTCCCCAACAACAAGCTGAACAAAGAAGACACTCAGAATCACACAAACCTAAAAGAAAATATAGTGAAGCTGCACCTCCAAAGTCACTATACACTCAGAGTAATGAAAGCCAGAAGGCAACAAACTTTCAAGCACAGTCAACTAGATTCAGGCCTGCATCTCTGCTACCCTCTCAAGATGATCAAACATCTGTCAGTCAGGATGTTGATCCAAATTTCAGGATGGATAGGATTCAAGAATTGATTGGTCTATCTAGATAAAGAAGGCCAGAGAAGGAGGAGAAGATCCATCAAAGTATACAACTATGTCATCATATAAAGAAAAAGAACTAGACAAGCTTCAAGTTAGCAAGAAGGTATTTAATTCTGTAGAGTATATGACTAGTCACCCAGAGGCTGTAGTTCCCAGAACTTCCACCCAGACTGTGATTGGAGCAGCAGATATATACATATCAAAGAAAGAAGCTGCCAATCCCAACAGGAAAATAATTTTCACTCAGCCTTGGGATAAAATCAAAGAAGAAAAGCCAAGGGAAAAGAAACAGAAAAACTAGAACCTGTACTACTATTTGGTATATTTTTGATAAACTGTGTTTTCCTGTTACAAAGCTGACTATGTAAATATATCTGCTGCATTTACTGTTAAATTTTTCGCCAGATATATATTGTGTTCTTGCTTTGTACATTTTTTTGTTTTGAGTCTATTATTAGTGACCTCACCCAAATAGGGGGAGATTGTTGGATCCCTAGTTGGATTTGAGCTAGGTTCACTAAGTTAGGATATGTCCCAACATGTATAGATCTGGGTCATGGTTGTGTCCTAGAGTCTAGGTCAAGTCCTTTGAGTCAACAGTACAAAGGAACAACCTCCAACACTGCCAAAGACTCAAGAATTAGAGAATTCAAGACTTAGAAAAAGGAGTTCTACGTTCGTCAATCTCCGGTTGACGAAAGTCGAGCTCAGCTAGACGAACTCAGGGACAATTCTCTGAGCTCAGCTCGACGAACTTAGCTCTTAGTTCGACGAACTTTGGACAAAGTAATAACTCCTCTAAGTCAAACCTCAGTCGACGAACTAAGAACATCAGCTAGAAGAACTCTGTTCTCTGGTCGACTAATTCTGGATAAGGTGATTCAACACTCAACGCCAGATGATATTTGACTCAACGCCAGATGACATTACACTCAACGCCAGAATGGTGAGTTAACACTCAAAGCCATAGGACATCACACTCAACGCCAAAATGATACTTCAACACTTTACATCAGAAAATATTCTAAGTCCAGACTACAGATTCAGCTCGACGATCTTGGACCCCAACTGGACTAACTCTGTTCTCAGGGCTCAACTCGACGATCTTAGATTCAGCTCGATGAACTTGATACCCAGAAGAAGAAAGTTATCAAGCAACATTCAGAGGTCGGCGATCTTGGATCTCAGCTCGACGAATAACCTTCTCAGCTCGATGAACAGTTGACTCAGGTCGACGAATCGAGTCCTGGCAATTTCTCTCTTTTGTCCTTATTATGTGGCAATAATTCCTGAGTAATTAATGCTCTAATATTCTCTGAATATTACCGTAAGACAAGAGCATTAATTATGGTCTTCATCAGAATTGTTGCCTGCCGTTTTTATAAGGGACAGTTGGGGGAACAAATCAATGCCAAAAATATTCCAAGGCCGTCAGCATTAATTGCAGAAGGAATTTCAAAATTCAAATGGACATTCATGATCGGAAACATAAAAATAGAGATCATTATTCCTGAGGAGTACAACAAGATACAAAAAAAAACAACATTCTGAGAGACACACAAAATTCTTGAGATTGAAAATCGATCAGTCAAGAATCAACAACGACTAGACAAGAATAAGAACAATTCTGAAGAAGAAGAAGAAGAACCATCAAAATAAAGTATATTCTTCTCAGGAACTCTCTGAAGGACAACAATACTACATCTGTCAAAATAGTTCTGAAGTTCTTTTTGTCAAAACTGAAAGCTTGAAGGCCTATCACCCTGCAGCAAAGCTTCCATCATCCTAAACAAGCAACATCTCAGGGGGAGCTTTTGCTACCATCAAATCCACAAGTCTTCTCAGTTGTTTGAATTGAGAAAGAGAAGACACAATCATTCTTTAACCCCCCACTGTAAAAAGGGTTGTCATCTCCCTTCAAAAGTGATTCCTGGTTTCAAGTCTCCTAATAAAAAGACTTGAGGTTTGGTTGTTGAGCACCTGATCAAAAGCTCATTGGTGTCAGGCACCTGATCAAAAATCTAAGTGGATTCCTACCAGGGTGGTAAAAGAGTGGGCGTACCCAGGTTGGGGAACCACTATAAATTCTTGTATCGTCTGGTTGCCCCTTTTTTCTTTTTGTTCTTGTTGTGGCTGTGGTATTTAGGTCTTGCTATTTTATTTAGTTTTTACTGTGCTTTCATTTATTATTCTATGATACAGTACCTAAGTCTAAGAGTACTTCTTATAGTTCAGAGAAAAGTATCAAAATATACCCACATACTCTATTCACCCCCTCTAGAGTATATCAGATCTAACCCTTACTTTCAACGACAACGACGCCTTTCGAGTTAGGCTAATCTTGAAGAAGCCCTCCCGCAGGCCAACAGTGAACGCTATTTGGAAAGCAAATCCTGGCACCTCCTGAATGTCCAAGATTTCCTCCTAAAACCTATCCACGTACTGGGCCAGGGATTCATCCGCCTTCTGCTGGATCAAAAAAATGGACTCGGGATTCTTCTTCCTCTTATTAGAAGTGGTGAAGCGAAGCTGAAAACTCCGGCTCAAGTCTTCGAACCCGTAGATCGATCCCGTTGGGAGTTGATGGAACCAGTCCCTAGCTTTGTCTTTCAAGGTAATCACAAAGAGGGGGCACTTGAACACAGCTGTCATCGGCCTGATAGAGACCATATCCTCGAACCACTGCAGGTGCTGAGACAATCAGCTCGCTGAAATGTGATCCCTTGCTTGGCGATCTCGCATGCTTTACTCGTGCGACCTACTCGCCTAGGAGACTAGCACTCGCCGGGCTGGAGAACAACTCCCGGCCGGTGAGGTCTCGCTTGACCCCATCTCCCATCCTCTTCTTCCTGGGCCTTCTTCCTAGTGCGCTTCCCTCTACCCCCTGAGGTCATCTCGCCTAGACCCCGGGGAGTCGACTCCCCGAGAGGGGGCGAGGGGGGGGGGGGAGATAGCTTCTAGGGGGTTGGAGTGGAGCTGCCACCCCGAGGAGCAATACTTCGCAGCATCTCCATGATGCCTTGGATGGATGCCATGATCTCTTCCCTTCCCACAAAGGGTTCTAGGTTGGGGGTCTTGTAGGGGTCATCACTACCTCCCTGATCTCCAGCCATGACACTCTCCTGAGATATTCTGTGCTAGTAACTCTCCACGCTCACCACACCAAGATGTTGAAACTGAGAAATCGTTCTCTGTGGAGTTCGGGGTCCCAAAGAAGGGGTGATCTCACACTTACTGCACTCAGGCGAATGTCATGGACCAAAGGCTCAGGAAACTAGGAACAGACCCTCGAATCTAGTGTGGAGGCCCCACCACATACCCGGAAGGTCACGAGATCACTTCCCCTTCCTCACTAATGGCTGAGCTGGGCACCTTGGATAGCTCTCAAACTCTACCAAGAAGAAGCCTAAGAAGGAGGAAGCAAAAAACCCTTCTCCACCAAAGATATCCAAGGGGGTCTATTTATAGTTTTCCCAAACCTAGGGAACAAAAGGTCAGAAATACCCCAAAGATAAATAGGTCCTGGGCCAATAAAAAACATCCACACTAGGGAGTAAAGAGGTAATTCCACCCACGGGGGAACAAAGGTAAAAGCATGGAAATAAGAGGTCCGGGGGTGAACAGAGGCTAAACTATACCCCTCACCATCCCTGGACACATAAGGAGAGTGGGGTTAAACAACTCCACACCTCCTTCACCTTGGGACTAGGCGAGCCCTGTAGTGAACCGGGAGCTGGGGGTGAGACCCTGGCCTCCGGCCGATCTGGCCCCGCAAGGCTGGGCGCTTGGGCGAGGCCTTGGTCGTCGTCCGGTCTCACCCCGCAAGGCTGGGCGCCTGGGCGACCTGAGCGAGACCTTTGCCGCCAGCCGGTCTCGCCCCGCAAGGCTCTGAGGTGCAGGGGGCGAGACCCCGGCCTCTAGCCGGTCCTGCCCCGCATAGAACTAGGGTGCATGGGGCGAGACCCCAACCTCCAGCAAGTCCCGCCCCGCACAGCGCTAGGGTGCAGGGGCGAGACTCCGACCTCAAGCAGTTCCCAACCTACATAGGGCTAGGGTGCAGGGGGAGAGACCCCGGCCTCTAGTCGGTCCCGCCCCACACAGGGCTAGGGTGCAGGGGGCGAGACACTGGCCTCCAGCCGGTCCCGCTGCTCCCACCTCACACCTAGCAAGCTGGGGAGGGTGTCGACCAACTCGCCGCATCCGCCCCCTAAAAGGGGCTAGGGGGAGGCAGATTTTTCCCCCTACTAGTATATCCTGCAGATCTGCCAAAATTGGCCTCAAGGAGTGCAAAACTCCCAAAAAGCTTAAAAATGCGCAGCAAGTCTCACGCCTTGTTTGGGGGCGCCCTTTTAGCGAATACGAGGTTGTATAATACGAGATGATCTTAACTATAACACCCCTATCCGTCACATAACATATAATAGTAGGTCCGGCCGGGGCTCGATGCCATATACTATGGACAGACCGGTTGGTTACTTATTGAGACCAATCAACCAATCACAATATCCTATATAGAGCACCTAGCGGAATCAATTTATTAAGTTGCAAGGATAAAAGAACCCAGCCAAGCATGAATGTCCACTACAATAAACCCATAGGAATGTATAATACACCAAAAATGGCCTTATGGCCTTACAAGAGTTTGCTTAATAAAAGTGTCTTCCAAACCTCGGCACGCAGGCCGGTCACACATGAGTACATAAGAAAAACACTCAAAAATTGGCCTTCGAGGGCCGTCACAGCAACTTGGGCTTTAGCCCGCTATTTACCACTCATCTCCGCAACACTTGCAAGCAACAATCCACCGCACAGTGGTAAACAAATGCAACGGTCAGCTATGCTGACCAAATTATAACGACCCCGCCCACAACTCGGGGCGGTAATGCTCTTCCCTGCATTTTGTTAGCATAAACAAGCGGTATAGTGTAAACACACACTTCATCACAGGTGCAGGCATGCACGGACACACACCCTGTACACTCAGGGCTCATTCACGGCGAACTGGCCAACGTCACGTCAATTTAAGCCATAGACGTTCCCGTCTCACCACCGTCCCTTGGAAGGCCAACCATATGAGCATTTTGTCTTCCTGGCATTGGTCACGTCAATTTAAGCCATAGACCGCCGTATACCCTCATCTATGCCAATGGTTCAACCAAACAACATTGATCGGGTACGGTTCCGCCTGACCCGTGCTCATACCCCAATGATAATTTACGCCATATGCGCAGGTCAAGACTCCCCGAGTCCTGTTTCTATCACACAATTCACATAACCCGGTTATGTACAAGTTGGCTCCCCGGCCACCATGTTGGCAACATCCCGCATTTGCCAAGTTTTCCGGGTGCACCATGGAGTTAGTCCCCAAGGCTCCCTATTGCAATCTACCTTATAGAAAACCCGAAAAACAACCATTCACATGGAGTCTTCTCCGGTTATTATGCAATGCAACATCACCAATCCAGACCAACTTGTCCAGATAGGCTTCACACATCATGCTTATGTCCATTTTCGCATACGGATTCTATACAAGGGGGACTTTACATATCTACCCCAAGGAACGCCTCAACTCATCGCAAACTCGCGTGAGAGGGCTTCCTATGCAAAGGAAAAGAGGACTTCACATGTCCTAGGATGAGAATCGTTTCCCTAGCGTTCTTCCTCGGCGCCATGGAAAACTATGCAGATGGAAAGCACCGCAATCTCCTTGCCTCCGTGGATTCAAAGTCGGCTCGTGATTTGGAGCTCCGAAGCTCCGCCGGTGACCGGATCTAGCCCTTCTTCCTCCTCCTTGCTCTCTCCTCTCTCTAGCTTTAGAAAGAGAACCATTCAAGAGAAATGAGGGTTTCTAAACCCTATTCCTGGGTTTAAACCCTCAGACCCAACCCCCAGCTGTCGGATACCATAGCAAAGAAATGAACGGTCACGATCGGGGCCTGAAATACAAAAACTCGGCCGAACACGGGTTGTAATACGGCCATGTGCATGGCCATGTCACTCATTTGCCGTCACTAGGAATTCCCGACCAGAATACGGCCTTTGACACGGCCACCGACACACCCATATCACATGTGACATGCCCGTGTCAGGGCTCGTGTCACGGCCCGTGCACAGAATCCACGACTCCCCCGAGAAGGACACTGCCATGTGACACGTCCGTTTCACATGTCGTGTGCTATACACGCCCTGGGACACGCCCGTGTTCCAGGTTGTGTAATCTCCTTAGCACAAAACCATAACCTGCCCGAGAAGGACACGCCCGTATCCGAGGCTGTGTGCCTCCCTTGACATGCCCTAGGACACACCCGTGTCCCAGACCGTGTCACCTGCTCCAAGTCCCAGACTTGGCTTAAAAAGTCACCCGTCCCTCTTTTGAGTGTCGGGGTGTTACAACTCTCTCCCTCTTAAAAGAATTTCGCCCACGAAATTACTACAAAAAAGAAAACAAAAAACTTTAAGCGGTACCTGAGCGGAAAAACTCCGGGTACTCCTCCAGCATGGTTTGCTCCCGTTCCCAAGAGAGCTCCTTCCGACTGCAATTGTCCCACCGGACCTTGACCATCCGGATCTCCTTATTACGGAGTCGCTTAACTTCAAAGTCCTCAATACGAACGGGCTTGACCTTAGTCGTCAACCCTTCATCCACCGATACTTGATCCACTGCGATCACCTGCAATGGCTCTTGCACCACCTTCCGCAACGCTGAAATGTGGAATACATCGTGTAGTCCACTCAACTCCACCAATAGCCTCAAATGATTAGCCGCTTTGCCGACCCGCTCCAGAATCTCAAAGGTCCAAGGTATCTCGGGCTCAGCTTCTTCAAGCGTCGCACCCGCGAAACACCCTTGAACGACTTTATCTTCAAGTACACCCAATCGCCGACCGCAAACTCCATGTTCTGGTGCTTGGCATTGTAGTACTTAGCTTGTCTGTCCTGAGCGATCAACAAATGCTCTCGAATGATCTGCCCTAAAGATGTAGCATTCTCCACCTCCTGCTTCTTGTACAACCTTGCCTCACCCGTTTCTAGCCACGATAACGGCGTGCAACACTTCCTACCATACAGGGCCTCGAAAGGCGCCATTTGAATACTTGCCTGGTAGTGGTTGTTGTACGCAAACTCCACTAAATACAGGTGGTCTTCCCAATGCTTCCCGAAGTCTAGAACACACATGCGAAGCATGTCCTCCATAGTTCTGTTGACCCTCTCGGTCTGCCCATCCGTCTACAGATGGAAGGCTGTACTGAACTTCAATTTAATCCACAGTATCTGTTGCACCAACCTCCAATCATTGGACATAAAATGCCCATCGCGATCACTCACGATGATGTGAGGCACACCGTGCAATCTGACTATATTGTCCACATATAGTTTCGCCAGTCTCTCCACTGAATAATCCTTCCTATGCGGAATAAAGTGCGACACCTTTGTTAACCGGTCTACAATCACCCAGATTGCGTCGTTCCCCTTCTGCGACCTTGGCGAGCCATGCACAAAGTCCATCGATATGTCGTCGAACTTCCACTCTGGGATAGGCAAGGATTTCAAGAATCATCCAGGCTTTTGGCACTCCGCCTTTACCAAGGCACAGGTTTGACACTTAGCCACAAACAGTGCCACATCCTTCTTGAGCCCTGGCCACCAAAACAGCTTCTTTAGGTCCCGGTACATCTTCGTGCTCCATGGGTGGATTGAGTACTTGGTATTATGAGCCTCGTACATCCACTCTGCCTGTAGATTTCCCCCACTTGGGATGCACAAACGATGGTCCTTCCTTAACATCCCATCTTCAACTGAAAACTGGGAATTTGACCCATCCAATGCTGCATCCATAAGCTCCTTCATGCTACCATCAAACTCCAATGCCTGCCGAACGCGATCAGCCATGTCATACTGAACTTCCGTCCAGTTCAACAATGCTTTGGCGCTAGTCTACTTATCCACGCAACAGATCTCCAATGCCTCCAACTCCCAAATTAGCCTCTCATAATGCACCGACAACCAGTTGGCTTGGGCGGGAGCCCTGCGACTCAACGCATCCGCAACGGCATTGCCCTTGCCGGGTACATAATGAATCTTGAACGTATAGTCCCCCAGGAACTCCATCCATCTCCGCTGCCTCATGTTGAGATCCTTTTGATCTAACATGTACTTCAGGCTCTTATGGTCGGTATAAATATCGACCTTTACGCCGTACAAGTAGTGTCTCCACAACTTAAGCGCAAATATCACGGCCGCCAACTCTAAGTCGTGGACCGGATAATTCCTTTTGTTCACTTTTAGCTTACGCAATCCATACGCTATAACATTTCCATGTTGCAGCAGCACGTAGCCCAAACCACTACCTGAGGCATCATTATAAATCTCGAAGCCCTCGGTCCCAGTCAGCGAACTTAGCACTAGCGCCGTGGTCAACCGTCCCTTCAGCTTCTCAAACGCTTGCACGCACTCCTGCGTCCACAAGAACTTCTGATCCTTCCTTGTCAACTTCGTGAGAGGTAACGCTATCCGCGAGAAGTTCTCTACAAAGCGCATGTAATAGCCGGCAAGCCCAAGAAAACTACGGACTTCCGCTACCGAAGACAACACAGGCCACTCCTGTATCGTAAAAATCTTCGCCGGATCCACCGTTATACCATCCCCACTGACAATATGACCAAGGAATGCTACTGAGGGTAGCCAAAACTCGCATTTGGAGAATTTTGCATAGAGTTCATTCCTTCTCAGCGTCTCCAAGACTAGATGCAGATGCTTGAAGTGATCTTCTTTGCACTGCGAGTACACCAATATGTCGTCAATGAAGACGATCACAAAACGGTCTAGGTACTCTCGGAACGTCCTGTTCATCAAATCCATAAACACCGATGGCACATTCGTCAATCCAAATGGCATGACCATGAACTCGAAGTGCCCATACCTTATGCTGAATGCCGTCTTCGGGATATCACACTCCCTTATCTTCAGTTGATAATACCCAGACTTCAGATCCAACTTGGAATATACCGATGATCCGACTAACTGATCGAAGAGATCATCAATCCTTGGGATCAGGTATTTATTCTTCTCCGTTAGCTTGTTCAACTCCCTGTAGTCGATACATAGCCGCAAACTCCCGTACTTCTTCCTAACAAAGAGGACCGGTGCGTTCCAAGGCGACGAGCTTGGACGTACATACCCTTGCTCCATCAACTCCTCTAGTTGAACCTTCAACTCCACCATCTCCTTAGGTGCCAACCTATAAGGAGAACGTGACACAGGTTTAGCACCTAGCACTAGCTCGATGGTGAAATCAATTTCTCGCTGCGGTGGGGCTCCGGGAAGATCGCTCAGGAACATGTCGGGGTACTCATATACCACTGGGTACTATCCAAAGTGTCCTTAGGATTTATAGCCTCCACTAACGTGAAGAACAGCTCTGCTCCAGCACGAACCTCCTTCACCACCTGAAGAGCAGACATCAGCGTCTTGCTCGACCCCTTCAGTCCCGCAAACATCGTCTCCTGCCCAACACCCAGCTTGACATCCTTACGGTTGCAATCGATACAAGCCTTCTGCTCCGAAAGTCAATCCATACCGAAGATAACGCTGAACTCTACTAGCGGCAGCAACGACACTAGCAAGTCGAACACTTGGCTTCCAATATGAACCTTTACGGCGCATACTTTGTCCTCACGCATCAAACACCCATTCGGTAGCAACACATCCAATTTGTCCTTCGCGATCGAAGATGGGACTCCGATATGCATTATGAAACTTTCGGACAAAAAGGAGTGTGAAGCTCCCGTATCAAAAAGTGCTCGTACCGGACAACCGCCAATCAAAATAAAGCCTATACAACAGTATTAAGCTAACAAGCACTGGGTAGTAGTATTTAAAGCTAACTTGCTATAAATTAAACCGTACCTATCACCACGTCGGCTTGTTTGATGGCCTCCTGCTGGCCCAAGTTATAGACTCTCGGTTGAGTCGGAGCATAGTGGGACGCGATTGACTCCACCGCCTTGCCCTTTTCTTCATAAGTAGCTCCTTGCTTTCTCTCCGACTTCGAATGTCCGCTCCAACAATCGTGGGCAAAATGCCCCATCTTTCCACAAGTATAACAAGCCCCCGGGGTTCGGTTGGTAGATGCCCCCGAGGCACCTGAAGGAGGGGCTGGACACGATGTCTTAGCCTTCTTGTAGAACCTGTGATATCCAGACTTCGAAGTAGTCGACACTTTAAACTCCGATTTCTTGCCACCAGATTCCTTCTTCGCTTGAACATTCTTCATGTCCTTTTCCATGGACCGGGCCGAGTTGACCAAGGTCATGAAACCCTGCACCATAGGCCCCGAAAGTAACAACCTCAAATCATCTCTTAACCCTTCATAGAAACGGTTCATCTTGCGCTCCTCATCGGCAAAGGTAGCGCTTGCGTATCATCCCAAACGAGTGAACTCGTGGAGATACTCGTCCACGGTATTATCTCCTTGCACTAACTTTTGAAACTCGTTTTCCAACGCAATCCTCTGAGCTGAGGGGAGGTATCGAGCCATAAACAACCTCGAAAATTCCTTCATAGAGACATCAGCCAACTGCCTTCCCCTTAGGTGGTGTAGCTCCAGCCCTTCCCACCATAACCTTGCGTCCCCGTCTAACAAGAATGTCGCAATTGTTGTCTTCTGCCACTCTTCAGTTTCCGTTGCTGTCAACACTCTCTTGACTCTCGATAGCCAATCCTCTGCCTGAGTCGGGGTTCCCGTTACCGAGAACACTGGCGGATGAAAACCCATCACATGCTTAAGTTATTTCTCAGTTGCTCTCCGAGGCAACTCCGGCTCCACCATCACCTGTTCTACACTCCTAGGCTCTGCCGCTTGGAGCGGTACTTGCTCTATAGTAGGAGCAGGCTGCTGCACCTGCCTCATAGGCTGCGCATTGATCATTGCAAGTACAGCTTCTGCCACCAATCTAATGGTCTCGGCTGAAGAAGGTGTTGCAGGCGCATCATTTGGTGCGCTGCTTGTCTCAGAACCTGGCCGTTCCGATGGTCCAGCACCACTTCTAGTCACCTATAATTGTGCAAAACACCGATAAGAGACCAAACAATATTACAAACAGTAATTATAGGAATACGCAGGTTCCTCAAACATGTGTATTTTCATTCCTAAGTGGACATTCATGGGTTCTTTTCATGTTATAACGATGATACATACACATGTGCTCACCACCCCTTAAAGTGAATTCGCCCACAAATTCATTTAAATCTGACCGAAACCGGTAGTC
The DNA here is from genome assembly GCA_039513925.1 of Platanthera zijinensis. Lineage (NCBI taxonomy): Eukaryota > Viridiplantae > Streptophyta > Magnoliopsida > Asparagales > Orchidaceae > Platanthera > Platanthera zijinensis. Next base: position 57,805,810 of record CM077078.1, read on the forward strand.
TGATACCAAATTATAATACCACTATCTGTCACATAGCATATTATAGTAGGTCTGGCCGGGGCCCGACGCCATATACTACGGACAGACCGGTTGGTTTCTTATTGAGACTAATCAACCAATCACAACGTCCTACACGGAGCACCTAGCGGAAGTAATTTATTAAGTTGCAAGGATAAAAGAACCCATCCAAGCATGAATGTCCACTACAATAAACCCATAGGAATGTATAATACACCAAAAATTGCCTTATGTCCTTATAAGAGTTTGCTTAATAAAAGTGTCTTCCAAACCTCGGCACGCAGGCCGGTCACACATGAGTACATAAGAAAAACACTCAAAAATTGGCCTTCGAGGGCTGGCACAGCAACTTGGGCTTTAGCCTGCTATTTGCCACTCGGCTCCACAGCACCTGCAAGCAATAATCCAACACACAGTGGTAAACAAAAGCAACAGTCAACTATGCTGACAAAATTATAACGACCCCGCCCCCAACTCGGGGCAGTGATGCTCTTCCCTACATTTTGTTAGCATAAACAAGCGGTATAGTGCAAACACACACTTCATCACAGGTGCAGGCACGCATGACCACACACCCCATACACTCAGGGCACATTCACGGCGAATCGGCCAACGTCACGTCAATTTAAGCCATATACGTTCGGGTCTCACCACCATCCCTTGGATGACCAACCATATGAGCATTTTGTATTCCTTGCATTGGTCACGTCAATTTAAGCCATAGACCGCCGAAGACCCTCATCTATGCCAACGGTTCCACCGAACGACATAGATCATGTACGGTTTCGCCTGACCCATGCTCATACCACAACAAAATTTTAAGCCATATGCGCAGGTCAATACTCCCCGAGTCCCGTTTCCATCACACAATTAAAATAACCCGGTTATATTCAAGTTGGCTCCCCGTTCACCATGTTGGAAACATCCCGCATTTGCCCAGTTTTTCGGGTGCACCTCGGAGTTAGTCCCCAAGGCTCCCTATTGCAATCTACCTCATAGAAAACCCGAAAAACAACCATTCACACGGAGTCTTCTCCGGTTATTATGCAATGCAACATCACAGATCCAGACCAACTTGTCCGGATAGGCTTCACACATCATGCCTATGTTCGTTTTCGCATACGGACTCTACACAAGGGAGACTTTACATATCTACCCCAAGGAATGCCTCAACTCATCGCACACTCGCGTGAGAGGGCTTCCTATGCAAAGGAAAAGAGGACTTCACATGTCCTAGGATGAAAATCATTACCCTAGCATTCTTCCTCAGTTCCATGGAAAACTATGCGGATGGAAAGCACCGCAATCTTCTTGCCTCCGCGGATCCGAAGTCGGCTCGCGATTTGGAGCTTCGAAGCTCTGCCGGTGACCGGATCTAGCCCTTCTTCCTCCTCCTTGCTCTCTCCTCTCTCTAGCTTTAGAAAGAGAACCACTCAAGAGAAATGAGGGTTTCTAAACCCTATTCCCGGGTTTAAACCCTCAGACCCAACCCCCAGCCATCAGATCCTATAGTAAAGAAACGAACGGCCATGATCGGGGCCTGAAATACAAAAACTTGGCCGAACACGGGTTGCAACACGGTCGTGTGTATGGCCGTGTCACTCATTCAACGTCACCAGGAATTCCCGACCAGAACACGGCCTCTGACACGGCCACCAACACGCCCGTGTTATATGTGACACGCCCGTGTCAGGGCCCGTGTCACGGACCGTGTGCAGAATCCACGACTCACCCGAGAAGGACACGATAATGTGACACGCCCGTTTCATATGCCGTGTGCTAGACATGCCCTGGGACACGCTCGTGTCCCAGGCCGTGCAATCTCCTTAGCACAAAAGCACAACCTGCCCGAGCAGGACACGCCCTAGGATATGCCCGTGTCCCAGGCCGTGTGCCTCCCTTGAAACGCCCTGGGACACGCCCGTGTCCCAGGCCGTGTCACCTGCTCCAAGTCCCAGACTTGGCTTAAAAAGTCACCCGCCCCTCTTTTGAGTTTCGGAGTGTTACATTAACACAGTTACATTACTCAATGAATGTCAATTATATGTATACATCATGATTAGTGGGGCAATAAAGAACAAAACACATGAGTACTTTTTTATTGATGTACTAGTGGAACTAGAAAGACATCTGTATCGTGCAATTCTTTCCACTTTACAAAAATAGGATGCATCATTATATCTATAATTACTTCTGGGATTGTTGTTACTCTTCTACAGGGAGGTCGGACTCTACATTCAAAATTACAAATACCCATTAAATTGGATTACAAATCATTTTTAGGTTTTCAGAAATAGTCATATTTCGCAGAAGTAATCAGACAATCAAAGGCCCTAATTTGGGATGAAACACCCATGGTTGATAACAAGGTGTTCGAGACAGTTGATCATTTGCTTTGTGATGTTACTGATGTAAGCAAGCCATTTGGAGGAAAAATTATCATTATATGAGGAGATTTTTGCCAAGTACTATTGATTTTTGTCAATGAAACAAGAGCACAAATAGTAATACAAGTATCGTTTAATCGTATTTATGGAGTTATAACAAGATATTAATTCTAATATAAAATATGTGAGCCAAAAATGATAGTAGCTTCCATGAATATCTCCTCCGAGGCTGAAATGGTTTGGAAATGACTAAATAAGATTGAAATGGGAGAACAATTATTAAATACCTCAGAGTTTTCTTTGGAGGGGGGAATAGAGATAAAATTTTTGTTTTAAATACTAAGATTAATTCACAGAATTTACATGTACATCAGCTATCAACCAGAAATAAGTGCATATAAATAAAATTATAGCACAATAATAAGATAAACACAGATAAATGCAAAATCACATAAGACATAGAAATTATAACGATTCTCCAAAATATGAGTACATCCACTCTTCTACCCCCTTGGTAGAAATTCACTATCACAGTGTCGGAGTCTTTTGATCAGGGGACTCTTAAAACCAAACACCAGATATTTTGCTAAGGTTATTTTGAACCAATACAATCTGATTCTTTTCTCAAGGAGACTCTCATAACCTCTAATTGAATCCTTTGATGAGGGATTCTCAAAACTCTTTTCACAAATTGAGAATGATAACAAAAGTCAGAAATATTATCGAATATCTGAGGATATGATGATCTTCTTGATGAGTCCTCTTAATTGAATCATGATTACTATATAACACTTAGTGAATCTGAAATCTGTAATCTATAATCTTATGAATCTTTGAATAAAAAAATCTCAAATATTATAAGCCCTCAATCCAAATTTCTCTTTTATCTCTGCTAAATTTATGCAATAATTGATTTGCTCTTAAGAAGAAAAAGAACTGATCCTCTGCAGATTCAACAACAAGATGATCAACTGTTTCAAAGAAGAACTTCAAATTCAGATGATAATCTTCCTATTTTTATCTATCAAACTTAATACTCCAAAACACAATCTGATCAGAGTTGAAATGATTGTTGTGTGATTCATCACTTTATTCATGTGTATCTCTCTCTCTATATATATAGAGAAGCCATGTTATCCAACGTCTTCAAGAATCAGTTAAAACAACCAAATATTTCTTGAAGCAATTCAGATTTAATCCTCAAAATAATTCTCGTTCAGAAGATTAATCGATGCCGCGTCAAATTCATATGGACATAACATCGAATTCTGACTTCATTCTGTCAATTAAGTTTTGTAATTGACGTTACATTGATTTCATATCAGAGTATGCGTCGACTTGATCCTTTAGTTAACGTCGACTTATCATGTTTTGTTACTATGACTTGTACTGGAAGTAGCGTCGACTTTAGTCAAAGTTATGCCGACCTCTAGTCGAAGTTGCGTCGATTTCTAGTCAATGCATGTTGCATTTCATAACTTTGCTCTTAAATTCAGTGCGCCTTTCTCATGTCCTTTATACCAATGACACCATAGGACTTCTAAGACCAAATTACCCTCTCTATACATCATGAATAATAAAACTAGCTTGTAAAATCATTTAAAGTAATTTGTTAAGGTAAATCATAAAGGCTTTTCCCAACAATCTTCCCCTATTTAACTTAACAAATTTTACAAAATTTCAAAGGTGATTTTACAAAGACAAATCAGTGGGATTACAGAAATTTGGCATACATATAACATGTAATGAATACAAATTAAATTGAGAAAGGAATATGATAGGCAACTGAATATACCATAAATCTTTTCATGTCAAAAACAATATTACTTCTTATTCTTGTCAGCAAGAAAAGTTGTAAATGCAATGTACAATTTTTTTGATAACTTCTCAACAAATTCAAAATGAGCACTTCTCGCCTCATCTTGATGACTCTGTATTTCTTGATAAATGCTAAATAGGTTTTGAACTTCTTGCTCTGCATTATTTGATGCAGAGTTCAGTGTAATTCTTTTGCTTAAATTTTTTGCAGATAGCTCATTGATAGATTCTAATAGATTGTCAGGAAAAGTAATTTTCTACTTTTCTTTATTTATTAATATTTCAGTGGTTAAGGCTTTTACAAAGCTTATCATTCTTTGATTTACACTTTCATAGGGAATATATATCCTGATTTTAACCAGAACCTACTATCATTTTGTGACAATGTCCAGTACTGTCCATAATCTGAGTAGCTGGATGTTTCTTAACATATTCATTATGATCAAAAAAAAATTTTCTAGAAGAGTGATTGGTAAATTAGAAACATTTCTTTTCCCTGATTCCTTAGCTTTTAATTTTGCCAGAAAAATCCTTAATTTTTTTATCGGCTAAGTCATTTTCAGTTGCTTTGAACTCAACTTTCTCTCTTTCTCTTATTAATTCAAAAGCTTTCTATAGCTAAATGTCTTCTAACATTTTTTGCCCTTGAACAATTGACATTAAGACTGATGAATTCTCCCCCTGTGTAATAGACATCTAGATAATTTTAGAATCCTCCCCCTGTTTAGCAAACATCTGAACCATTTCTGCTTCTGAAACCAAGACAATATTATCTGGTATCTTGAACCATGCCCACACTTTGTTTTTCAGAAATTTCTTCATTTACATTATCACAAACCATGTCTGAAACCATGTCCTCATTTAGCCTTTCTGAAATTTCTTTGATATCTGTATTACAAGTTCGAACACAGTCTGAATCTTGAATCTTGCCATCTCTGCCTCAATTTTTCTCCCCCTTCTTTCAATTTTTAAAAAAATGATTTAAACACTTCGGCAGGGAGTATAATTTGATCAACTTGTTGATCAAGAAGTTGCACGAAGCTTGATAGCTCATTTATATGATTTTGAAGTATCATAAGTTTACTATTGCACTCATCTTTGAAAATCAAGAATTCTTTGGTGAATCCACTAACTAGTGGCGTTAGGGCTTGAACAAGAACATCCAATACCTCTTTCTCAGCCAACATTGAATGTACTTGATTCTGATTAATACAAGACTACATGTAAAAAATATAAAGAAAAACAAAGAGAGCAAGTAGAGGAAAACAAGAGCGGGGAAGATGAAGAATTTGAAAAAAAAATACAAACTCTAAATAGACAAAATGTCAAGAAATTAGGGCGTTGATTTTTTTTACGTATTCGTAAATATCATAATCAACGCATGAATTGAGTGATGTCAAAGTTTCGTCGACAAGATCCATAACTTTTCAAAACCACAATCTCTAGACATTGCGTTGAATAAAAGTGGATGTTTCATCGACTTATATTCAACATTACATCAAATATAGACTTAAATTTTTAAGTCTTTTGCAGGTTTTCCAGCAATATTTGTAATGAAAATTGAAAGTCTTAAAATTAATTACCGAGCTTTACCAAGCATGCCCAAAATATTGATAAAGTAGTTGTGCTTGATTTCATCAAAAGGTTCTGTGAAAATATCTGCCCTCTAATTTTCAGAAGTCACAAATTCTAGGGAAATTTTCATTTTCCTACACTATCTCTGAGAAAGTGATATATAATCTCTATATGCTTTGTCTTGTTGTGCAAGACAAGATTTGAGGTAATTAAAATAACACTTGAGTTATCATAGAATATTGTAGAGTTATGGAAATTCAAGCTATAATCAAGTAACTGATTCTGCATCCACAAAATCTATGAACAATAACTTACAACGACAATAAACTCGGCTTCTATTGTAGAAGTGGAGACTGATGTTTGCTTTTTATTGAACCAAGATATCAGTATAATACTTATGAATTGATATATTCCAGTGGTACTTTTTCTATCTAATCTGTATCCTGTATAATGAGCATTAGAATATCCATAGAATTCAAACTCTAATTTTGCAGGATATCATAATCACATCTCAGGTGTACCCTTAAGATATCTTAAAATTCTTTTTACAAAACTAAGATGAGACTCTTTAAGATCTACCAGAAACCTTGCACAGACACTTGTGACAAACATTATGTCTTACCTACTAGTTGTAAGTTAAAGAAGAGATCCAATAATTACTCTATAATTTTTTTGATCAACAGATTTACCAGAAACATCTTTATCTAAAACAACATTAGTAGCCATGAGAGTTTTCATGATGGAGGCAGTTTCTATACCAAATCTCTATATATGTTCCTTTGCATACTTGGATTATGAAATAAAAATGCCTTCATCACTTTGTTTTACCCTTAACCCAAGAAAGAAGGATAATTCTCCCACGCTACTCATTTCAAATCTGGATTGCATCACGTCAGCAAACCTTTTGCAAAGACTAAAATCTATTGAGTGAAAAATTATATCATCGACATAAATTTAGACAATAAGCAACATATCCTTATGTGTTTTTATTAATAGTTTTTTATCCACCTTTCCTCTTGTGAAAGAGTGATCTAAGAGGAAATTGGATAAAGTCTTATACCAAGCTCTTGGAGCTTGTTTTAAGCCATAAAGTGTTTTATTTTGTTTATAAACATAAGATGGGTGAGTTGAATTGATAAAACCTGATGGTTGTTCAACATAAACTTCCTTTTGAAGATTTTCATTAAGAAAAACACTCTTTACATCCAATTGATAAACTTTGATTCTTTTGTATGCTACATAAGCCATAAATAATCTTATTGCTTCAAGCCTGGCCACTGGTACAAAAGTTTTATTATAATCAATCCCTTCTTCCTATCTATAGCCTTGAGCAACAAGTCTAGCTTTATTTTTCCTATTACTACTCCATTAGAATCCATTTTATTTCTAAATACCCACTTTGTTCAAATAATTGGGTAATCCTTTGATCTCTCCACTAGTGTCCACACTTTATTTCTTTCAAATTGTGCTAGCTCTTCTTGCATAACAACTATCCAATATGGATCATTATCAGCTTCCTCAAACTTATTAGGTTCATATTATGAGAGAAAGTACTGTAACATAACTTCTACAGTTAATTACTTTCTATTCTCTACTCCTTGATTCGCATTTCCAATCACTTGAGTTGGTAGATGGTCTCTAAGAATTGTTTTTTCTGGATTTATTCTATCTTGAACAATTAGATAATGATACCCTTATTGTTCAACAATATCTTCTGTATGTTGAATATCAGTCACTTGATCATTATTTTTATTTGTAATAACAGATGGACCAAGCATCCCTTTAACTGGTGCATCATTTGTACTTTTTTGCAATATCTTTTGACTGAATGAACAAGCTTCTTAGATGAGTTTTCAGTCATCTCTTCAATCTTTGATTTTTTGAAATTATTGTTGGGTTTTTTATAGGAGTGGAACAACACATCATATGTACGCTGCAAAATAGATATACAAGAACAAACCAAAAAAGCAAAGGATCTTGCAATCTTCATGAATCAAGAAATAAACTACAATAATAGATTATAATATACCTGAGAGGGATTGAGTCTTTACTCAACCAAGATGCTCTAATGATCCAGTCTAGAAAAGGTGGTTGAGTCAACATAGAAATAGATCTATGACTCTACAAGTATCCACACGAGCGGTGGAGAACCCCAATACCTTGTCCCACAAGAACTGAGTTGGTCAAGAACTACTCTCTACGTCTCCACGAATTGCTAGATTCATTTCCAGGAGAGGCGATGACAAGAAGAAGTTACAACATGATCTAGGGTTATGACTAATTCAAAAGCACACACTGACAGTTACATGGAAAACTCTTTTCCAAGTCTATTTATACACCAATATATCAAATAAACAAAAATCCACCTTAGAATTCTTCCAAAACTCAACATGCGTCGAATTGCACTCGACGTTCATCGATAAGAACTCGACGTAGCATTAAGATACACTCGACAACATTCAACGCAACAACATTTACATGCAGTCGACATACCTGTGTTAAGTAGAACTCGACATTACATCGATTTCTACTCGACGCAATGTTGATAAAGCAACTATTTTGACGTTGAGCTTGGATGCATCGACATCTACTTGACGTGCGTTGATACACACTCGACGTGCGTTGATATGTACTCAATGCAACCCGTCAGCATTCTTTATGTCAAAGATTTGGTACTTTATCATATCCCATATGAGTGGGGACCAACACAATCTTTCCTCCAATTTCTCCAAAAACTCTTATGTGCAACCATATAGGCTCATATCGCGTTGACAATGAGACTAACTTCTTTATTTCTTTGCGATCACCTTGAAAACACCAATATTCTCCCACTTGATCATAAAGTATCAACAGAAGTCTCACAAATAATGAGTGACATCTAGCAATACATCATTGCTACCCAAGCAATAAGAGTTCATAACTCAACAAGCCTTTTATGACCATTGTATCAGTGTTATCATGTCCCTTTGTCCCTTATATCTGGTTAGAACTAGAGGCATGAACCGTGTCACCCTTATAATTTTTCAATCTAAGTTTTTTGATCTAGAATGGATTTCCAGAAATTAGTGAGCCCAATATCATTTATTGACTAAGCCAAGCATGGTCATGCATTTCTCAATCCCATTCCATCAAGCAGCCCATGGATGTAACTCCTATCATATAGGAGGACAAATCCCATTTTTATCCACACATAAACACCCAAATGACTCGTAACATACCCAATAACCACTATTATCATCAACCTTCTTCAAGAAAGACTTTTGATGGCATCAAAATATGCTCTTCCTCACTTGTTGAATGCCGTGACTTCAGGTCTAAGAACAAAAAACTCCGTTGCCACTTGAGACCTACTTGTGATACATTCATATAATAATCCACAAAGTAGTCTCATGATGAGTCTGTCCAGTACAAATTGTTCACTAACAAGTACCCATGTGATGACTTGATATCAAAATATCATGACCTGTGAGAACCGATCATCAGTCAACATATATGCTAGTCTTAATGTATCATCATCGCCCTTATTTTCTAAGATGATGCTCTGACTAGGGACCTTTTACGAAAAAAGCTTCTAATAAACATATACCCTCACATTAGAGTCACGCACTTGAATTCCTAAGGAAGAAAATATTCTAAGGGCTTTTATTATGCTAATTATTTTATCATATAGAAATAGTTGACATAACAAAAGAACTTGCCATAAATATAAAAAGAAATATAAAGTACTCTATTCATCACATGAATAATAACCAACACATATATAATCCACAAGTCTCCCACTAGAGACGTTCATTCAGGTATCTAATACCCATTAATCTAGTATGACCATCATGCTTTCTTTGTACAAGGGGCTTCATTAGTTGATCTATAATATTCTTTTTAGTCGGTACTTTGCATATGCTCACATCTCCTCGATCGACAATCTCTTGAATAAGATGGAACCACCGAAGTATGTGATTGAAGAGCTGATGAAATCTAGGTTCCTTAGCATGTACAATAACACCATTGTTGTCACGAAAGAGAACTACGGGATCAAAAACATCTAGCTCGCCGATGAATTTGCTAATCCATACAACCTCCTTCGCCACATTTGTAGCAGCAATATACTCGATCTTAGTCGTAGAATCATCAATCGTCACTTACTTGGAACTCTTCCATCTCACAGATCCTCCATAAAGGAAAAAAACAAAACTTGATTGAGACTTTGAGTCATCCCTATAAGTCTGGAAGCTAGCATCTGTATAATCCTTTACAATGAGCTCTTCCTCTCCACCAAATACCAAGAACATATCCTTAGTCCTTCTCAAGTACTTTAGGATATTCTTGATAGCTGTCTAGTGACTATCACCGAGATCATACTGATACCTACTAGTCATGCTCAAAGAATAAGAGACATTGGTTGAGTACATAACATCCCATACATGATTGATTAAATTGCCGAAGTATATGAAATCAACTTCATGTCATCCTTATCTTCCAAAGTATTTGGATATCAGTCTTTAGAGAGACTCACACTATGAGATATGTGAAAGAATACCTTCTTGGAGTCAAGCCCAACAACTTCTTTGATCTATCTCTTTAGATTTTAATGCCAAGTATATAAGTCACTTTACCAAAGTATTTCATAGAAAAGCAGTTCCTTATGTTGTTCTTAACAACTTGTAGGGTAGGAATGTCATTCCCAATAAGCAGTATGTCATCTACATATAATATTAAGAAGACAACAATGCTCCCACTAGTTCTCTTATAAACACTGGGTTCATCTTCATTCTTGATTAAACCAAACTCTTTGATTTTTTCATCAAAACAAAGATTCCAACTTCGAGAATCTTATTTCAATCCATAAATGGATCTATGTAGCTTGCATATTTTAGTGGCTTCATTTGGATGTACAAACCCCTCTGGCTTTTTCATATACACTTCTTCAAGGAGGTTTCCATTAAGGAAATCAATTTTGACATCCATTTACCATATCTCAAAGTCATAATACGCAACAATAGCAAACAATATTCTGATGAACTTTACCATAGCAATAGGGGAAAAACTCTCATCATAGTCAACACCATGAATTTGCTTGAAACCTTTAGCAACTAGCTGCTTTTGAATGTTTGTACATTTCCATCCACGTGGGTCTTTTTCTTGAAGAAGCACTTTTACCTTATGGGTCATACCCCTATAAGTGGTTCCACCAAGGTCCTAACTTTGTTTGCATACATGGAGTCTATTTTAGATTTCATGGCCTCAAGCCACTTCATAGAGTCCCGTCCATTCATATCAACTTGATAGGTTGCAGGCTCATCATCATGATCCATATGCAATACTTTACCTATTTTAAACATGATAAATCCATACCTCTCAGGCTCAAATCTAGGTCTACCAGATCTACGTAGGACTTGTGTTTCCTGAGCAGACTCTCTAGCTACAACAATTTTTATTTCTTGCCCAGGCTCCAATTCAGGTTCATTCACAGCTTGTGATTCTTGAACTTCTTCAAGCTCTACCCTGGTTGTCTTTCTTAACAAAAACTCTTTCTCTAAGAAGACATTGGTTCTTGTGACAAACACTTTGCCCTCAGACGATAAGTAAAAGTAGTACCTTTTGGTTTTCTTAGGATACTGCACATGAAAACATTTATTTGACTTATGATCCTGTTTGTCAGGCATTTAACGTCGCATATATGCCTCATAACCCCAAATATTCATGAAAGACATACTAGGACACCTCCCAGTCCATATCTCATATGGTGTCTTTAGAATCAATTTCATTGGAGCATGATTTAAAGTGAAAGCAGCAGTCACTAAATCAAAACCCCAATAAGAAACAGACAAATCTACATGACTCATCATCGACCGTACCATGTCTAACAAAGTATGAATCCTCCCCTTAGACATACCATTTTTTTATCGTATTCTAGGTGGAGTGAGATGTTATACAATTCCACATTCTATCAGATGATCTCGAAACTCATCACTCAGATATTCGCCACCTCGATCATATTGAAGTGCTTTTATCCACTTTCCTAGTTGTTTCATTACTTCATTCTTAAAATCTTTGAACTTTTCAAAGGGTTTAGATTTACACTTCATAAGATATACATATCTGTATCTATTGAAATCATCAGTAAATGTAATGAAGTAGAAGCACCAAGCTCTAACTATAGAAGTCATGGGTTTGCATACATCACTATGTATTATACCCAAGAGATCATTAGCCCTCTCAGTATGATAAATGAAAGGGGATTTAGTCATCTTGCATAATAAATAAAACTCGCATCGCTTAAATGATTCATAATCAAATGAGTCCAATAATCCATCTTTATGGAGCTTGGATATGAGTTTCTTGTTTATATGAACCAAACGTCAATGCTAGGATTAGAGTCATTTGTTCTTAGTCTTTTAGTATTCTCTATGTTGTAGATTAGATGGTCTAAGTTCAAAACATATAAACCATTAAACAGTTGGGCTTCAACATAACAAACATCATTCATAAATATAGAACAACAATTGTTCTTAATAATGAAAGAAAATACTTTCATGTCAAGACACGAGATAGATATAATATTTATAGTTATTGCTGAAACAAAATAATAATTATCTAATTCTATTACAAACCTAGTGGGCAAAGAAAGACGGAAAACTTCTATGATAATGACAGCAACTCTTGCTCCATTTCTAACGCCCAGGTCCACCTCTCCTTTACGCAATAGTATTCTCCTTCCCAGTTCCCGCACATTTGTACAAATGTGAGAACCACATCAAGTATCTAATACCCAAGATAAAGGAGCAGGAAGGTTTATTTCTATAATAAATATACCTGAAGCAGAAGTCACACTTCCATTCTGCTTCTGCAGATCCTCAATGTAAAGAGGATAATTCCTCCTCCAATGTCCAACTTTGCCACAGTTGTGGTATTTTCCTTCCTTCGCCAAGCCCTTCTTCTTCAATACTGAAGAATTAAGATCATGATACGACTTAGGTCCCACCTTAGTCTTCTTCGATCCCTTGCCATTGCCCTTGCTTTTATGCACGATCAGTATAAGGCTAGCAAGTTTGACATTCTTTATGTTGATTTCGGCAATTCTCAACATCCCTAGGAGCTCTGACAGTGTCTTATTAATTTCATTCATGTTGTATTTCAAGACAAACAACTCATAACTATCTGACAATGATTGTAAGATCATATCAGTGGCCAACTCTTGGCCCAAAGAAAAGCTCAATCTTTAAAGGTTCTCTATATACCCAATCATCTTGAGTATTTGAGACCCTATTGGGTTTCGATCTCCCATCTTGCACTGAAAGAACACCCTGGAGATGCCAAACTTCTTTTGTCGAGCCCGCCCTTGAAACAATTTCTTTAGGTGCTCGACCATCTCATAACATGCCATGTTATCATGTTTCTTCTGAAGAGTTCATAGTGGCAAATATGAGGCATTCGACATCCAGGGAATCATCATAATACTTCTTGGAAGCATCTTTATCTTCCCGAGGGGTAATGGTGGCTGGCTCAGTAGGGGGTCTTCTTCCAAGACATAGAGCTTGCCCTCTTATTGAGAACAATTCTCAGGTTCTTGTACCAGTTCAGGAAATTTGTCCTATTTAGCTTATCCTTCTCAAGGATAACAATCAGGGATAGGGTGGAGTGCGATCAACTTGACATGGAAATTCTACAAAATTATGCAAATTAAGTTTTAGTACTATATTTCAAAATATATTTTATTTTAATATAAACTTTAATTAAAAGAACTCCCACTATTTTAATAAAATTGATAACCCTCAATATCAATTCAGAGAGTTTATGTGAGTTACTCTCTTGTGGACAAGATCCGTATTTCAACAACACTATAAGTCAGCTTTGGCTGATCACCCATAGATTGGTTATTTAGGTAGGCAATATTTGCCAATTGCATCATCATGCAACTCTTGTATGGTTGGTGGATAACTCTCGATCCACATCCATCATATGGTGCATGTCAACCCTATGCCTCTAGGCACTCAACCTTTGAGGTCACCTAGTTAAGTTAGACTTAATGTCGATAGTGGGGTATCATAATTATTTGCTCGCACCCTTATCAAGATAGATTAATGCACCTTGCTTTGGCAAGACCACACTTCATCGATCGAGACAAGAAGAGTGTCATCCAATGGAAGGCATCCAAATACTTAATATTGGGTTAAGGGAATTTATGATAATAAATTAACACTTAATCATGATTAACATTTAATCAATATACACATAAACAAAGCAAAAATACACCATTCATATTCCAGATACATCCCAGATGTGCACATAAGAAAACCATCAACATTTAAAGTAAAAGGGGCTAAAACAGATTATCTAGAATATTTCTAAATCTTTAGATTTACATGATTGGACACAGATATAAGTAATCTTCCTTATGGCAGTAAACAAGATCGTCCCTCATCATTGAATTCAAAATTCAAGATATAATTTGGTTTCACAAACCACATGGAGAGACGGTTATTGCTTAGGGAAAAACAATTCTGAAACATGGAAATCACAGCAAATCACATGCGTTCCTAGCACGCACAGTGCACACAGTATAATGGAGAAAAAGCATCAACATTTGATGTTCTAGTAATAAATCTGGACATTATAACAATTCTTTACACATATTGGATCTGTAACTTGGCTCTGATCCTACTATTGGGTTTTCTATACAAGAGTGGAATAACACATTATATGTGCGCAACAGAATAGACATACAAGAACAACCCAAAAGAGTAAAGAATCTTGTAATCTCCATGAATCAAGAAATAAACCACAACAACAGATTTCAATATACCTGAGAAGGATTAAGTATTTACTCAATCAAGATGCTCCAATGATCCAGTCAAGAAATAGGTGGCTGAGTCAACACAAAAATAGATCTGTGACTCTATAAGTATCCACCCGAGCGGTGGAGAACCTCAATATCTTGTTCCATAAGAATTGGGTTGGTCAAGGACTACTCTCTATGTCTCTATGAGTTGTTAGATTCATTTCTAGGAGATGCGGCGACAAGAAGAAGTCACGACAGAATCTAGGGTTAGTGACGGCTTCCAAAGCACACAATGACAGTTATATGGAAAACTTTTTTCCAAGTCTATTTATACCCCAGGATATCAAATAGACAAAAAGCCTCCTTAGAAATCCACCAAAACTCAGCATAAGTCGACTTGCTCTTGACGTGCGCCAATAAAATCTTGACGTAATGTCGAGATACACTTGATGGAATTTGATGCAACTACATCGACAAGCAGTCGACGTACCTATGTCGAGTAAAACTTGACATTGTGTCGATTTCTACTTGACTTAGCATCGATAAAGCAACTGCTTCAACTTTGAGATTGGCTGCATCGACATCTAGTCGGCGTGTGTTGATACGCACTCGACGTGCATTGATATGCACTCGGCATAACCCTTCAGTATTCTTTATATCATAGACTTGGTCCCTTTATCATATCCCATATGAGTGGGGGACAAAACAATCTTTTCTCCAATTTCTCCAAACACTCTTATGTGTGACCCTATAGACTCATATCATGTTGGCAGTGAGACTAACTACTTGATTGCTTTGTGATCACCTTGGAAACACCAATAATCAACGCTTAAAGAGTCATGTTCCTGAAAAATATTCTTGGTGGAAGTTTCCTCCCCCTTGGAACAAGAAAGAGTTTCATGAAATACTACATGCATGGATTCCTCAATTCTAAGGGTCCTTTTATTATAACACCTATGAGCTTTGCTTGTCAAACAATATCCTTAAAATATTCTATCATCAATTTTCTTGTCAAATTTGTCAAGATAACTTTTCTCATTATTAAGTATGAAACGAACACAGCCAAATATTATAAAATAAAAGACTATAGATATTTTACCTTTCAAAAGTTCATAAGTGGTCTTTAACTTGATTTTGTAAAATAGACTTCTATTGAGAACATAATTAACAGTGTTTACTGATCCAGCCCAAAAGGATCTAGGCATATTTGATTTTACTAATAAGGTTCTACCAAATTTAATTAGAGTTATGTTTTTCCTTCAGTCACTCCATTTTATTGAGGAGTTCTAAGAGTTAAAAAGCTTTGTCTAATTCATTCATCCTCACAAAATCTATAGATCAATTGATTTTCAAACTTTGTGTCATGATCGCTTCTAATCAAAGACACTTTAGAATCATATTTAGATTAAATCTGTTCGATAAATCTTGAGAGTAATAAAAATGTTTTAGAGTTAGCTTTTAGGAAGAACACTCAGCTAAATCTTGAGTAGTAATCCACTATTACTAGAGTATAAGACTTTCCACCTAAACTTTGAGTGCTAATACAACACCACAAATTTTCTTAATTGAAATTGTAATTGTCGCCCGACGGTGGCGCTACCATTGGTGAGCGCCTACAGTCAAGAATGAATATCTCGACAGCACCATCGTGAGGACTGGGCAGAAAGGGTGGTGGCTTTTGGGAAGCTACCAGCTGGCGGTAACGCTACTGCTTAGTAGTAGCGTACCATTGAGAATGGGAATCTCGATGGTACTTTCATGAGGACAGGGCAGAACAGGTGGTGCTATCAGGAAGATATCGCCTGACGATAGTGCTACCACCGATGATAGGGTACTGTTGACAAAGATGGCGGCTCTCGACGATATCGTCGATAGTATCTAGGCTACTCGACGGTATGAGTCAGAGAACTATTTTGCGAACCTATTCCGTAATTTTTTTATTTCTGTGCATCAAATCTTCCTGTAACTTGATCCTAAGCCCCAGATCTTTCTGTGTGAACCCTATTTTAGGTCAGAAGAGATCCTTCCCCTCATTTGGTTGAAAGTTCATGACACTTGATGGCTTGTTAGCGGTAGGAGTGGAGGAGGAAAATGACCTAACTTCCACCATTGTTGGAGCTTTGAAGCTCTGTTTGATGATCCGAGACCGGATCTATGGAGAGGGCGTAGAGGAGAACACATTATTCCGTCCTTCTTCAAGGTCTCCATGGCTAGGAAGAGGAATCGTAAGGTAACAACATCTTTCCTCCCAGTCTTAGGATGCTTGCATGGCATCTTTTCCTCATGGCTTTATTCCCTATATATTTTTGGCACCGATCTTTCAAATGAGAGGGATTTGGGTTGCCTTGGTTCAAGAATAACCACCAGGTCTATTGTGTCTGTCCTCAACATATTTTTGCATTAGAGATTCGCTCCGTTAGTGGATTAGGCATGGTGGGTGAAGCCAAAATCGTGATCGGTTGTCCAATTTAGTTATGTTTGATATGCATTTTAATGATCTTGCCAGAGGTCCATTTTACGGCGAAGAGGCCGCGGTCATGACCTTAATTTCATGAGAGATGAATAATGATTGAAGGTCGGGGAGAGATATGCTTGTTGAATGCATTTCTAAGGCGTGGCTTTTTGTTTGTGGTCGATTGGCTCACCCCGTGATGTTGTGATTCACATGTGGAAGATGTTCCAGTAAGATAAGTCTCCTTTGTGAAACTGATGAGGATGCCAAGCTTTTGGACAAGCTCGTGCGATGAAGCCCATGAGCGGGCAAGGTCAAGCAAGGGTCCTTAGCATCAGTTGTCCTGAAATTAGTGAAATTGGCAAGAACGGTGGAGCTGATAGACAAGCCCGATGGTGTTATAATCCATGTGCGGGTTGGGTCTCAGTGAGGGTTCTCGGCCTTGGGCTTATATGCCTTTGGGGAAATGAGAGTACCTATGCGATTGATGTAATGTGATGATATGTTAGAATCATACGCATTATAGGGTGCCTTGGGTGAAACCCAAGTTTGCATATATATTGCATTATAGGCCCCCTTTTATTTATATACTCAACATAGAAACGTGTTTGATGTTTAAGACACCAAAACTTGTTGTTTTCTACATTAGTTTATGTTTTATTACATATGCATATGAAGTACTGACATGTAGGGTGATGGACTGCACTGAGACCTACTAGGGATGACCGGGAGAAGGGGTGTTGGTTATATAGTTGAGGTCAGTCTTTGTTGACACACATTACAACAAATTTTTACAGGGAAAGGATCGCAAGCTGGAGTTAGCTCGCGAGCTAAAAAGGTCTAATACTCATGAAGTGTACCCCTTCTAATATTTTTGGTGTGTTTGCATGTTATATTTCGTTCACTATAATCCGACTTGCATACTAAGGTACCCTATAAGTGCTATGACACATTGATATATTTAGTGTTGATGATGATTTGGACATCCTATTATTGTAAGGTCATGAGACCATTTGGACTCCGATGTTTTGTGGACAGATTCTAGTGTCTATTTTAATGTTTCCGCTGTTTATATTCTGAGTTTGAGTTGTGTAGTACTTTTATATCACTTTATAATGCTAAAGATATGGTGTCTATATGGTATTGGTCTCCAGCCAAACCTATATTATATGGTTATTATAGGGGAGGTGTTAAAGTAAGAAGCCCAAATAAATCCATGTGTAGTAGATAAAAAATCCTAGGGGAATCATTCTTACCAATTAGTTTGAATGGTGATTAAACTTGCTTACTCTGTTAACATGCCCTATAAGGATTGGATTTTTTGTACTTACCTTTTGGTAAGCCTCTTACTGGATTACCCTTTGCAAGCTTTGTTATGGTCTTATGATTGGCATGACCAAACCACCTGTGTTATAGAGCATTCTTATCTAAATCAGCATTAAACAGACATATTTCATTTGTGGTTGAGCAAAAATCAATTACATAGATATTACCTTTTCTATAACCAGATAAAACTATAATATCAGCTATGGAGTTAACTATTTGACACAGGTTATGAGTGAATACAACTTTGTATTCACCATCACATAACTGACTAATATAAATTAAACTATGTTGAAGTCATTCAACATATGCTACCTTTGAAAAAGTGATATCTCCAATTCTGATCATATCATAACCTTTGGTTTGACCATAGTAGAAATCACCAAAAATTACATTTGGGCCATGTTTGGCCTTAAAATTTTCCAACAATTCTTTATCTTTAGTCATATGCATGGAGTAACCACTGTCCAAATATCATAGCTTGTTTGTATAAGGACAGTTTTTTGCCCGCACAAGAAATCAAACATCAATTAAGATCCAGGTTACCTTGGACTCATTATTTCTTTTTCTATTATAAGGTGTAATGAAAGTATAAGATGGTCTTTCATAATACCCTTAAGATAAAAGAGTGTTGGTCTATTAAAATCAACAACTTCCAATTTTATGTCCTTTAATAAAACACTTTGTGCAAACATTACTTTTATATGAATAAGAAAAACAATTATTCAGGGATATACGTTGTGTAGCATTCAACATAATATTATGGATGCGTCGATTTGTAGTAGAAGTTTTACTGGTGCTGCGTCGATATGAAGTCGACACATGTTCCTGAGTATCTATGTTTACTGATATTTTCTTATTGTTTATCACTAGCTATTTATTTATAATACTTTTTTCCATTAAAATTATCTTTATTATCACTGTATATGACTCTTCCAGAGTTATTATTAGGTTGAGTTTCATTTGCTTTGGTGAATGATACTTGATTTTTCCAAATAGGCTCATTATTAATTATCACAATCCTTTGTGGATTGGCTCCTAAACCTAAATGATCATAGCTTTTCTTAGGGTTTTCAGTAATATTTTTCAGATATTGACTCCTATTTAAGGAATCTTCAAAGGATTTTGCCTTTGTTAGCTCATCCTTTAGTGAGATGTTTTCTTGTGTTAGGGCATCAACTTGATTTTTCAATTTATTTTACTTCATCTTCTAATAATCTATCTTGTTCGGTTTGCTCTTTATCATATGTACAATTTTTAACTAGCTTGATTTTACTTCTTAAATTCTTAATTCCTGTTTCAACATTAATCTGTTCTTTACAAAACTTTTTAAAACATAGATTAAATTCTCCAAAAAAAATCAATATCATCAAAATAATTTTCCTGGTTTTCTTCAGTGTCTGAATTTGATTCTAGAGCCATCAAGCATGTTTCTTCAGCATCAGCTTCTCTTTCACCTCCTGATGATGAACTTGACTTAGAACTGGTATCACTCAGGGTTTCTGCTATAAAACCTTTCCCTTTTTTTTCTTTTCTCTTCTGAAATTTTTTCTGATCCTTTTTGTTTTGTCTATCCTTTTGTTAATCTAGACTTTCTGTTGATATATGTCTAGGTTTTCTACACGTAAAGCAGATTATCTCCTTATTAGGAGTCTTATCAAACTTAGGTTTGCTTAAATTTCTATCTCTTTTTCTAAAGCTTTCTGACTTTATCTATCTTCTAAACCTCCTTGCTAAATGATTGAACATCTCTTGTTCTAATATAGAAGGTTCATCTTCAGTAACCTTGAAAGCAACAAAATTTTCTTCTAGTGTAATGATAATTTCTTTAGCTTCTATTTCAGCTCTACTTCTTAGAAGTAGTTCATATGACTTAAGTTTTCCTAGTAATGCATCTGTACAACCCCATATTCGCTGGGTAGGACCCAGATGCATCAACGATCGGGGTTGGACCAGCCTTGGGCTAGCTTGGGCCTAAAAGACCAGAAGAGCTCTCGCCTAGGGGGAGCTCCCGCCTAGGAGCAGGCGAGATTCTGCCCGTGACCAGAAGTGGGCAAGGAGGAGTCGAGTGGTCTCAACGCCGCGCTGAGTGAGCTCCATTCACTCAATGTCATGGTCAGCGGCGAGAGCGTTGAGTGAGCTCCACTCACTCAACGCCGTGGTTAGCGGCAAGAGCGTTGAGTGAGCTCCACTCACTCAACGTCGTGGTCAGCAGCAAGGGCGTTGAGTGAGCTCCACTCACTTAACGCCGTGGTCAGCAGTAAGGGCGTTGAGTGAGCTCCACTCACTCAATGCTGTGGTCAGCAGCAAGGGAATTGAGTGAGCTCCACTCACTCAACATCGCGCCCAGCAGCGACAACATCGAGATTAGAAGAGTTCTCGCCCAGAAGTAGGCAAGAATGTTCACAATCGGTCAGCCGAGATCCGCTTCCGGCAGAGTTGACGAGAAGGTTTGCGCCTCGCGGAAGGCCGGGGCTGGCTCGGCTCGACTTTCGACACTCCTTTTTAGCTCCCGCCAAGTGAAGGCGAGAGGGTTACCGGTATAGAGCTCTCGCCGGGTGGGGCCCAGGGTTCAGGGTAAAATATCTTTATTGCCCTCGGGTAAAATTACCCTTATACCCTCAGGGGCTTCTTTTAGTACTTTACAAACAACGGGATTTGGCTATTGGCAGGCCAGCTAGGGGTATTTCAGTAATTTCGGGTCAGCAAAAGGCTATAAATAGACTCATAAGGGCTCATTAGAAAGCAGACTCTCATTTTTCTTTAAATCTCTTGTGCTTTCTGAGGAGCTCCTAGCCCAGCTTTTGGCTTTGGAGGGGAAGCTCTCAGAGATCTTCCGGGTGTGAGGTGGGACCTCCCTGCTGAGGCTTTGGGTTAGTCCTAGGTTGTTAGCTACCAGTCGAGGGGCAGGGCTTGAGGGAAGTAGGTGTTGGCTGCAACCCGGTTTTGAACATTTGCTGAGGCCAATTTTGGCTTCAACAGTTCTGGTGCAGTGAGCGTGGAAGGCAATCGGTACAAGAAAGCCATGAGTTTGGTCCCATGACTAGAGGTGAAGATGAAGTATCTGGCTCAGGAGGATCCCCCACCCGAGGAGAAGAAGTGACAAGGAAAATGCTAGAGGACTTCAGGCGAGAAGTCCTGCAGACAATCAGTCTGGCCTTTTCGGCAAGAAATGAGTGGGAGACACCTCAAGTTCTAGTGGAGGTGGTCCCGCTATTGGGCAAGAATGCCCCAGGGCAGTGCCTTGGGAAGGAGGTCTCGGTGGAGGCCGGCGAGAGGGACATGGCCACGCGGGAACTTTTCCTAGGCCAGCATCCCGGGAAGGAGATTCCAGCAGACTTGGGCGAGAGGGAGGCGACGGTGCGGGAGCTATTCCCTGGGCACGGTCTCGCGGATCGTTCAAGCCAGTCGAGGTCGCGAGATGTGCCCTCTCGCCAGGCAGGAGGCGAGACCCACTTTAGCGAGCTCATCATCTCAGCCCCGGTGCCAGAGGGGTTCCAGGAGCTGGACATGTCCTACTACTCGGGGAAGGATGACCCAGTACAACATGTGCAATGGTTTGAGGATGTGGGGTCAATTAGGTAGATGTCTGATGCCTTCAAGTGTCGGCTGTTTGCCATCACATTGAAGGAGAAGGCCAGGGATTGGTTCCACCAGTTGCTGGCAAGCTCAATCTACAGCTTCGAGGATCTACGTCAGGGTTTCTTGTTGAGGTTCTCAACATCGAAGAAGCAGAAGAAGGAAGCAGAGTGCCTTTTCGCGGTGATGCAGAAGCAAGACGAGACGTTGGGTCACTATGTTGACCGGTTCCAAGAGGAGATTCTCCTGGTCCAAGAGGTCCCTTGGTACGCATTGATTCTTGCCTTTACCCTGGGGCTGAGGCCGGGGTTTTTTAGCATAGAGTTGAAGAGAGTTCCCCCCTCTCTTTTGAGGAGCTCATGGAGAGGGTGGCAAAAGAGATAGACTTCGAGAGGGCGAACCCAGCATTTTCCAGGAAGCTGGCCAGGTTGGCAGAGGATGATAAGGAACCGGCAACCGGAAAGCAGAGGGAGCCAAGAGAGCAGAGGGAGCAAAGGGAAGAAAGAAGGAGGGAAGAACCCCGAGGGCAGGGGCAGCAGCAGGGATGGGGGGCCTGGGAGCCGAACAACCGATTGGGTTGGAGGCCTCAGGAGGGTCGCCCCCAAGGCCAAGGAGGAGGTTTTCAGGGAAGAGATAATCTTCGAGAACTGAGAAGGTTTGACCAGCAAGCATGGAGGCAGGGGCCGAGGGGTCACTTCCCACCACCGCAAGAAGCGATGGAGGTCGGTAAAGGAAGAGGAGGAGGAGGAAGAAGAGTTCGGGGAGCCGGGAGAAGAGGAGGAGGAGAAGGAAGAAGGGGCAGGGTGGCGTTGCACTTTTGTGACTTCCATCAGGAGGAAGGTCACGCGACGACCACCTTCTCGGAGTTCTTGGAGATGTGGGAAGCCAGAGGAATGGGGAGACAGGATCCGCTGGTGAGGATAGTGGAAGTGAAGCAGGGAGGGGAGGAAGATAGATGCGAGGACCGGGTAGACGTGGGGACCCGTGGAGGGATCAGAGTGATCCACAGAGGGGTGGGGATTGAGGCAACTCGCAAAGGGAGCCATCAAACCATGTTCTGCAGAGGGGTCGCCTCGACCTCCTTAGCTCCCCCTTCGGAAAAAAAAATCATCTTTTCATCTGCGGATATGCCGGACTACGAGGATCCATTCTGCGACGCCCTGGTGATTCAAGCGGCGGTGGAAAACTTCACGGTCTTTAGGATACTAGGGGACAATGGGAGCTCGGTGAATGTTATCTTCAAGAAGGCCTTCGATGAGATGAAGGTGGAGGGAAAAAGGGTCTTGGCCTCGGACGGACTGCTTTTTTAATTTTCTGGAGAGAGGAAGGAAGTAGAAGGAGGGGTATGCCTGCATGTAAAGCTTGGGGTGTGTGTCACAGAACTGTAGGTTCGTGATAGTGGACGCACCAAGTAGTTACAACGCCATCTTTGGGCGTCCCCTCATCAGCGCCTTTCGCTGCGTCCCCTCCTCGTTCCATCAATGTCTCAAGTTCAATAACGGAGGGGTGCAGGTAAGGATCAGGGGGGGATCCGAAGGTGGCAAGGCAATGCTACGTGATGACAGTTAACACTGTATCTTGGATGGCAAAGGAAAAAGAGCTGGAGAGGGAGTTGGCAGGGCAGGAGGAAAGTGTCGGAAGGGAAGTAGGAGTTGGCTGCACCCCTGTTTTGAACATTTGCTGAGGCCAATTTTGGCTTCGAGAGCAGTAGAAGGAGAAGAGCCTGGGGGAGGCTATGGAGGTTGAAGAAGTGGGAAGAGAAGAAGAGTGGGAGCAAGAGGAAGAAGCAAGGGTCGGCTGGGAGCAATCGCTGCTAGAGCCGGCCGAAGAAGTGGTGGATATGGAGGTCTCCACCAGAGCAGGGCAAGTGCAGAAGGTACGGGTCAGTGGGGGACAAGTCCCGAGGACTAGGAGGAGATGAGAGCTTGCATCCAGAGAAATGTCGACGTCTTCGCCTGGATTGCGGTGGACATGTCGGGCATTGATGCGGATGTGGCTTGTCATCGCCTTAACCTAGACCCCCGGACTCGCCCCATACGCCAAAAGATGAGGACCATCGCCACCAAGCTGGAGGAACCCATCCGCGAGGAGGTCAGAAAGCTCTTGGAGGTAGGCTTAATCTCGGAGGTTCAGTACCCGGGCTGGATCTCCAATGTGGTAATGGTTAAGAAGGGGGGATGGAAGTGGCGCATGTGTATCGATTTCTCTTTATTAAATAAATCATGCCCCAAGGATTGTTATCCTCTGCCTCGAATCGACGCGCTGGTTGACTCAGCCGTCGATTTTTCTGTTATGAGTTTTCTTAATGCTTTTTTAGGTTATCACCAAATTCACATGCACCCCCTGACGTCAAGGACGTCTCCTTCATCACTAGGGAAGGGTGCTTCAGCTACAAGATGATGCCCTTTGGGCTGAAAAATGTAGGAGCCACATATCAACGCATGATGGATCAGGTCTTCCAGAGACAGAGAAGGAGAAACTTGGAAGTCTATGTCGATGACCTAATGGTGAAAGGCAAGTGTGTGAGCTCACACCTGCGGGAACTCGAAAAGACCTTTGCCATTCTTCGAAGGTTCAAGTTGAGGCTGAATCCCTTGAAGTGTGTCTTCGGGGCCAGCCACAGGAAGTTCCTCTGACATCTCTTGACTCCGGCAGGGGTGGAGTCCAACCCGGATAAGGTGAAGGTCATCCTAGACCTGAAATCACCTCGCAATGCCAAAGAGGTCCAGCGCTTGGCAGGCAAGCTGGCTGGTCTGAGCAGATTTCTTTCTCGATCTGGAGACAAATGTTCATCATTCTTTAAGGTGTTGAGGGGTAACCAGAGGTTTGAGTGGACAGCCGAGTGTGAGGTAGCCTTCCAAGGGCTGAAGAGACAGCTCTCCCAGGCTCCCCTACTTCAAAGCCCAAAAGAAAGGGATGTCCTAGCTCTGCATCTCGGGGTGGGAGCGGAAGCCCTAAGTTTTATTCTATTCCGAGAAGAGGGGAAGAAGCATCTACCCATCTACTATGTAAGCTGGATCTTGAGGAAAGAAGAGCTCCATTACCCAATCCTCGAAAAGCTAGCGTATGCTCTGATCGTTTCGGCAAGGAAGCTTCGGCCATATTTCTAAGCGCACACGATTAGGGTGGTAACCTACCATCCTCTTCGCAAGATATTTGAAGGAGTGGAGCATTCGGGGAGGCTGGACAATTGGTACATTGAGCTAAGCGAGTTCAACATCTCTTTTGTCCCAAGGCTCTCCATCAAGGCACAAGCAGTGACGGACTTCCTGGCAGACTATGTTATTGAAGTCGGGGAAGAGGAGCCGCGGCAACAGAGGAGTGGAAGGTGATGGTTGATGGGTCCTCGGGAAAGCATTCCATGGGGGAGGAGTGGTGTTGGTAAGCCCCTAGGGGGTAGTGTTGAAGTTGGTGACCAGGCGGTCTGGCTTGGCGGGTTGATGACCGCGCGGTCTGGCGGTTTTCCTTCAGCGGTCTGGTTGCTGTGTGTTGTTGTCTGTGGTCCAAGCGGACTAGCGGTTTGTCACTGGCGACTTGGAGACCGGGCGGTCTAGCGGTCTCACATGGCAATCTCTCTCTCTCTGGCAGTTGCCGAGCGGTTAGCCCTTCTGTCTAACCGCACTGCTTGTGCGATTTGTGTCTGTACAGTCCGCTTGTGTCATGTAAATTTTTAGTCCCACATCTCTTATTTGTATTCTCTCTTCTCTCCTCCATTCTATATAAGGGAGGTCATACCTTTGTAATAGATACCTTTTCCGGATAATAAAGTTTCAATTAAACCGCTTCCGGTTTGTTTTAGTTCGTTTCTTACATGGTATCAGAGGACTCGATCCTTTCCTCCTGATTCTGTGCGCCCTCTCTGTCTGCGCGGCTTGCTTCACCTGCTTGCGACCTATCCGCGCGGTATCTTTTTGTCCTTGTCGTTGCCCTCTGTGTGCGTGACCTCTTTGTTTATGTGCTTAGTCGCCACACTCTGTTTGTCGCGACCTATTGCCTTGTTCGCCGCGACCTCTTGCCCTGTGCCTTATTTTGCCCGTTGCTTCTATTCACGCGGACTATCTTCTAGCCACTCAACTTCTATCCCTCTGCTTGATTCTGCGGCTTGGTCGTGGCTTCTCTGGCCGCTGGTGTCTGACATCGTGACCGCAGCAGATCTTCTTCCTCCTATCCGCACGGCTTATTTCCTAACCGCGAGGCTTCCTGTTGTCTGCTTCTATGGCTCTTTCTGATGGTTTTACTACCACCACCCCTGCCACCACCCCTGTCGCCAACTCGGCTCTGCCACTTCCTCCTACTGCTTCCGGGAACCTTGGCACCGTTTCTAAGCTAGTTGGCTCCAACTAACCGGATTGGAGCGTCTCTTTCACCTTTCTCCTTCGCTCGCAATGCAAACGCCACCATCTTATTGATGACCCTCCTCCTACCACTTCTCCTCTCTTTGATGGCTGGGATGCGAGTTACGCGCTTGTGTGTACTTGGCTCGCTAACAGCCTATCCGATGAGTGCCTTCCCGTCATCTGTCATGATGAGATGGTCAAGGCCGCTTGGCTTCATCTTGTCGCTCTGTACTCCAAAGGGGCTCAGACGTCCCGCATCTATACATTATATGCGGACCTCTTTGCTCGACCTTCCTTGTCTCCTGCTGCTGCCTACCAATAGGTTCAGGCTCTTGGGGCTGAGATTCTTCAAAATCACCCCTTTTCTGCGGATTTGGCTCAACAACACAAGCACTTCTAGGAGCTTCTGGTTGTGTGTTATCTGCTCTGTCTTCTCTATACTTATGACATGATCCTCTAGCAAATTCTGGGTGAGGCGGAATCTCCTACTTAAGATGTCACCGCTGCCCGCATCGTCGCTGTCACCTTTCTCCTTCAGCACCCGCTTCTGCCTGCTCCTTCTCCACCAGACAATTATGCTCATCAAACTCAGCAGAGTGGATTTGGTAGCCACAGTCACCAGTCTGGCGGATGTACTTCTTCCCGCTACCTCTGCTCTCACTGTGTCCGCACCAGACATACTTCAGATCGCTGCTGGATGAAGCATCCCCATCCTCGCCCCTCCGTTGACTCCTCCGCCTCCTCTTCCAAGCCGTTTGCTTCCATGTTCACATCATCAGGTAGTGCCCATGTGGTGACTCAAGGTAAATGGCTTATCGACTCTGGTGCAACTAATCACATGACGGACAATCCTCAGTGCTTCTCTCTCCTCGAGCAGCATGATCGGTTGCCCCCGGTCCTCGTTGCAGACGGTTCTCCCTCCCCGGTTCATGGGTCGGGAGTGGTTCATGTTACTCCGTCCCTTCAACTAGCAGACACTCTCTATGTGCCCAAGTTTCCGTGCAATCTATTGTCGGTTACCTCTTTATGCAAGCAGCTTCAGTGTTCTGTGACATTTACTCCGACTTCTTGTTCTTTTCAGGATCTGATCTCCCAGCGTACGATTGCTACTGGGACTGAGAGCGACGGCCTTTACTTCCTCGACAACGTTTCCGCTTTGTCCTCCTTCTCTTCTTCTTGAACGGATCTTCTCCACTGGCATCTCCGTCTCGGTCATCCTCCACTACGGCTTCTACATCAGCTTCTACCCCACCTCCCTCCCTCCATTACTACTCTCAACTGCGACGCTGGTCAACTTGGCAAGCATCACCATTCCTCCTTCCCTCCGAAGCAAGGTCGGGGCTCCACTCGTCCGTTTGATTTAGTCCACTCCGATGTCTGGGGACCTGCTCCTACCCTCACCATTGGTCGAGGTAGTTCTTATTTTGTAACTTTCATTGATGATTTTTCTAGATGTACTTGGGTGTATCTCTTACGAGATCGCTCTGAACTTTTTGATGTATGGCTCTCTTTTTATCATTTAATTAAAAATCAGTTTGGTGTTTCTATTAAAACATTTCGCTCTGACAACGCTAAAGAATACTTGAGTCATGCTTTTTCCTCTTTTTGTGTGCAACATGGCATTATTCATCAGACGAGCTGTGTTTATACATCCCAACAAAATGGGGTGGCGGAACGCAAAAACCGTCACCTCCTCGATGTCGCTCGCACTTTGATGACTCAGATGCATGTCCCTCGCTCATATTGGGGTTATGCTGTTCTCCTTGCCTGCTACCTCATCAATCGCATTCCCTCCTCAGTTCTACATGGGAAAACCCCATTCTCCATACTGTATTCGGGCAAGGAGCCTTTTCCTCTCCCTCTCCGCATCTTTGGGTGCACTGCATTTGTGCATGCCCCATCTACCACCCGTGATAAGCTCTCCTCTCGCTCCACCAAATGTGTCTTTCTGGGGTACTCCACCACTCAGAAAGGCTACTATTGCTTTGACCTTGTTCTTCGTAAGTAGTTCGTCTCTGATGACATTACCTTCTTTGAGAATGCCTCCTACTTCTTGGATGACTCCTCTTCTCTTCCCCAAGCTTCCTCCTCTCTTCCCCCAGCCTCTGATTCTCCTGTTATTCCCTTTGTTCCCGCGTCTCCTCCTGTGATATCCACCCCTACTCCGTCTCCGTCCACTCCTCTGTCTCCGCCTCTATCTCCCTCATCTACGCTGTCGTAGCTCTCTCCTCCCGGGCCAGCTCTCTCTACCATGGATGCTCTGGATGCCGAGGAACCCGACGACCTGGATCTTCCTGTAGTTCTTCGCAAAGGGGTGCGGACGTGTACTCTACACCCCTTGTTGCCGTTGTTTTATATGATCGTCTTACCTCTTCTCGCAGGGCCTTTGCGCTGGCTATCTCTACTACTGCCACACCTCGTTCCTACCAGGAGGCCGTTCCTCACTGGAAGATGGCCATGGATGAGGAAATGGCGACCCTAACGGAGCGGGGTACCTGGACTCTTGTTCCTCCTCCCTTCGGTACTGATGTTGTTGGCTGTCGCTGGGTCTTTGTGGTCAAATTTAGCCTGGATGGCACTGTGGACCATTATAAAGCTCATCTTGTTGCTAAGGGCTTTAATCAGACCTATGAGGTTGATTACTTTGACACCTTCTCTCCCGTGGCTCGTCTCAGCACTATACGGGTCCTTCTCTCTGTGGCGGTCAATAAAGATTGGCCAATTTCCCAGCTGGATGTAAAGAATTCCTTCCTTTATGGTGATCTTCAGGAGACCGACTACATGGAGCAACCTCCTGGGTATGTTGCTCAGGGGGAGACACGAGTATGCCGGCTGAAGAAGGCAATCTATGGTTTCAAGCAGAGCCCTCGAGCTTGGTTTGATAAGTTCAACGGCATTGTGGTGGCCGTTAGTTTTGCACGCAGCTCTACCGATCACTCTCTATTTATTCGCAAAAACTCCTCGGGACTGGTGGTTCTTGCGGTGTATGTTGATGATATTCTTCTCACTGGCGATGACCAGGAAGGGGTATCCTTGACAAAGAGGCATCTTCGCCAACATCTGGTCATGAAAGATATGGGCTCTCCGAAGTACTTTTTGGGGATCAAAATTTCTCGGAAGCCCAACTCCTTAGTCCTCTCCCAGCATAAGTATGCCCTTGAACTTCGAAAAGAAGCAGGATTGACTGGAGCCAAACCTGCCCAATACCCTATGGCTATTAGAGAAGACAAAACCTGGGTAGATGATTCGCCTCTTCGTTCAGATACTATGCGGTACAGGCATCTAGTTGGTAAGCTCATATATCTCACAGTGACCAGGCCCGACATCTCTTATGCTGTGGGCAAGGTGAGTCAATTCATGCAAGCACCCAGGGAGTTCCATCTACAGTCCGCCTTGCGGATCTTAGAGTACGTCAAAGCAGCTCCTGGGAAAGGATTACTCTTTCAGAAGAATGGTCATCTGAGAGTTGAAGCATACTCAGATGCGAGTTATGCTGATGACAAAGAGGATCGCAAGTCTACCTCTGGTTTCTACACCTTTGTTGCTGGAAATCTTGTAAGCTGGAAGAGCAAGAAGCAGTCTGTTGTTTCCAGGTCTAGTGCTGAAGCAGAGTATCGGAGTATGACATCAACCACTTATGAGTTAAAATGGCTACGGGCTCTCATGCTGGATTTAGGAGAGGTCTACAACCATCCTCTACCAATGTTCTGTGATAATAAGGCTGCCATATACATCTCCAAAAATCTAATCTTCCATAAAAGAACCAAGCACATTGAGGTCGACTGTCATTTCATTCGTGAAGAGATTTTGAAGGAACAAATTTGCACTCCCTTCGTCACTTCTGATAAAGAGCTCCTTGACATCTTCACCAAGCCAGTATCCGCCTCATTTTTTCATATTTGTGACAAGCTGGGCATGATCGATATATATGCTCTAGCTTGAGGGGGAGTGTTGAAGTTGGTGACTGAGCGGTCTGGCGGTCTGGTTTAGCGGGATGATGACCGCACGGTCTGGCGATTTTCCTTCAGCGGTCTGGTTGCTGTGTGTTGCTGTGTGTGGTCCAAGCGGTCTAGCGGTTTGTCACTGGCGACTTGGAGACCGGGCGGTCTAGCGGTTTCACATGGCGATCTCTCTCTCTCTGGCAGTTGCCGAGCAGTTAGCCCTTCTGTCTAATCGCGCGGCTTGTGCAGTTTGTGTCTGTACAGTCCGCTTGTGTCATGTAAATTTTTAGTCCCACATCTCTTATTTGTATTCTCTCTTCTCTCCTCCATTCTATATAAGGGAGGCCATACCTTTATAATAGATACCTTTTCCGGATAATAAAGTTTCAATTAAACCGCTTCCGGTTTGTTTTAGTTCGTTTCTTACAGGTAGCTATAGAACAGGCGGTGTCCTATCACTTTCCGGTGACCAACAATTAGGCAGAGTACGAAGCCGTGATAGCCGATCTTCGTTTGGCAAAGGAGCTTGAGATCAAGGATGTAGAGGTCTCCACAGACTCGATGGTGGTGGCATCGCAGATTCGAGGAGAGTTTGAAGCTCGGGAAATTACCCTCATAAAGTACCCATCCAAGATAAGGGCAATCATCGGAGGATTCCGGTCCTTCTCCATCCAGCATGTTCCCAGGGAAGAAAGCGCAGCGGCTGATCGATTGGCGAAGTTTGGGCCTCTGGGAGGAGGAACCTTAACTGAACTATTCCGACCGGCAATTGAGGAAGGGGAGTTGATGGAGGTAGGCTGACAATCCTCCTGGGTAGACCCATTGGTGACCTTCCTGACCACTGGAGAGCTGTCAGAGGGGGTTAAGGACACAAAGAGCTTCAAACAAAAGGCAGCTCACTATCTGATACTTGAAGGGGGTTTGCATCGTAAGATGTTGTCAGGGATCCTTGCGAGATGTGTTCAAGGAGGAAATCCCGAGGATACTGGAAGAGGTACATCCGGGAGACTGCGGCAGCCACTCGGTGGGAAGGACATTGGAGGCAAGGTTGGTAAGGCAAGGATATTTCTGGCAGACCCTGAGGAAGGATGCGGTTGAGTTTGCGAAGAGATGCCTAAAATGTCAAGTATACGCACCCCTCCAGATCCTGCCCGCTCAAAGGCTTCGTAACATCACGACGCCTTGGCCTTTCGCCATCTGGGGGATGGAACTAGTTTGACCTTTTCCTCCTGCTAGCAGTCAGAGGAGATTCCTCCTAGTCATGATCGATTACTTCTCCAAGTGGCTTGAGATCAAGGCTCTAGCCAAGGTCACTTCCCAGGCCATCAGGAACTTCGTTTGGGGAGAAATCATATGCAGGCATGGGCTACCCCGAGCAATAGTGACAGATAATAGTCCTCAGTTTGCTAGTGAGGAGTTCATCAGCTTCTGCACTCAGCTGGGGATAGACCTCAGGTTTGCCTCTTTCCATCACCCCTAGAGCAATGGCTAGGTGGAAGCGGCAAATAAGATTATTGTGAACTTTCTCAAGAAGAAGGTGGAGAACCTGAGGGGGAACTTGGTAGAGCAGCTCCCCTCCGTCCTGTGGGCCTTGCGGATGACCCCGAACACGGCCACCGGTGAGACCCCCTTCAAGCTCTCTCATGGGTGCGAGGCTGTCCTCCCAGTAGAGTTCGAGGTTCGGTCCCCGCGGGTCACAACCACAGGCGAAGGAGATGAGGCTTGGAGATTGGGAAACGAAGAAGAGTTACGCCTCTCGCTAGACATGGTAGAGGAGCCGCAGGATGTTGTAGCCATCAGAATGGAAGAGATCAAGCGGCGAATGGCCAAATACTTCGATAAACATGTTAGAATCAATAAATTCATCGAAGGGGACCTAGTGCTGAAAAAGGTCGACGCGGCAGGGAGGTCGACCCCTGTTTGCAAGCTCAACCCCAGCTGGGAAGGACCTTACATAGTAAAGGAGGTTCTGGCAAACAGAGGATACTACCTCCAGGATGTGGAGGGGAGGACCTTGAGCCACACCTGGAGATGTGATGATCTAAAATGCTTTTACCTGTAAGGGAAAAAGGGGATTGTACTGTTGTAATCAAATATTACCATTTCAAAATATTATGATTTCGAAATATTATAATACAAAAATGTTATCAGGGTATGCTTCTTGCTTTGATTTGATGTCTGCTTTCTCATCTTAATGATAGAATCGGTCTTTGTTGAGAAATCTTCATCAACACCCCGAGCTCGACTCGGCCCTAGGTAGACCCGCTTCGCAGGCTCTCATCTAGCTGGCAGGTCCGAAGGCTCGCTTGTAGGGGAGAGATTTGGTTTGAGAAATCTTCATCAACATCCCGAGCTCGGCTTGGCCCCTGGTAGACCCGCTACGCAGGCTCTCATCTAGTTGGCAGGTCCGAAGGCTCGTATGTGGGGGAGAGGTTTGATTTGAGAAATCTTTATCAACACCCCGAGCTCGGCTCGGCCCCAGGTAGAACCGTTGCGCAGGCTCTCATCTAGCTAGCAGGCCCGAAGGCTCGCCTATGGGGGAGAGGTTTGGTTTGAGAAATCTTCATCAACACCCTGAGCTCGGCTCGGCCCCAGGTAGACCCGCTCGCAGGCTCTTATCTAGCTGGCAGGTCCAAAGGCTCGCCTGTGGGGGAGAGGTTTAGTTTTAGAAATCTTCATCAACACCCCAATTTAGGCTCGGCCCCAGGTAGACCCGCTGCACAGGCTCTCATCTAGCTGGCAGGTCCGAAGGCTCGCCTATGGGGGAGAGGTTTAGTTTGAGAAATCTTTATCAACACCCCGAGCTTGGCTCAGCCCCAGGTAGACCCGCTGCGCAGGCTCTCATCTAGCTGGCAGGTCCGAAGGCTTGCCTGTGGGGGAAAGGTTTAGTTTGAGAAATCTTCATACACACCCCGAGCTCGGCTCGACCCCAGGTAGACCCGCTGCGCAGGCTCTCAACTAGCTGGCAGGTCCGAAGGCTTGCCTGTGGGGGATAGGTTTGGTTTGAGAAATCTTCATCAATACCCCGAGCTCGGCTCGGCCCCAGGTAGACTCGCTATGTAGGCTCCCATCTAGTTGGCAGGTCCGAAGGCTCGCCTGTGGGGGAGAGGTTTAGTTTGAGAAATCTTCATCAACACCCTGAGGTCAGCTCGACCCCAGGTAGACCCATTGCGCAGGCTCTAATCTAGCTGGCAGGTCTGAAGGCTCGCCTGTGGGGGAGAGGTTTGGTTTGAGAAATCTTCATCAACACCCCGAGCTCGGCTCGGCCCCAGGTAGACTTGCTGCGCAGGCTCCCATCTAGCTGGCAGGTCCGAAGGCTCGCCTGTGGGGGAGAGGTTTAGTTTGAGAAATCTTCATCAACACCCCGAGGTCGGCTCGGCCCCAGTAGACCCATTGCGCAGGCTCTCATCTAGCTGGCAGGTCCAAAGGCTTGCCTGTGGGGGATAGGTTTAGTTTGATAAATCTTCATCAACACCCCGAGCCTTGCTCGGCCCCAGGTAGACCTGCTGCGCAGGTTCTCATTTAACTAGCAGGTTCGATAGCTCGTCTGTGGGGGAGAGGTTTGGTTTGAGAAATCTTCATCAACACCCCGAGCTCGGCTGGGCCCCAGGTAAACCCACTACGCAGGCTCCCATATAGCTGGCAGGTCCGAAGGCTCGCCTGTGGGGGAGAGGTTTGGTTTTAGAAATCTTCATCAACACCCCGAGCTCGGCTCGGCACCAGGTAGACCCGCTGCGCGAGATCTCATCTAGCTGGCAGGTCTGAAGGTTTGCCTGTGGGGGGAGAGTTTTAGTTTGAGAAATCTTCATCAACACCCCGAGCTCGGCTCGGCCCCAGGTAGACCCGCTGTGAAGGCTCTCATCTAGCTGGCAGGTCCGAAGGTTCGCCTATGAGGGAGAGGTTTGGTTTGAGAAATCTTCATCAACACTCCGAGCTCGGCTCAGCCCCAGGTATACCCGCTGCGTAGGCTTTCATCTAGCTTGTAAGTCTGAAGGCTCGCTTGTGGGGGAGAGGTTTAGTTTGAGAAATCTTCATCAATAACCCGAGCTCGGCTCGACCCAAGGTAGACCCGCTGCGTAGGCTCTCATCTAGCTGGCAGGTCCGAAGGCTCGCATGTGGGGGAGAGGTTTGGTTTGAGAAATCTTCATCAACACCCTGAGCTCGGCTCGGCCCCCGGTAGACCCGCTGTGCATGCTCTCATCTAGCTTGCAGGTCTGAAGGCTCGCCTGTTGGGGATAGGTTTAGTTTGAGAAATATTCATCAACATCCCGAGCTCGGCTCGGCCCCAGGTAGACCCGCTGCACAGGCTCTCATCTTGCTAGCAGGTCCGAAGGCTCTCCTGTGGGGGAGAGGTTTAGTTTGAGAAATCTTCATCAACACCCCAAGCTCGGCTCGGCCCCAGGTAGACCCACTGCGCAGGCTCTCATCTAGCTGGCAGGTCCGAAGGCTCGCCTATATGGGAGTGGTTTAGTTTGAGATATCTTCATCAACACCCCGAGCTCGGCTCGGCCCCAGGTAGACTCGCTGCGCAGGCTCTCATCTAGTTGGCAGGTCCGAAGGCTCGCCTATGGGGGATAGGTTTGGTTTGAGAAATCTTCATAAACACCCCGAGCTCGGATCGGCCCCAGGTAGACCCGCTGCGTAGGCTTCCATCTAGCTGGCAGGTCCGAAGGCTCGCCTGTGGGGGAGATGTTCAGTTTGAGAAATCTTCATTAACACCCCGAGCTCGGCTCGGCCCCAGGTAGACCCGCTGTGCAGGCTCTCATCTAGCTGGCAGGTCCGAAGGCTCTCCTGTGGGGGAGAGGTTTTGTTTGAGAAATCCTCATCAATACCCCGAGCTCGGCTCGGCCCCAGGTAGACCCGCTTCGCAGGATCTCATCTAGCTGGCAGGTCCGAAGGCTCGCCTGTGGGGGAGAGGTTTGGTTTGAGAAATCTTCACCAACACCCCGAGCTCGGCTCGGCCCCAAGTAGACCCGCTGCATAGGCTCTTAGCTAGCTGGCAGGTCTAAAGGCCCGCCTGTGGGGGAGAGGTTCGGTTTGAGAAATCTTCATCAACACCCCGAGCTCGGCTCAGCTCTAGGTAGACCCGCTGCAAGGGCTCTCATCTAGCTGGCAGGTCCGAAGGCTCGCCTGTGGGGGAGAGGTTTAGTTTGAGAAATCTTCATCAACACCCCGAGCTCGGCTCGGCCCTAGGTAGACCCGCTTCGCAGACTCTCATCTAGCTGGCAGGTCCGAAGGCTCACCTGTGGGGGATAGGTTTGGTTTGAGAAATATCCATCAACACCCCGAGCTCGGCTCGGCCCCAGGTAGACCCGTTGTGCAGGCTCTCATCTAGCTGGCAGGTCCGAAGGCTTGCCAGTGGGGGATAGGTTTGGTTTGAGAAATCTTCATCAACACCCCAAGCTCAGCTCGGCCCCAGGTAGACCCACTGTGCAGACTCTAATCTAGCTGGCAGGTCCGTAGGCTCGCCTGTGGGGGAGAGGTTTGGTTTGAAAAATCTTCATCAACACCCCGAGCTCGGCTCGGCCCCAGGTAGACCCGCTGCGCAGGCTCTCATCTAGCTGGCAGCTCTGAAGGCTCGCCTGTGGGGGAGGGGCTTGGTTCTTGATTCTTGGTTCTTGGTCCTTGGTTCTCGGTTCTCGGTCCTTGGTCCTTGGTTCTTGGTTCTTGATCCTTTGTTACTTTTTACTACTCCGATCTCGGCTCGCCTGAGGGGGATAGGTTCGGTATGTATAAATATTTCAACACGGATGTTCTAGGCTAGACAAAAGGCACACCCTAAGGGCAGACCCAAAAGGGTCTCGGCCAGGGGAAGTCTCAGCCAGGGGAGGTCTCGGCCAGGAGGGGTCTCGGCTAGGAGAGGACTCGGCCAGGAGAGGTCTCGTCCAAGAGAGGTCTCGGCCAGGAGAGGTCTCGGCTAGGAGAGGTCCCGGCCAGGAGAGGTCTCGGCCAGGAGAGGTCTCGGCCAGGAGAGGTCTCGGCCAGGAGAGGTCCCGACCAGGAGAGGTCTCAATCAGGAGATCCCAGCTAGGGGATCTCGCTAAATAAAGTTCCCGGTGGGTCTAGGCAAGGAGACTCGATCGATCGCGCAAGGTCAGGCGGGGCGATCTTCCCTTAAAAGGCCTGTGAACGACACTCACGACGAAGAGTTCTCGGCAGAAAGCGTAAATGACGTGTTTAGCCCTTATCTCTCGGCATGTTCTCATCTATCAACCACTAAGAGAGACTATCCTAGAGGGGGCCAAGGGCCCCGAGCGAAAGCATTCCTGAACGTCATTCGTTTTTTAACAGTTAGAAAAAAAAGAGGGGAGCAAAGTTACATTTATATTATAAACAGCTCATAATATTACAAAAGTCAGAGCGTCTCGCTCATTACAGAGGTAGAAGAAAAGGAAACCCCTCAGGGGGAGGCACTATATCCACTCGAGCTCCCGCGTGAACTCCCGCTCGGGCTCCTACTTGGGCTTCTGCGGGAGCTCTCGCTCGAGCTCTCCCCAACAGCCGCGGGAGATCTCGGGACGTCCGGGGGAGGGGAGTCAGGCGCGCCTGGTGGCTTCGGAATAGGCTCGAAGATCCAGGGAACAAGCTGGGGAGCGGTCAGGGTCTCGCCACCCGTCCAGGTATCCCACGTCCCGCAGTGTCTTGATCATCAATCTGGCCGTCGCCTGGGCATTGATCTGTAGGAGCTTATCGATATCATACTCGGAGTAATTCTGACTCTTCAATCTTTTATCCAGCGTGGGAGGGGGAGGGACCGCACCAGCCGCCGTCTCCAGGCGCTGGTCTTGGTGCTTCAGCAGGGCGTTCTCGCACTCTACCCCGACCAGCTGTGCGCGGAGCACCATGACCTGCAGAGAGTCATGCATAAAATCATTCAATCAGTAGCGAGAACGAAGGTACGGACCTCACAGGCGAGAACGAATGTCAGGAAGGGTCTCGCTTACCTCATCCACCGGGCGCATGGACAGCAGGCGTCGAGCATCCTCTAGCTCGGTCTTCAAGGCCGCCGCCCGAGCCACCGCTTCCTATCTCACCTTGTAACTTTCCTGGAAGTTCCGGTCGATGGTGAGGCTTCGGCGAGCACACATGTGCGCAAGCTCGAACCCACGCATCAGGTCCAGGATGGAGTCATAAGCGAGGAGGCGAGTGGGCAGTTGGTCGTATAGGCCCGCGAACTCCCGACTATAGAGGCCATAGCCCAGCGCGAAGGCCTGGCCGGTGACCTCGTCACGCTCTTCCCATATCGGGAGCAACGTCGAGAGGGATACTCAGTTGGCGTCCGGGTCCCATTGCAGCAAGGGTTTCCCTTCCGCATCAAGGCATTTATTGCCTAAACCAAAGTTCCTGTGCCCCTTCGGCACAGGCTTAAGCGGGAGCCTGGCAGAGCTCTCGACGGCCGCTGTCCCAGCACCCACCTCGCCTCCCGCGTCGGTCATGGCCGGGGGATTCGCAGCAGGGACCCCAGCACTACTCCTGACGGTGTCCCTTATCTCGCTGACCACCGCTAAACATCGGCAAAGGACAGGCCCGGCGGGAGAGGTCGGACGGGGGAAGGCACATTGGATTTCCCCTTCTCGCCAGCGGATGGTTTCAGCCTCTTCATCCGCTGAGAGGAAAATTCGCTGGGTTTCCGCTTCTCGACACCAGGCGGCGGAGGCGGAGATGGCTCGTCCCGGCAAGTGTGGGCCGCAGACCTCGCGAGAGCTAACAGATCTCCCGCAGTCTGGCCCTCGACAGCTTGCGTCTCGGGGAATGGCTGGCGCAAGGGGATCTCCCACTCTCTTGCAAA
This sequence comes from Platanthera zijinensis, assembly GCA_039513925.1. NCBI lineage: Eukaryota > Viridiplantae > Streptophyta > Magnoliopsida > Asparagales > Orchidaceae > Platanthera > Platanthera zijinensis. The sequence goes on from CM077078.1 coordinate 57,843,808, forward strand.
GGCAACATTACGCTCAGCATTGTGGTGGGGCATTTAGATACCGAGCGAAAGAAAGAAGAGGCGAGATCTCACCTTCGCCAGGAGGAACGGGGGGAAGAGAGTCGACGTCCCGCGCAAGGAAGGGGACGTCAAACTCCTTGGTCCCAAAGAATTCGAGGAGCGCGCTCTCACGGGATCCCAGGGATGGAGGCTTGTAGGCGGCGTCCTCATACTGGACCGGCGCAAGCAGAACATTCTCAAAGTCACCAGAGACGAAGACAAACTTCTCACCCCAGTGATGGTGCTTGTTGGCGAGACCAATTGTCTTTAGCAGTTGCCCGGAGAAGAAGACGACTTCTCCCTTCGTGCGGAAGACAAACAGCTTCTGGAAGATCGAGAGGTTGAACTCTATCCTCTCGGATCGCATGTAGAAAATGAATGCTACAAGGATGGCAACCGAATTCGGATTCAGCTGCGCGGGAACGACCCCGTAGTATCGAAGGGCAAGGCGCATTTCCGGCCAGAGAGGGAGGCGAAAGCCCACCTCAAAGTGTTCGAGGGGGATCGCGAGCTCCCCCTCTCGCACAGTGTTCACCCTGTCATTGTTTTATGGGTTTATCGTGGCGAAGCCGGTAGGAACGTACCGGGAGGTAATCAGCCGATACTCCTCCAGGGACAGACGACACGATGTAAATCTGTGCTTCTGGAAAGCTTCCGCGCAGTTAGAACGCCCCTCGTTCTTGCCCGGCATTTTGTCTAACGAACTCAAGAGAGAAATCGCAAGAGAGGAGGCGAGAGGTAGAGACCAACCGAGAAGCAAGGGAAGAAAGGTGAAAGCAAGAGGTTCTCGGCAGAATGCGAAAGCGAAAGGAAGAAAGGTGAAGGTTTCGGACCAGGGAAATAAATGTGGTGGGTGAATCCACCTATTTATAGGAGGCCGTGGTAAATGATGATTTTCCCAGGAAGGGCAGCGGAGGTACAACTGTCACGCCCTAGGTCTACGGTGCCTTGATCCCCCGCCTGAATTGACAGCGACTGATCGATAACCATAGCTCGCATAAGAATCGCATGGCATGACAGACGTGAAAGCAAAAAACATTCTCGCTAGGCAAGACCTAAGATAATAGCAATAACGTCAATAGTTAGCTAATGAAAGCAGTCCGCGGGATTACAAACAGTCCAGAGTTCAATGTAAAAATTAAAAGGGTACATGAGAAGGGAAGGCCAGGGGTAAGAAGGGGCCAGATATTAGGAATCAATAAGGCTCCCAGCGCCAGCATCCTCGCTCTCGATGTCGGGTCCTCGGGGGCGCCAACGGGTTGAAGTAAGAGGAGAGCACAGTGCACCCTAGATTGATCCGGCGATCTTGTTCGCGTATCCGTGCAAGGAACTTCCTGGGAGAAGATCCTGCAGTAGTGCCAACCGGCCGCTCCGTCTCGGTTAGGAAGTATTCTCGTTCCAGGGCCTCCAACCGTTGCTCCACCGACCTGAAAAACTCTCTCGCCGCGTGGGCCTGGGCTCGCTCCCACCGCACAAGCTTGGAGAGGATGGCCGCGACCCTTTTACCCCGCCTTCTTGCGCTTCCCGTGCCAATCAAGATTCCCTCCATTTCTTCAGAAGAGGGGAAGGGGGTGCTATCGCCGTCCTCCTCCCGATCCCCGTCATCATCCTCATCCTCGTCAGCTCCTGATTGAAGGTCCGGATCTCCTGAGAGGACAACCTGGCGGTCAGTGCGTGAACAGAGTGAGAGCAGCAGAAGTATGTGGCATACCGGCAACATGGCGAGAGCCGTCGGGCGGTGGAGGGCGAGAAGGCTCGGGCTCTCCCTCAACATCCCTCCCAAACAAGAGATGAAGTGGCTTTCCGCGACCCGGACGAAAGGTATCGCGTGCCACAACCTCCGTAGGGCCCGAAGTCTGGGGAGGATCACGCTCCCTCACGGAACGGTCGGCCTCCAGCGTCAAGGACGGGTCAGCAGGCGTCTCCCCTGTAGATGTATGGGGATTGGCTGGTGGATTTTCACGGGGGGCAACCCCTACATCAGTTCCCGACAAGATAAGACCCGGGAGGGCGGAAGCAGACGCTGCGAGAGTCCCACCCAAGGGTTAGAATGACCAAAGGAAAAGCAAGCAAAAGAGAGGAAGGACTACCTGGAGGTCCCGAACAATCGGCAGGAGCCCCTTCTGGATCCTGGGGCTGATCCTCAGGTGGATGAGACATCGATGGGTCCGGGGGTACCGGCGGAAGCCCCACACCCCCTTCCGGGACCACCTGCCAAGATAGGTTCAGTGACCAATTCTCAAGTATAGCGATCCGCTAGTCGGCGAAACGTACCCTCTGCAGCAGAAGAGGGTCGACCGTACGGCTTGGGGACGGAGTTGGAGAGGCTCGGTGCTCTCGCGAGGGGTCCCGATTGACCTTCTTTGCCATCTTTTTCTTCTCTTTTGGCGGCGGCGGAGGCTCCACGGTGGGTGCCCATCTCGCCAGCCAAGGAGCCACTAGCGCGCTATTGGCAAGGGCTCGTGCTTGCGCCGCCTTTATGCTGTCCTGAAGGTTCTACGAGAGTGGCTTACCAGCTTGTTTGGGGCGCATCGCGAGGTCACGCGAAATATCAGGAGGGCAGCAACGGTCAGGGGTGGTTTTATGGCTGTCTGTCATCGCATATATATAACCCCGACAGGGCCCACCAATAGATTCTCTTCGTAGGATATGACACGTGCCCAGCGACTATTTATGGGTTGGACATGTCTTTTCGAGCGCAGAGCTAGCTCAAAAAGAGCGGGGATTGTGTACAACCCCATATTCGCTGTGTAGGACCCATATGCATCAACGATCGGGGTTGGACCAGCCTTGGGCTAGCTTGGGCCTAAAAGACCAGAAGAGCTCTCTCCTAGGGGGAGCTCCCGCCTAGGAGCAGGCGAGATCCCGCCCGTGACCAGAAGTGGGCAAGGAGGCGTCGAGTGGTCTCAACGCCACGCTGAGTGAGCTCCATTCACTCAACGCCGTGGTCAGCGGCGAGAGCGTTGAGTGAGCTCCACTCACTCAACGCTGTGGTCAGCGGCGAGAGCTTTGAGTGAGCTCCACTCACTCAACACCGTGGTCAGCGGTGAGAGCGTTGAGTGAGCTCCACTCACTCAATGCCGTGGTCAGCAGTAAGGGAGTTGAGTGAGCTCCACTCACTTAACGCCGTGGTCAGCAGCAAGGGCGTTGAGTGTGATCCAATCACTCAACGCAGTAGTCAGCAATAAGGGCATTGAGTGAGCTCCACTCACTCAACATCGCGCCCAGCAGCGATAACATCGAGATTAGAGGAGTTCCCGCCCAGAAGTAGGCAAGAACGTTCACCATCGGTCAGCCGAGATCCGCTTTTGGCAGAGTCGACGAGAAGGTTTGCGCCTCGCAGAAGGCCGGGGCTGGCTCGGCTCGACTTTCTACACTCCTTTTTAGCTCCCGCCAAGTTAAGGCAAGAGGGTTCCCAGCATAGAGCTCTCGCCGGGTGGGGCCCCAGCATAGGGCAATTTTTTAATTGCCCTCGGGTAAAATTACACTTATACCCTCAGGGGCTGCTTTTAGTACATTACAAACAACGTGATTTTGCTATTGGTAGGCCAGCTAGGGGTATTTCAGTAATTTCAGGTCAGCAAAAGGCTATAAATAGACTCATAAGGGCTCCTTAGAAAGCAGACTCTCATTTTTCTCTAAATCTCTAGTGCTTTCTAAGGAGCTCCTAGCCCAGCTTTTGGCTTTGGAGGGGAAGCTCTCAGAGATCTTCCGAGTGTGAGATGGGACCTCCCTGCTGAGGCTTTGGGTCAGTCCTAGGTCGTTAGCTACCAGTCGAGGGACAGGGCTTGAGGGAAGTAGGTGTTGGTTGCACCCATGTTTTGAACATTTGCTGAGGCCAATTTTTGCTTCAATAACATCTATTATAATTTCTCTATGATACCTTGCTTCTCTAATAGCCCATATTCATGAATTACATGTACTTGGGAAATATATGAGTAACTTATCATTTATCTTAATAAAAGATATATCTTTATCTAAACCTTTCAGCTCATTTATGATCATACTAAACCTATCATGCATTTCAGCTACTGACTTATATGCATTCTTTTGGATATTTTCATATTGAGAGATAAAGAGTGATCTTCTATCTTTTCTCTCATCTGAACTCCATCAACAATTCTTGAAAGTGATTCTCATATTTCTTTTGTTGATTGACAATCTACAACCTTTTGAAACACATCATCTGACATGGTTGAGACTAGTATGTTCATAACTTTTGTATCCCAATCTTTTATTCTCTTTTCCACATCTAACCATTCACTTTTTGGTAGAGGTTCTGCAATAATATTTCCCTCTGCATCCTTCCTATATGGTATTGGTGGTCTTGTCAAAATTGATTCAAATATACCTTCATCAATAGAGTTCATATATAATCTAATTCTGGTTTTTTAGAGTGTAAACATTTCATGATTACAAGCTAGTGGCCTAATAGATGCAAATCCTTTGAATGTATTTGAAGACATTTTTGAAAATAAAAAAGAAAATATACTGATGCAACTGATATGATCTTTTGATCAAGGTATTAACCTTCTATTGATTAATCTTCTGTAGATTAACCTTTTAATGATCAACCTCCCTCTGATGCCAATTGAAATAGGAGACAAATTGCTAAATACGTCAAAGTTTTCTCTAGAGGGGGAGTGAACAGAGATTAATTTTTTTTTTCAAATACTAGGATTAATTCATAGAATTTACATGTACATCAACTATCAAACATACTTAAGTGCAGATAAATAAAATTACAGCAAAACAACAAGATAAACACTGATAAATGCAAAATCACATAAGACATAAAAATTATAGTGGTTCCCCAAAATCTGGGAACATCCACTCTTCTACTCCCTTAGTAGGAATTCATTATCACAATGCCGGAGTCATTTGATCAGGAGACTCTTAGAACCAAACACCAGATCTTTTAATAAGTAGATCTTGAACCAATACAATTTGAGTTTTTTCTCAAGGATACTCTCAAAACCTCTAACTGAAGCATTTGAAGAGGGATTCTCAAAACTCTATTCATAAATTGAGAATGTGATAGTTTGTCGTTGAGGTAGTATAACTCACCTAGAGGGGGTGAGTAGGTGGCTTTGCACTTTCTTTGCTACTTATTAAGATTTAGCAGATTATAAGAAATATAAAACATACCAATCACATATTGATTAACACAAATATTTATAGTGGGTCCCCAAGGTCTGGGTACATCCACTTTTCCTCTACACATATCTAACAATGATCTAGATTATACAAACTCCTCCAATATCTCATCTCCTTGAGCTTACAACTCAAATCCTTCAGGATTTCTCAGATCTCCTTCATGATCCTACCTTAGGCACACAAGCCCTAAAACTTAGAGTACTCCAAATCCTATAACTTAGAAAAACTCCTGGTTTCCTACCTTTAGACTTATCTCCAAGTCTTATCTCAGACTTATCTCCAAGTTCTACAACTCAGGATAGGAGTACAACCCTATAACTAAGACACAAAGGCCCTACAGCTCAGATCTACAAACAAGTCCTATGGAAAAGATGATTGAAAAATTTTACAATAGAAGACTTAAAATAATAAGACCTTGATGCTTTAGTACTTCTGTTATTCTTGCTGATGGCAAGTATCTGGAGCTAGCATTGAACATATTGATCTTCAAGCAGAATAGGTTAGGGCATCCTCAACTTTGATCTTCTTCTCCAGCAACTTGAATAAGATCCAACTCTAAGTCAGATTATTGACTCTCCTTTGTTCTTCTAAAAGTAATCAGGAAGAACTAGCTTGCTCCTCTTTTGGTTTTGCAATTTTTATGGTGACGACGCTTGGTTAGATACTTTGGTACTATTCTATTGCCTATCATATCTCTTTTTATACCTTTGACTTCTACAATGGTCCTGGAATGCATCTTGTCATTGACATGAACATGAATAGAATAGTCTATCCTTACTTTATGCGCCAATGCCAATTTTGAATCCTGCCACGCTGTACGATCTAACCGATAATATTTATCCTATCTTCATGATAACGGTGAATATAATCTTCTTTCTTAGTTATATTGGACTTGGTGCTGAGAACTCCTTCATTCGGTTTCTTCTCCATGATATCGTTGAGTAGAGACTTCATTCTCAATGGTATGTCAACGATATAGTGGGCACTGCTATACCTACTAAGCGGTATAGTCCTTCTTTACTTTAAACCTATTTCAGATTTAACAGTAAAATGTCCTGCATGAACATTAAGTAGATATGCCATCAAATACAACATGCTCTTAGCATTGTAGGTGATGCTTCTTCAAATCTAGGAATATTGAGGGCAATATTCTCAACAATCTCCGCATATTTGAAGAAGGTAGAACACACATCAATTCTAAGGTGCATTAACCATAAAATCACAATATGACAGTAAAATCATGCAATAGCAGATAAATCTTGTCAGCACAAAATTCATTTTGAAATTACACTAAGAACATGTTATCACAGATAACTAACATTAAAACATAATGAGCAAGAAAAGCACCATAACAATCACAAATATATATATATATATATACATCATTAGCAAGAGTTTAATTTTAGGAATATAAGTCCATTACAATTTATCACAAAAAATTTTTAACAAAAATTTTATGGCAATTGATGTTTGTCAACTGGCTGGATTGCTGCATCTGAACTTAATCCTTCGTACTAAAAAGTTACTCTTATTTCAGTAATTATGGCCTTGTACTCCTTCATCTTGAAGTAAAGGAAAGGTTTGGGAATGTATTTGGAAGGTATCCTCCTTGGATTATTCTTCCTTATCAAATTCTATTTGAAAACCCTTTCCCTTAGAGACTGTCTCTCAAGATGCTTTATCCATTCTTCTGAAGGATACATATTGTCAATGTTCTTTAAAATCTGTCCATAGTTAATCCAGGCATTGATTATGATATTCCTTGAATCATCACTCCAATACGCAAAGTCTAGATCATTAGCTTGTCCAGTTCTTCTCTGGGCCATGAATTCTTCATCAAGCATTAGTCCTTCTCTCTTCCTTCTTTTAGTAAGCTGCTCATCCTGATCTACTCTTACCTGACCATGGAAATCAAAATATATAGGCTTGTTCTTGTCCAGCAGAGGTAAATTGAGAGCAATCCTTGTCCCTTGAATAACCCTTAGGGCTTGCCAGCATCGATCTTCTCCCCCTTTCTGGCTTCTTTAATAAATTTTTTCCCTAGATGAGAGGTGTTTGTCTCAAAACTGCTACACAAATTTTGAAAGATGTCCTCATTATCTTGCAGAAGAACATCTCTTGATTCTTCAGCTAGCTGTATAGCCTAAAGTTGAGTTTGATACACATAGTCCTCAATGTGCTCCACACCTTCATTGATAACCTCATTAGTCTGGCTTACATAAATATTTACACTAGTTATATCTTGTGTTGTCAGCCTTAGGCTATCATCCATAGATTTGAGAATGTTGACATTTTGTTTGACAGAGATGGCAACCAGGTCAAACCACTTGGTGTTCTCTCTGTTGATGTGAGTTGTGTACCTTTTAAGAAATCTCGATCATTCATTATCTCAGCTTTAACCTTCTAAACTTCATGTAATATTTCAGCTTTCATTTCCTTAACTGATTCATCAATATAGCTTTTAGATGAAGATGAATGTTCATCTAACATTGCTTTCAGTGAAATAAGGATTGAACTTTAAGTTGTACTGGTGGATGGTTGAGGGTGGGGGTACATGAGATGGTACATATGTGGTAGAAGGATTCAAACTCATCCCTAGGTCCTCTTTACCAGCCAACTCAGTGTGAGTGGCTGTCTCGGCCTCTGGGATCTTTGGATTTCATGTAGAGGCTCCACGTCAACTTGATCATCAATCTAAAGAAACTTGTCTAGAGTGATATCTGGAATTTCCTTAGCAATTTCCTCATTCTCCGCCTCAATTGAGGTAACATCCTTCTCTTGATCATCTTGCTCGCCCTTGGCTGAAGTATTCTAATCTATGTCCTCATCCATATGCACTTCTATCTCCCCCCGAGATTGTGCATGGCTAGCCTCTTGATCCATTGGCTCTCTTTTGGAAGCTAAATCCATGATTTGAGGAGCACTTGCAACATCTAGGTAAAATTCCACTTGAGTGCTAAAGTCTTGAAGATATACATCCTCTTCTCTTGAAGACTCTTGATCACAAGCATCTTGGCTTGATGGTGATATGTTAGGTCCATTATTCCTAATGTCCCTGATTTGTGAGAAGTCAAATAGGTCAATGTCACACACATCAACTGTATTTGAGTTCATGAGTGCAGGTTAGTCCATATCACATTGATTGAACAAGTGGACACATTATTTGGATGCTGGACATAGCAAAAATCCAATAAGTCCACAGGCGTTGAGTGGAGCAAGCTCACTCAACGCCAGAGGTAAGGAATCAATATTATCTAGCTGGAAATTTGCCCAAGTCCACTAGCATTGAGTGAGTAGATCTCACTCAACGTCATATAACAAATGACGTTGAGTCTATCTTAGCCTAACTGGTAGATAGACAAAAATATGGCTAAGTACACATGTGTTGAGTGTAGTCTACTCACTCAACGCCATACATTAAAAAGCTGTGAGTCAGGCTGAGTCAATCAAAGCCTAGGGAAATAGGCTTAAAATATGGCTAAGTTCGTAGGCATTGAGTGTGGTCTACTCACTCAATGCAAAACAACTTTTAGCATTGAGTGTTGTTGTGCCTGTCAACGCCATAGAAAAGTTGGGAAAAATTTTAACTAAGTCCACTAACATTGAGTGTAGCTTACTCACTCAATGCCATGATAAAAAAATCTATCTAAGTAGTAAGGCGTTGAGTGTAGCTTACTCACTCAACGCCATGGAGCAATAACGTTGATTGAATCTTTGCTTATGAGTTTTCAGACACAGAAATTTGGCTAAGTCCAAATACGTCGATTGCTTTTACTTTTCGTCGAGCTGAACTCTGAGTTTGTCGAACTGAGTTCAGAGTTTGTCGAACCGAGTTCAGAGTTTGTCGAACCAAGTTCAGAGTTCATCAAACTGAGTTCAGAGTTCGTCAAACTGATCTTTGACATTTGGCTTAATGCCTTAGTGGTAGGTATGTGTGACCTGTGAGGTCTTGCAAGATCTATGATGTAAGATCTTAAAGAGCCAAGTTTTGGGGGAAGCGCCTAGTCTAACACACTGTTAAAAAGGCATAGAGGGATAGTGGATGTACCCAAGATTATGGAACCACTATAAAATTGTTGAGTCGTCTGTGATTATTCTTGAAAGCTAAAACTAACCTAATCACTACGCACAGAAATCAGCTAACAAGTAAGAAGATTGAAATAGAGACAAAAACCTATTCACCCCCTCCCTCTAGGTGTTTAGCTAGCCCTGAAAACAAAACTTTCAAGTGGTATCAGAGGGAGGTTACTCTTTCAAGGTTTAACAGTCTGAGTAGATCTTTATGGTTAGTTAGAAGTCTATCTCTATGGGTTTAGGAATGAACAATAAGGATCTTAGTGCTGTGAGGCTTCCAATCTATAGGAAGGAAGACTTCAGCATTTGGAAAGCAAGAGTGAGGCAGTTTATGGAAGCTGCTGACCTTAGGATGTATACTACAGTCGAAGAGGGACCATTCATCGCAATGAAGGTCTCAACACTGGATGCAAAGGTCCGGACACCCAAGACACATGATGAGATGACTAAGGATGAGTTTGTCCTGGCCTCAATAGACAAGAGAGCAAAGAATATAATTATGAGTGTTGTTGATGACTCTATGCTTCAAAACCTGATCCATTGCACAACAATAAAGGAAATATGGGACACATTGGTGATCTACATGGAGGGGATATATGAAGTTCGATATGATAGGAAGTCCATGCTCAACCAAGAGTATGAGGCTTTTAGGCAATCTAAGGGGGACAACATAACCACCAGTTATGAAAAGTTCTTTAGGACTGTGAATGAACTGAAGACTTATGGAAGGGTATTCAGTCACTATGAACTAAATGACAAGTTCCTTAGATCTCTTACTAGAGATTAGGATACAAATATCTATGCCATCAGAGAAGTGGCAAACTTGGGTAACACTGCTCCTCACACCCTCTTTGGGAAGCTGCAATTATATGAGATGTAGCTGGCTATCAGGAAAGAAGAGGAGAACCACAGCAAGCCTCGGGCAAGAGACAAGACTGTAGCATTCAAAGTTGAAGTCTCCGACAACATCAGAAGAAAGTCTCCCTCTCCACCAAGGAGAGATGCTGAATCTGATTCTGGAAGATCAGAGAAAAGCACATCAGACTGCCAATGGTCTGAAGAAGATTTTGCTGCCTTATCCAGGCAATTCCAGAAGTTCATGAAGAAGAAGCACTGGAGAGGTCGGCCTTCCTCCTCCTATCATCCCAAGGATTACTACTACAAGGGCAGGAGGAAATCGTCTAAGGAGGACAGGTATGGTTCCAAAACTAGTAAACAGGTTTCATCTAACATGACTTGTTATCATTGTAGAAAGCCTTATCATGTAACAGCCGACTGCCCAATAAAAAGAAGGGAACATGGTGAGAAAAAAGGACCACCAGCAAAAAGGCAAGAAGGAGAAATCCCTCATTACTAAGAAGCAAAGAAGCTATACTGACACCTCCTGATCAGAGTCAGAAAAAGAAGAAGAAGCTTATATAGGGCTGTACTCTACTGAAGATGGAGCTGTAGAAGTAGACTGCAATAAAAGGCTGGCTGCTATAGAAGAAGAAGCTGAGAAGGTTCTTCTTGCTACCAGTGTTGAAGTCAGGGCCCCTCTATCACAGTTTGATGGTGATTCAGAGGTGGATTATGAAGAAGACAACTACTGCCTTGGGCTGATGGCTAGGTCTGATGAAGAACTCAGCCAGGATCAGCCTGATCTAAGGAAGGTAATCTCTTTTACTAGCTCTTCTAGAACAGATTATGAATCAATTCCAGATTTTTGTGCCTTTGTATCAAATTATGATGATGGATCAGAATCTGAAGGAGACATCAGTCAATTGATTAATAACTATGGTGCACTCCTGCAGGCTCTAATGAAAAGCAAGCTCCTGGCTAAACAATAAGCTTAGGAAATTGCTTCTCTTTAGCTTGTTGTTTCAGAATCAGCAAAACTATTGGATCTGAAGATCCAAGAAGTCAGCAAATTGAAGAATGTAACAATCATTCAGATGAGCACCATAACCTTCGAGAATAACCATATCAGGAATCTTGAAGGAAAGCTCCAAAAAGAGAGGGAGCTAGTGGCTAGCTACTCCAAGCCTAGCACAGTGCTACCCTTGATAGACTCTTTCTCCTCCCAAAAGGGAAAGAAAGGGTTGGGTTTCAAGGGAAGGACAAGAGCTGACAATCCTACGGGAAAGGGCAAAGCTCAAGTGTAGCCACTAGCCTCTAAGCCTCCTCTTAAATTTAATAAAGTGCAATTACCTTCTAACAGACATGACTACGAGTGTATTTATGGTCACTGGAAGAATGCTAGACACTCTAGTGTGAATAAAGATGTTCCACAATATGGTGGTAGATACAATAAGGGTACAAGTGACTTTAAGGAAGCCTATGAGAAAATACAAATGACCCATCATAGACCATTTGTGTTTGGTGCACCAACCCCTTTAGTCAAGGATAAAGCTACTGACTGTTCTCCAGATCTTCCAGCTGACTCTGAGACAAAGGGAAAGGCTGTTAGTAGATCAGACCTGGGCATCTCTATGACCATAAAGAGTATGCTTTCTGGAAAAAAAAAGCAGCTACTAGAAGGGCTCAAGATATCCCAAGCACTTCTACTGCAATACCCACCACTTGTCAAACTGGGGATAGGAAACTAAAGAACAGGGTTGTTGTTGCTCCTTCTAGATTAAGAGCTGCTGTTAACACAATAACTAGACCTGCTCTGAAAATAAGGTACAACATCCTTGAGTGTTGGTGATGTGGCATAATAGGCCACTTTACTATTGATTGCTGGCATAATCATAGTGTGCAGAGAGCCAATGTTAGATTGTCTGTCAGAAAAGCTGCAGACATGCATAGTCATTTTCAACCTAACCTGCACATAGGACCCAATAAAAATTGGGGTCCTAAGGTTAACTGATTTCTTTCTTGCAGGTTAGTCTAAGTGCTGATACACCTATATAGTACTTGGACAGTGGATGTTCCAGGCACTTGACTGGAACAAGGAGCATGTTGAATTGTTATGCTCTAGTAAGGAATGGACCAAAGTTTATCTTTTGTGGGTCAGAAAAAGGGGTGACTAGAGGTTGTGGTAAGATCTCTAATGGCATAGTCACTATCACTATAGTAGCCTATATGGAAGGGTTGCAACACAACCTGATAAGCATCAGCCAACTCTGTGATCTTGGCTATGACATAGTATTCCACAAGGATGAGTGCCAAATTAGGAGGCTAAGTGACCAAGAGGTCATCTTAACAGGCACTAGGAGTTGAAATGTTTACTTTTTAGTTTTCCCATGCATAAGAAAAGACTCGCCTGTATGCCTAGTTGCATATGAGAAAGCATCTTCCCGTATCTTGTGGCACAAGAGGCTACCCTATCTGAATTATAGGACCATAGGCAAGCTATTCAACAATGAGCTTGTTAGGAATTACCCTAAGTTTATATGCACTAAGGAGGGTATCTGCTCTACATGCCAAAAGGGAAAACATACTAAGACCTCCTTCAATAGCATTGGCACCAAAGACTCATTGAGGTGCTTATACCTCATGCACATGGATCTGTTTGTCCTATGCCAATTCAAAGTCTAGGTAGGAAAGTCTACACCCTTATAGTTATTGATGAATTTTCCAGATTTGCCTGGGTGTTCTTTCTAAGGAAGAAATCTGAAACCCCTGATGTCTTCCAGACATTTGTCAAGCAAATTCAAAATGAATTCAACAATACTGTGGTCAAAATCATAAGTGACATTGGGACTGAGTTTCAGTCTGAGTGCATGATAAGGTTCTGTGAAGAGCAAGAGATTCATCAAGAATTCTCCTCTCCTAGAACACCCCAATAAAATGGAATTACTGAGAGGAAAAATAAGACTCTCATAGCGGCTGGTTGAACCTTATTAAGTGACTCATCTCTCCCAGAATACTTCTTGGCTGAGGCAGTTAACACTGCATGCAATATCCTTAATAGGGCTTCTATCACCAAGAGCCACAAGAAGACTCCCTATGAGATCTTGAAGGGCAGAAAACCAAACCTGAGCTATTTCAGGATCTTTGATTGCAAGTGTTATGTGCTCAACAATGGAAAAGTCCATTTAACTAAGTTTGCTGCCAAGTCCCATGAAGGGATCTTTATTGGGTACAATACTCATAGTAAGGCATATAAAATCTACAATTTAACTAGCCAAGTTGTAGAAGAGTCAATACATGTTGTTTTTGATGAATCCAACATGGTTAATAGTGAGCTGCCTAGTTCCTCCTCTTATAGTATTGTAGGTACAGATTAGATGATGGAAATGCTGACCATCAAGGAAGCTACCCCCACAGTCCAAGATAATGATGATGGACTATCCATTCCAAGAGAATGGCAAGACATACCTGAAGAAATTGAAGACCAGCTAGCTGAAAACCCTGAAGATCAGCAAGCTGCAGTTAAATTGCCTCCAGCTACCAAGCATCTAAGGGACCATACAACACTCCAAATCTTTGGTAATGCAAATTATGGAGTCCAGACCAGAAGCAGGAGCATGAATATAGTTCTCTACTCAAGATTTTTGTCTCAAGAAGAACCCAAGAAGTTTGAAGAAGCAATTAAGGACTAATTATGGATTGGAGCAATATAAGAAGAATGTGATCAATTTAAGAGATGTACGATCTGGAAGTTGGTTCCCAGACTACAAGGACAAAATGTCATGGGGACCAAATGGATCTACATGAACAAATTAGATTAAGATGACATCATTATCAAGAATAAAGCTAGACTAATGACTAAAGGCTATCGACAAGAAGAAGGCATAGACTGCGACCAGACCTTTTCCCTAATAGCCAGATTGGAAGCAATAAGGATATTCCTTGCATTTGTTGCCTATCAGGGATTCAGAGTCTACTAGATGGATGTCAAGTCAGCATTCTTGAATGGGGACCTAAAAGAGGAAGTATATGTGGATCAGCCACTAGGTTTTGTGGATCCTAACTCTCCAAAGTTTGTGTATAAGCTTAGGAAAGCTCTATATGGGCTAAAGAAAGCCCCTAGGGCTTGGTATGAAACCTTGTCCAGCTTCCTCATTGAGAACAAATTCTCAAAGGGGAAGATAGACAAGACCATATTCCTAAGGGAATTAAAGGGCAAGCTTATCCTAGTCCAGATATATGTCGATGAAATTATCTTTGGATCTACTGATGACAACCTTTGCAGGAAGTTTGCTAAACTTATGCAAGGGAAGTTTGAAATGAGCAGTATGGGTGAGCTCAAGTTCTTCTTGGGAATACAAGTAAGACAGACTGATGATGGCTTGTCCATATCCCAGTCCAAGTTCACTAGGGAGCTAATCAAGAAATATGTTATGGAGAATGCCTCCACCATGAGAACTCCCATGGGGTCAAGTATGCCTATAGGCAAAGATGAGGAACGAAAACCTGTTAATGAGTCTTTGTATAGAGGGATAATTGGCTCCCTTCTATACCTAACTGCTAGTAGGCTTGACATCATGTATGTTACATATGTCTGTGTTAGGTATCTGGCCTTCCCTACAAAATATCAATACTCTAATGAAAAAAGAATCTTGAGGTATCTTAAGGGCATACCAGATCTTCTCCTATGGTACCCTATAAATAGGGATTTTGATCTAATAGGATTTTTAGATGCAGATTTTGAAGGCTGCAAAGAAGACAAGAAAAGCACTACTGGAACCGCAAAAAGGCTAGTATCTTGGAGCAGCAAAAAGCAAACTAGTATGGCTAGTATCTTGGAGCAGCAAAAAGCAAACTAGTATGGCTATATCCACTGTTGAGTCAGAGTACATATCAGCAAGCAGCTGTTATGCTCAGATGCTGTGGATCCAACATCAGCTCAAGGATTACAACCTTCAGGTAAGTAGAACTCCTCCGTACTGTGATTCTACAAGTGATATTTCTATTGCTAGGAATACTGTCTCACATAGTAGGACTAAGCACATAGAAATTAGATATCATTTTATTAGGGAGCATGTGGAGAAGAAAGACATCAGTCTTGAGTTTGTCCCCACAGACAAGCAAGTGGCTTATATCTTCACTAAGCCATTAGATGAAGCAAAGTTCAACACCTTCAAATTTGGGTTGGGTATGTTGAAATTGGCCTAGCTTCAAGAACTCCCTTTTATATTTTTTTATGGTATAGGTATTGTTCCTCTTATAGGAGATAGATACTCCCCACTGGTATCAGTTAATTGATGCTTTTATTGAGGGGGAGTAAGTTACTATAGAAGGGCCAACCCCTATCTGCCTATTCTGTAGAAGTCAAAAAGGGGGAGAGAAGGTCATAACAAGGGAGAGAGATGCCATGGGGGAGAAGGACATATCCTGTCATCCAGAGAAGGACATGTGGCAACTAAGGGATAAGGAGATGATCACTATCATACAGCAAACCCAAGGGGAGAAAGAGTTATTCCCATATAGGGGAGAAAGTGATCAAGACACTCAAGTAAGGACAAATACCTTGCAATAAAATAGGGGGAGTAGGTGACGCTCACCATACAGGCAGGAAATGAGGTACACTTCCTTATGCTGTTATGTCAGAAATAAATATTTATTTTGCTGTATAGGTTGTGTAAGTCATTGACCAAGGAAAAAAATAATTTGGATAAGGGTTTTGACTTTTTCCAGTTGTGGGAGATTGTTGGGTCCATTGTTCCCAATGTCCCTGATTTGTGAGAAGTCAAACAGGTCAATGTCACACACATCAACTGTATTAGATGTGTATTTGAGGTCATGAGTGCAGGTTAGTCCATATCACATTGATTGAACAAGTGGACACAACAATTGGCTGCTGGACATTGAAAAAATCCACTAAGTCTACAGGAGTTGAGTGGAGCAAGCTCACTCAATGCCAGAGGTAAGAAATCAATATTATCTAACTGGAAATTCGCCTAAGTCCACATGCATTGAGTGAGTAGAGCTCACTCAATGTCATATAACAAATGACGCTGATTCTATCTTAGCCTAACTAGTAGATAGCCAAAAATATGGCTAAGTACACAGACATTGAGTGTAGTCTACTCACTCAATGCCATACAGCAAAAAGCTATGAGTCAAGCTGAGTCAGTCAAAGCCTAGAGAAATAGGCTGAAAATGATGCTAAGCCCACAGGCGTATAGTGTGGTCTACTCACTCAATGTCATACAGCTTTTAGCATTGAGTATTGTTGTGTCTATCAACTCCACAGAAAAGTTGGGCAAAATTTTAACTAAGTCCACTAGCATTGAGTGTAGCTTACTCACTCAACGCTATGACATAAAATCTATCTAAGTAGCAAGACATTGAGTGTAGCTTACTCACTCAACGCCATGGAGCAATAGCGTTGACTGTATCCTTGCTTATGTGTTTTCAGACATACAAATTTGGCTAAGTCCGAATGCGTCGATTGCTTTTACTTTTCAACGAGCTGAACTCTGAGTTCGTCGAATTGAGTTCAGAGTTCGTCGAACTGAGTTAAGAGTGTCGAACTAAGTTCAGAGTTCGTCAAACTGAGCTTTAACATTTTCGTCGAGCTGAACTCTGAGTTCGTCGAACTGAGTTTTGAGTTCGTCGAACTGAGCTTTCACATTTTTCTCGAGCTGAACTCTAAGTTCGTCGAACTGAGTTTTGAGTTCGTCGAACTGAGCTTTCACGTTTTCGTCGAGCTGAACTCTGAGTTCATCGAACTGAGTTTTGACTTCGTCGAACTAAGGCTTTCTAAGTCTTTTAGCATTGAGTGAAGGTTGCTCACTCAACGCCTTTACTACTAATGCTTGAATTTTGTCTAAGTCCACAAATGCTGAGTCATACTGGCGTCAACAAAGTCAAAAAGTCAACCAAAATTCAAATGTTGCGGGATTGCAACCAGAGGCGCTGGCGGCCAGCTGTCATCATCCTCTGCACTTGGAAAGATATATTTTCGTATTTAAGTGTTGGGGCCCACACAGAGCAAAGAGCCGTTGAATCAAGAGTAAATGGAAAGAATGTGTTGTATAGCTAAATCTCAGCCATCAATCCTGGTGATGGGCCCACTGTTCGATTGGCCATCAAAGAATAAAAAGAAGCAAATCGACTAGAGCAAACAATCAAATGTAATCCTTGTCTAAGTTTTCTGAAAATAAAAGAGCGACCGAACTTCATCTTCTTCCTTGCCTTTCTTGTCGAGTCTGAAGAAGCTATTCTACACAAAAAACTTAGCAGAGGAAAGAGATAGTTGAAGCAATCACCATTTGCAATATAAGGTTCAAAAGCAATTTTGAGGAAGCAAATCTACAAGCTCTGCAAAGAAATGATAGATGTTTGAAGAAAGATTCAACTGCCGACTTTATTATCTTCAACAACAAAAGTTTGGGTTGATATCTGCTTAGTCCAGGAAGAAGTAGACACAGAGTTCTTGCTATGGTGTCTAATCAAATAACCTTTTATTTCTTCTGTATAGATTCTTTGTGAGTCTGAAGTTGTAAGCATATGTTATAAAGGATAAGATCTGTGTGACCTGTGGTTTGTCTTAGTGCCAAGTGAAATGTCTTTGTGACCTGTGGTTTGGCTTACTTCCTAAGTGGTAGGTCTGTGTGACCTGTGAGGTCCCGCGGGATCTGTGTTGTAAGCTCTTAAAGAGCCGAGTTTTGGGGAAAGAGCCTAGTCTAACACATTGTTAGAAAGGCACAGAGGGATAGTGGACGTACCCAAGATTGGGGAACCACTATAAAATTGTTGATTCGTCTGTGATTGTTCTTGAAAGCTAAAACTAACCTAATCACTAAGCACAGAAATTGGCTAACAAGTAAGAAGATTCAAATAGAGACAAAAACCTATTCACCCCCCCCCCTCTCTAGGTGTTTAGCTAGCCTTGAAAACAAGACTTTCATGATAGATAGGGTTCATCAATGTCTTCACTGTCCTCTTGGTCACAAGCATCTTTGCCTCCTGGATCAGATTTAGAACCAGACTCTTCCAAAATAAATTTCTTTGCCTTTGCACTGCTCTTATCCTTCTTATACTTGACAACTTGACTTTTAGGCAAAACTCTGGTGAACCTCTCAAGAGTTTTAATTTCCATTCTCTTCATGTAGTGAATCTTTACACCTAGCTTCTTGTTATAATGCCCAGAGTAAGCAATTATCTGACAAAGAGAAATAATTCTGCCTAAGTTTGGAACTTGAAGGCAGTCAATCAGCTTCTAGAATATTACAAAAGCCCAATTTTCCCTTTTCTGAAGTATAACTCTTGTGATCAGCTCAAACATAGACTTGGAGAAAATATCATGGGAACCTGTATTGCATAGGATTGCTTTTCCAATGATATCATCTAGAAGCTTTCCTCTCTAGTTGAAGAACTTTCTTTTCATAGATCCATATCTCTCTCCACTAAACTCCCACAAGTCCAATGTATCTACTATATCTTGTAGTCAAATATCCTGGTCCTTTTCTATGTCAATAGAAGGAAGGAGTAAGTCTTGGGCAATCCTATTAGGGGTAATCTTAATCTTAGCAACCCCTATCTTGCTTTAAATTGACTTTCTAGATGAAGAAACTTTAACATTGGATAAGAGTTTTAACACTTCATCTTTCAGGATTGGAGTTGTTTTTGATAGAACAAATTCTAAGCCGACAGCTTCTAATATCCTGATGACTTCTTTAATTTCTTTAAAAGCATGCTGGAATCCTTATCAAATTACCTCATATCCTTGTGAAGGAATTTTGTCTGCTTTTAGCGCCATGGGATTTTATTTCTTAATTTATGATAGCGCTGAGAACGACGGAACAAATTCGACAGCATTCTAGGGTTTACGTTTTATGTTATCAACTAAACCATGGCTATATATATATTTTTTAATTTAATATATATTTAACAAGGTTTAAAAAGCAATCAAAATGCCATATAGCTAGGATGATCATTAAAATGATTAAACGGCTAAAAATGATTGAAAAATTAAATACAGCAGCCCTTCTGGATGGTATCGTAGAGACAGAGAGATATACCATTGAGTATTTACTCACTTGTCTCCACAGTATAGCTGAGAATTTCTCAGCTAATCTCCACTGCATAACTCGGCTTACATGTCTATAAAATTGACAGACTAACATATGATAATGAGGTAATTTACTAATACTAATGATAGATGTCAACCATGGTTATCTACCTAACATGCTACTAAGCGTATGTTCTTGTGGCTAACAGAAGTAAATGTTATCAGAACTATGTTCTGTTAACTAATAAAATAATTTGCAGGAACATTGATTATAAAACATGAAAATTAGAATGATAAAATAAAGATAAACTATTCTATGTTAATCTTAACTCAATCTTGAAAAAAATTGAACTTTGCCTCATCTAGTGACTTAGTAAAGATATCTACTACGTGTTTGTCTATAAGGACAAATTCAAGATAGATATCCTTATTCTCAACATGTTCTCTAATAAAATGATATCTTATTTCTATGTGCTTAGTCCTACTATGTGATACATGATTCTTAGCAATAGAAATAACATTTGATGAGCCATAAAATCTGGGAGTGTTACTTACCTAGATGTTGTAATCATGTAGCTGATGCTGAATCCATAAAGGTTGTGCATAACAACTTCCTGTTGAGATATACTCTGACTCAATTATGGATATATGCACACTAGTCTGCTCCTTGCTACTCCAGGATATCAATCTCCTTCCAAGAAATTGACAAGTTCCATTTATGATCTTGTCTTCTTTACAACCTGCAAATTTTGCATCTAAGTACCCAATTAGTTCAAAGTCATTATTCCTATGGTACCACAAGATGTTGGCTGCCCTTAATGTATCTCATAAATACTCTTTGCAGCTGAGCAGTGAAATTCCTTACGGTATGTCTAATACCTAGCACAAACACATGTTACATACATAATATCAGGTCTACTTGCAGTCAAATATAATAAAGATCCAATGATACACCTATATATGGATTCATCAAAAGGTTTTCCTTTCTAATCCTTGTCCAAAGATATATTTGATCTCATAGGAGTTTTCATGGTAGAAGCTCATGTCATCCCAAAATTTTTAATTAGTTCTCTAGTGTACTTGGTCTGAGAGATGGAAATTTTCTCATCAGACGGTTTCACATGGAGACCTAAAAATTACTTTAGCTCTCATTCAAACTCCCCATGCATGAGGTTGGCAAACCTATTGCAAAGGTTGCCATTAGTAAACCCAAATATTATGTCATCAACATAAATTTGGACTAAGAGTCTCTTGCCCTTTGTTTCCCTTAGGAATAATGTGCTATCTACCTTACCCCTTAAGAACTTGTTCTTAATGAGAAAGTTGGATAGGGTTTCATACCAAGCCCTAGGGGCTTGCATTAACCCATATAAAGCTTTTCTAAGAAATTAAACATGAGAGGTTAGGGTTGAATGCACAAAACTTAAGGGTTGCTCCACATATACCTCCTCCTTTAGAATTCCATTTAGGAATGATGATTTTACATCCATATGATAGACCTCGAATCCTTTGAAGACATCATCGGAAAGGAACATCCTTATTGCCACTAGCCTTGCAATTGGAGCAAAAATTTTCTCAAAGTTTATGCCCTCCTCTTGTCTATAACCCTTAACTACTAATCTGGCTTTGTTATTTACTACTATACCATTCTCATCCATCTTGTTTCTGAAGATCCACTTGGTGCTAATGATGTTGTGTCCCTATGGCCTTGGCACAAACTTCCATACCTTATATCTTTTGAACTGGCATAGTTCTTCTTGCATTACACTGATCCAGAAGGGGTCCATGTTGGCATCTTCAAATTTCTTTGGTTCCACCTGAGACAGGAAGCTCAGAAAGAGAGCTTTATTGTGTATTCTGCTTTTGGTGGTGACTCCTTGACTGAAATCTCCAATTATGAGAGTGTTGAGATGATCTCTCATATTTTTGGTTATAGTAGAAAATTTGGCAGCATCAGGCTGGCCTGCTGGAATGCCACCAGCATTTATTCTTCATCAGCAGCTTCCTGAATTCCATCAGCTAGCTGAATTTCCACACTAAGCACTTCAATTTGAGAAGAATTTCTACTTGAGCTTGGCTTGTCTTGAATATAAAAATCTTGTATATTAAGCCCATAACCTACATTGTTAGTAACATTAGATCTACCCTTGTATACCAGACTAGACTCATCAAAAATAATATGCATTGATTCTTCTACAATAAGGGCTTTCTCGTTGAATACTATATATACTATACTATGAGAGATATGTTCAACAAGGGTCCCCACACAACATTTCTCAAGAAATTTAGTTAACTGAGTTTTTTCATTGTTTAAAATATTGCATTTACAACCAAAGATTATAAAATAAGATATGGTTTATTTTCTACCTTTCGATAGTTCATAGGGAGTTTTACTGTGGTCTTTATTGATAGAAGCCCTATTTAGAACATGACATGCAATATTGATTGCCTCAGCCCAAAAATATTCTAGTAGTGAGGAATCACTAAGCATGATTTTGTCAACCTCAATCAAAGTCCTATTCTTTCTCACTGCCATCCCATTTTGTTATAGAGTTCTGGGAGAAGAGAAATCTTGGGTGATACCAAGTTCTTGATAGTACCTTGTCATGGCTCCAGACTGAAATTCTATATCATGGTCACTTTTTAGTTTGACCACAGAACATTCTATCTCATTCTGTATTGTCTTAACATATATAATGAAGACATCTAAGATATCTGACTTCTTCTTAAGGTATAATACCCATGTATACCTATAGTGATCATCAACAATCACAAAGATATACAACTTACCTCCTAAACTTTGAATAGACATAGGAACAAATAGATCCATATGTAACAGATAAAGACATCTCTTAGATTTTTGGGGAGCTAAGCTCTTAAAGGTGGCCCTTGTTTGCTTAACCATCTGACATGAAGGATAGGGACCCTTTTTAACACATTTTAAATTAGGATAATCCCTAACTAAATTCTCAAAAAACAACTTATTAATTGTCTTATAATTAATGTGAGAAAGTATCTTGTGCCATTGAACACAAAAAGACTCTCCCTCATTAGCTACTAGACAAACAGGAATAGTATAATTACAAATGAAATCTAAATAATAAACATTTCCACTTCATGTGCCTGAGAGAATAGTCTCTAAGTCAATTGACCTTTTTAATCAAACACTTATCATTGTGGAATTCAATGACATAACCTAAGTCACATAGTTGACTTATGCTTACAAGGTTGTGTTGCAACCCTTCAATATAAGCTACCCTTTTGATAGAGATTGAAGATCATATCATATCCCTTGGTGACTCCTCTGTCAGAGCCTCCAAAAATGATCTTTGGTCCATTCTTCACAGGAGAATTATCCTTTAGAAGACTTCTAGTTCCTGTCATTAGCCTTGAGCAACCATTGTTCAAGTACCAAATTTGCTTTAGGTTGGTACTTGGATAATCCTGCAAGAGATAATTTATTTTATCTTAGGAGTCCAATTGAATTATGGTCTCAATTTCTTGTTAGCAGTAAAAGGAATATTTCTGCATATAACTACCTTAGAAGGAAAGCTTATCTTTATATTAGACACGTTAATGTTGTGCCAACAATCAATGGAAAAGTGTCCCACCTTATCACAATACTGAAACCCATGGATGTTTTACCTTCTCTTATGAACATTTCTCAATATAGATTGTGCATCTGAATGCTTATGTTCAACAGAGAAAGCAACATCATTTTTTCCTTTCCCTCTAGCTAGTGTCTGGCAGTTTACTCGACGGTAATCAATCTTACTACCGGTTTGACAACAAAAAATGTCACCTTGGTATCTGATATGGTGTTGATGGCATCTAATATGGCCTTGTTAGAGTGGATTACTATCTTACCACTAGCTAGCTTTTTTGCTGGAAGGGATTGGGAAGATGATACTTTCTTACCCTTGTGTATAGGGGTTGGAGTACAAAACACTAATTGTTCATAATGAGCTATTTGGAATTCCACATGAGGGAGCTTTTAAAGTGCTCATCCCCATACCCTTTCTCCCTCCATAGTTAGGTGCATTTTTTCCCTTACTATTGGAACTTCCATTCTTCCAGTGACCATATATTTTATCATGGTCATATCTATTGGAAGGAAGTAAGACCTTCTAAAAGGTAGTCTGAGGCTTAACATGAGGCTTGACCTTGCCTCTATTCCAAGCAGTTTCCTCCCTTCTATTGAAGCCCAATCCCCTCCTATTTTTTTGGGAGGAGAAGGGGTCAATGATTGGCAATGCATACTGTGTCTTAGAGAATTGGTCCACTAGCTTCCTCTCTTTGAGGAGATTCTCTTCAAGATCCTTAAAGATCTTGCTCTTCTATCCTATGGTGCTAACTTGGATGAAAATGATTGCTTTCAGGCAGCTTAGTTCTCTGAACATCTGAGCTAGCTGAGAAGTTAACACAGATTGCATAGATTTAGCCTGCTGTAGAGAAGCAATCTCTTCAGCTTGCCTCTTGAAAAGCTTCTTGCTCTTCTTCAGAACTTTCAAGAGAACACCATATTAATCAATCAATTGATTGACATCCTATTAAGATTCTGATCCATCCTCATCATTAGATGAATATGATTCTTCATAATTTGGGTAGTTTTATACTCAGATTCAGAAGAAGAGATGGAAAGAATCACTACCTCATTAGGATCAAATTCCTCCTGATCATCTTCAGTCATGGCCATTAAGCCACATCATCCTTATTCTTCATCATCCTCCTCATTGTCACTATTTTGATGTGATAGAGGAGCTCTAATTCCTATCATGGCAGCTGGATAAACATAATCTTCAGTAGTAACATAATGCCCAATATAGTCTTCTTCTTCATCTATATATTTCGAAGAGTCTAAGTTACTTTGACTCCAGCTCTTCTCCTTTTTAGCAAGGAAAGTCTTTTCATACTTCTTGATCTTGTGGTGATGCTTTCTGTCACCATCATTCTTCTTCTCCTTTATCTTGACTGGGCAGTCAGCAATGACATGTCCAGTCTTATTGCAACAATAGTAAACAATGTTAGTAGAAATATGTTTACTAGATTGAAAAGCATACATGTCCCCTTTGGAGATATATTATTCTTTATCAGATCTTCTGAAGTCCTTTTATTAGTTTGAAGAGGAGGAAGGTTTGCACTTCCATTACTTCCTCTTCATCATATTCTTGAACTGCCTAGAGAAGGAAGCAAATTCCCCATCAGACATATCAACATCTGATGTGTTGGGTTCAGAAGATTCTGACTCAATGGCTTTCCTAGGTGGAGAGGGGATTCTCTCCTTATTCTTCCTTGACCCTTCAACCTTGAGGGACACAACCTTCTTCTTCTGGGGATACTTGGCAGCAACCTCCTCCTCCTTCCTTGCATTTAACTGCATCTTATATAAGAGCATCTTTCTAAACAGTGTGTGGGGAGGAATGCTGGCCAAGTTCCCCATCTCCCTGATGGCACAAATCTTGTTATCTCAGTCTCTAGTTAAAGATCTTATTAACTTATCATTACGCTCATAATTTGTGAATACTCTGTTATTGGTCTTCATCTCATTAACTTTCTGTAAGAACATTTCATAGTATTTAGCTATGCTATCTTTACTTATCTGAAAGGGGGAGAACAGTTATCTTATTTCTCAGAGTTTTCTCAAGAGGGGGAGGGGGGTTGGGTGAATAGAGAATAAAATTTATTTTAGAATTTAACTATTAAACTTTACAAAATTTGCACATTCACAAGTTAATGACCGAATGATATGCAGATGATTAAGATCACAAAATAATAAATGAAAAATGACAGAAAATATAAAGCACAGGAGACACAGAAATTTATAGTCATTCCCAAAAATTTGGGTACATCCACTCTTCTATCACCTTGGTAGGAATTCGCTATCAATAGTGACTAAGTCTTTTGATAAGGAGACTCTTAGAACCGATCACTAGATCTTGAACCAATACAATATATGAGTCTTTTGATAAGAAAACTCTAAGAACCAATCGCTGAATCCTTTGAAGAGGAATTCTAAAAACTCTTTTCTCAAAGTGAACAAGATTTAGAATGATAAAATGAAAGAAGATTTGATGTAGATGTAATCTTCTTGTTGTGTCCTCTTAATAGATTTCAGAGGACTTATTGAGATTATCTCTGGAACTTCTGATGAAACATTGTGTATGAAGATCACAATGATTATAATCCTTGATTTTAGATGATCCTTTAATCTTCTCTAAATCTGTTACAGCAAGCTCTTGAGAAGAAGAAAAACTATTTTTCTTTTGTAGATTCAGGAATATGATGTTAATTGATAGATTTAAGAAAGAACTTCAAACACATGATAATCCTCCTTTCTTTCTCTATTGAATTTGATGTTAATCAACTGATTCAAGGATGAACTTCAAACGCAGATGATAATCCTCGTGTCTTTCTCTGTCGAATTCTATCTATCAAAGCCACGATCTGATTTATCTGTTATGATTGTATTTCTGTTGATCCTATGATTGATTTATATGTATGTATATCGTTGTTGATGTCCTCAAGTATCTCAGTATATATATATAGCTTAGAATCTAACAACTCCAAGAAGATAATTAATCAATGATAACCTTTCTTGAATTAACTCTGATTAAATTCTCAAAATATTCTTTGTTCAGATAATTACTCGACGTAACATCGAGTTCTTATCAAAGTAACATCGACTTCTGGCTTCATTCAAATAGTATGTCAAAGCAACTCTGTAATTGATGGTGCGTCGACATCGTATCGATGTATGTGTCGATTTCATTCTCAAAGATCATCGACTTCATCATACATTGATGCTCTAATTTCTATTCGAAGTAGTGCCGATTTCTAGTCAGATCTACGTCGACTTTAAGTTGACGTATGTTGATAAATCTTAACCTTTCTCTTGAATTTAGCGTGTCCTTCTCATGCCCTTTATATTATTGACATTGTAGGACTTCTTAAGACCAAATTACTCTATCTATACAATATGGGTAATTTCCCTAGGTTGTAAAATCATTTAGAGTAATTTGTTAAGGTAAATTATAAGGGTTTTTCCAACAATCTCCCTCTATTTAGCTTAACAAATTCTACAAAATTTCAAAGATTATTTTACAAATACAACTCAGTAAACATACAAAAATTTGACTCACAAAAATATGATATAAGCACAAAGAAAAGGACATAAGTATGAGAGAGACAACTGAAAATTTTGAGGCTTCCTGAATGAATATTTCAATATGGTTTTTGATGTACCTTTGAACAATAACTGATGCTTTTAAGAAGAAGGTTTCCTTTTTCTTGAAAACTTTTTCAGAACACCCTCTTCCTTTATTTGTCCATGCTCATTCTGTCCTTCTTTAGATTGACCTTCCTAATTTTGGCACTCCCCCCTGATTTGATGCAATATTTTCCACAGTATCTCCAGCAATAAAAAGTACATCCATTAAACTTCTCTGCTCTATCTCCCCCTGAACAGATGCATCATGCTGAAGACTTGATCATTATTCTGTACTGACTCCATTTATTCACTTGGCTCTTTGACTGTTTGTTCAGCAGGATCTGTATGCACTTGAATAATAAGTTCTGAGTTAAGTACTTGTTCATTAAGTTTAGCAGGTTCCTGAGCAATTTCATGAAGACCCTCATCCTCTTCTAAAGGCTCCATATGTTGGTCACTCTCAGATATCTCACCCTTATGAACCTCATGAGCTATGGAGATTAAGAAAGACTTGGTAACTTCTGAGGATACCAACTTATTTTGTACCTACTTTATTGAAACCTGAACTCCATTAATCTGTGTGAGCATCAGGTTAATTGAAGTTTTGCAATGTCATGCATGTTCTTCTATAAGGATAGTAAGAGATGCAATAGTTAGCTTTATAGTCTATTGAATAATATTCTCAACATTAAAGTTGACATTTGAAGATGCAATAACTTGATTATGATTATCATAAAGTGGTACTTTTGCAGTAGAGGTGTCCATATTTAATGTCTGTATATTACTTGAATCCAAAGTAATATGTTGTGATGGAGAAGGTGTTGTTTCTGCTAGTAGAACTATTTCATGAGAAAGATTTTGTAATGATAAAGATGGAGGTGTTGGGTACATTGGAAAATGTGTACCTGATTTGAAGAAGCCCAAACTAGCTCAATGATATACATCAAGGTGTATTTGATGTTTCTTTTTAGTTGACATGTGCAGGTGAAGGATTGATAAAGTATGCAGAAAAATTCTAAGTCCAAGTGTCGACACAGAGGAAGCAGTGTAGACACATAGAAGAAAATTGTCGACACAACACTGGGAAGCAGTGTCGACACATAGCAGTTAGTCTACAACTACACTGGGAAAAAGTGTCGACACAGAAGAAGTAAGTCGACACAACACTGGGAATTTGTGTCGACACAGAAGAAAAGCGTCGACCTCAACATTGGGAGAATGTGTCGACACAGAAGAAAATAGTCGACCTCAAGTTTGTTGACACCAGCAGAATGTGTCGACACAGAAGAAAATAGTCGACCTCAAGTTTGTCGACACCAGCAGAATGTGTCGACACAGAAGAAAATAGTCGACCTCAAGTTTGTCGACACCAGCAGAATGTGTCGACACATTATGATTAAGTCGACATATTATAGCAGAGTTAAAAAAAATTGAATGTGTCGACACCTGAAGGCTAAGTCGACACTTACTAAGTTATGATTCTACAACAACTGTGTCGACACACAGGACTTGTGTCGACACACTGAAGAGTTAAGACCAAGTTATTTTCAGAAGGAGCTGTGTCGACTCAAAGGCAACTTAGTCGACATCACTGAAGACTGTGTCGACACCAAAGTCAATTGTGTCGACACAAATAAACAGATGGTCTCGACACTTTCTGACAGACTGTCTCGACAACTTATGGTTCAAGACTAAGGCACAGGACTTGTTTGGAGACTTGACAGCTGAGGATTGCCACCAGTTAACTGAAGCTGTCAGACTTGTCAGAAAACGGTTAAAAACCGGATCAGCCGGTTACCATGAAGAAAGTCTATAAATAGACAGATTCAGAAGGAGAAAGCAACTATTGAAAAACATTGTTAAGAATCAAAAAATTGAGAAGGATTACGATCCAATTCATTTCAAGAAAGTGCTAGGCACTTAAGAAGATCTTCTCCGGGAGATCTAAGAAGACTATCTAAGGATAGATCAAAGAAGAGTTCTAATCAGAATTCAGAAGAATCATTCAAAGTGCTGGATAGAGAGAGATCAAGCCAGAATTTGAAGAAGAAGAAAGAAACCACCAGTGGATTCTCAAGAAGCTGTTTGGAAATCAACTCAGCTAAGTTCTTATTCAAGAAGCTTTGAAGAAAGCTCAGATACAGTTGATTGCATCAGCTGATCAAGAATTGTCTTGGCCTTTTCTCTCTCAACTTAGGCAAGACAGTTTAATAATCTTTTCTATATTTCTATAGGATCTGTTTACACAGATCTGAGTTGTAAGCCTATGTTATAAAGGCTGAGTGTAGGAGTGTTGAACTCTGAGTGGTAGGGCTGTTTGCCTGAGTGTAGGAGAAGGATTTTCTCTGAGTTGTAGGCCTTGGGGCAAGGCTGAGGTAGGGCAGTTGTGCCTGAGTTGTAGGAACCAGTTGGGTTCTGAGTTGTAGGATCTGTTGATCTGAGATAAGTGGAAGTTTGGCCGAATCTAGCATACTGCTAGATAGGTGAAGGGGGAAAGTGGATGTACCCAGACCTTGGGGAACCACTATAAAACATTGTGCAATCTGTGATGCTTTATTTTCTGTGATTGTTGTATTTATAGTGTTAGCTATTAAATTGAATTTTGCCTAGAAGTTTTCATAAGAGAAGCAGTACCTATTCACCCCCCCCCCTCTAGGTGTTTAGGCTGCCTTGAAAGTTAAACTATCAAGTGGTATCAGAGGGAGGTTCCTCAAAAAGGACTTAACAGTCTGAGGTAGATCTGAAAGGCAGATTCAAGATTCAAGAAGATGGGTTCTGGAGAGAATCATAAGGAGCTAGGGTCTATGAAATTACCCATATGCAAGAAGGAAATCTTTGGGATCTGGAAAGAAAGAGTCAGATTGTTTATGGAAGCATCTGACCCAAGGATTTACATCACAGTACAGGAAGGGCCCTTCATTCCAATGAAGATATCTGTTCTTGATGCAAATATCCAAATACCAAAGACTTATTCAGAAATGACCAAGGATGAAATCATCTTGGCAACCATGGACAAAAGGGCACAGAACATCATTGTTAGTGTCATAGATGATTCAACATTTCAAAATCTGATTCACTGCAAGACCTCCAAGGAGATGTGGGACACATTGATTGTCTACATGGAGGGATCTGAAGAAGTAAGGCTGGACAGAAAGTCTATGCTAAATCAGGAGTATGAAAGCTTTAGACAAGGAAAATCTGATAGCATAACTGAGTGCTATAAGAAATTCTATAGAATTGTGAATGAGCTAATATCCTATGGAAGAGTCTTCAATACCTATGAACTGAATGACAAATTCTTAAGATCCTTATCAAAGGATTGGGATACAAAGATCTGTGCCATGAGAGAAGTGGCTAAATTGGCAGAGATATCTCCTCCAACCCTGTTTGGAAAGTTGCTATCCTATAAAATGCAACTTATGGTAAGGAAGGAGGAAAGAAACTCAAGAGGAGAGCATAGAGAAAAGACTGTGGCATTTAATGCTGAAGCCACTAGAAAGAGTAGGAGGAAATCACCATCTCCTCCTAAAGAAGTTGAAGAAGATAGTTCTGAAAATTCAAATAAGGGTTCAGAAAGCTGTGATTCAGATGCAGACTTTGCTGCATTTACAAGGCAATTCCAAAGGTTCTTGAAAAAGAAGCAATGGAAGTCTAGGCCTTCCTCATCACAGCAAGTTGATGACTATTATCAGAAGAGAAGGTCATCATGGAAAGAGAAAAGCAGATCAAAGCCCAGCAAAGCCACTACTTCAAAGATTGTCTGCTATTGTTGCAATAGGCCTGGACATGTAGTGGCTGATTGTCCTGACAAAAGGAAGGAATCTTCAGAAAAGAAGAAGACTTATCAGAAAGGCAAGAAGGAGAAATCCTTTGTAGCAAAGAAAGATAAAAGTCTGTCAGACCAGTCAACTTCAGAATCAGGATCTGAAGCTGAAGCATATATTGGACTATATGCTGTATCTGAGGAAGAGGAGTTTATGCAGTTGCTAGACTCCATCAATGAACATCAATGCATGGGTTTGATGACAAGATCAGAAGAGGACATATGCCAGAATCAGTCTGGTCCTAATGAGGTAAACTGTCCTTCCTGTACATCTGTTTGTAGTACAAGTGAAGAATCAGCTACATCTGCATCAAGTGATGAAGATGCATCTGGATCTGAAGGAGATGTCTATCAGTTGATAGACAAGTATAGGGACTTGTTGCAGGCCCTTAAGAAAAGCAAGAACCTGGTTAAAACACAGGCTCAGGAAATTGCTGAACTAAGGATAGCAACAACTGAGTTAGAAAAAGTCCTTGATCAAAAATTAAATGAAATTGCCAAGCTGAAGAATATAACTATTATTCAGATGGGCACAATTAATTATACTAATGATCAAGTAAAGAGTCTGGAGGCCAGACTTAGAATTGAAAGGGATTTAGTGGCTAGTTACTCTAAGCCAAAATCTGTCTTACCCTTGATAGATGAATTTGTCACTCAGAAGGGTAAGGCTGGATTAGGATTTAAAGGTAACTCCAGGGCTGGCAGATTCAAAAGGAAAGGCAAAGCCTCTATTCAGCCACTAAACCTTTCAGTCCCCATAAAGTTTAGTAAGGAGAAAGTGCCTTCTAACATATATGATCATGAAGACATTCAAGGTCATATTAAGACAAATGTTCTGAAGAACAAGGGTGTTAAGGCAAGCAGGCCTACCTATGGTCATAAACCAAATGGTTTTGAGAAATCAGTAGGTGAAGTTGCAACAGCACCAGCAATGAACAGAAATTCTTCTGACAAGGATGTATCTAGGTCTAGATACAATAAGTTTGAATGTTGGTGCTGTGGCAAGAGGGGCCATTTTGCATTGGACTGCTGGTATAACACAAGTGTTATAAAGAATAAGAGTCTACCTGTTAGAAGAGGTTATGAGAACTTTATTAATGCTAACCTGAACCAAGGACCCAAGACTTACTTGGGTTCTAAGGGTAAGTAATTCTGTATTGCAGGTGAATCCAAGTAACCATGCCCCTATATGGTACTTGGATAGTGGCTGTTCCAGGCACATGACTGGAACAAAGGGGCTGCTGAAGGAGTATTCATCTGTCAAAGATGGACATAAAGTGATCTTTGGTGGATCTGAAAAAGGAGTCATCAAAGGGTTTGGTAACATTTCTTCTAACCTAATTACTATCACCCAAGTGGCCTATGTAAAAGGTTTGAAACATAATCTAATAAGCATAAGCCAGCTGAGTGATCTAGGATATGACATTTTATTTGGTAAGGATGGGTGTCATATCAAAAGGTCAAGTGATCAAGAGATCATTTTGACTGGGTATAGGAAGAGAAATGTATATTGCCTTAATTTTGAGTGTGAAAATAAGGCTTCCCCCATTTGTCTTGTAGCTGATGACAATGCTTCCCATTGTGTTAAGTGGCACAAGAGATTGGCTCATCTAAACTACAAGACAATTGGCCAACTCATTAGTAAAGAACTAGTGAGGAATGGGCCTCAAGTTAAGTGTATAAAGGAAGGGGTATGCTCAGCTTGTCAAAAGGGCAAGCAGACAAAATCCTCATTTCAAAGCCTTGAAAACAAGGATTCTGTGAGGTGCTTATACCTCTTGCATATGGATCTTTTTGGTCCTATGCCAGTTCATAGTCTAGGTAGGAAGGTCTACACTTTTGTGGTTGTAGATGACTATTCTAGATTTACATGGGTGTTCTTTCTAAGACAAAAATCTGAAACCCCAAGTGTACTACTTAATTTTGTAAAGCAAATTCAGAATGAACTGAATAGTACAGTGGTCAAAATCAGAAGTGATCATGGTACTGAATTTCATTCTGAAAGCATAACAAATTTGTGTAAAGACTTTGGGATTTTCCAAGAGTTCTCCTCACCAAGAACACCTCAGCAAAATGGAATTGCTGAAAGAAAGAATAGAACATTAATTGAAGCAGGTAGAACTCTATTGAGTGACACCTCTCTCCCAGAATATTTTTGGGCTGAGGCAGTTAACACTGCTTGTCATGTCATCAATAGGGCTTCTATCACCAAAAGCCACAGAATGACTCCCTATGAGATTGTGAAAGGCAGAAAACCAAATCTATCCTATTTTAGGATCTTTGGTTGCAAGTGCTATATACTTAACAATGACAAGTCATATTTGACTAAGTTTGCTGCCAAATCCCAGGATGGAATATTTGTTGGGTACAGCACAAATAGTAAGGCCTATAGAGTCTTCAACTTAACTACTCAAGTTGTTGAAGAATCTGTGCATGTTGTATTTGATGAAACAAGATTAATCAATAGTGAGTTGTCTTGTAGATCAAATGACTCAACAGGTATAAGCAAAAAGATGGACAAGCTCTCCATTGCTGAAGCTTCAAAGGAAGATGGAGCATTGGAAAATGAAGGCTACTGTCCAGGGGGAGTACAAGAGATAATGGAAACTGATGAAAACCAAGAGGCTCAGCAGAATGAAGAAGCTGGAGATGCTCAACCTGAAGGGAATCTTCCTCCAGCTATAAGATATCTAAGAGATCATCCAACTGATCAGATAATTGGTGATCCAAGACAAGGAGTGCAAACTAGAAGCAGAAATCAAAGCACAGTCTTGCATTCAAGTTTCTTGTCCCAGATGGAACCTAAGAAGTTTGAAGAAGCTATCCAAGACCAGCACTGGATTGATGCTATGCAAGAGGAGCTGAATCAATTTAGAAGATGCAAAGTCTAGGTGCTTGTTCCTAAACCAAGAGGCCACAACATAATTGGCACTAAGTGGATCTATAGGAACAAGCTGGATGAAAGTGGGATAATAGTGAAGAATAAAGCAAGATTGGTTGCAAAAGGATACAGGCAGGAAGAAGGGATTGACTTTGATCAAACATTTGCTCCAGTAGCAAGGCTGGAGGCAATCAGAATGTTCCTTGCCTATGCAGCCTACCAAGACTTCAAAGTATACCAGATGGATGTGAAGTCAGCATTTCTGAATGGTGATCTTAAAGAAGAAGTATATGTAGAGCAGCCATCAGGTTTTATAGATCCTCTTAAACCTGATTATGTGTATAAGCTTAGGAAAGCTTTGTATGGGTTAAAACAAACTCCAAGGGCTTGGTATGAAACCCTGTCTACCTTCCTCATTGAGAATAAATTCTCAAGAGGAAAGATAGACAAAACTCTATTCCTTAGGGAATCCAAAGGGAAGATCATCTTAGTCCAGATCTATGTTGATGACATAATCTTTGGATCTACTGAAAACAACCTTTGTAAAAAGTTTGCCAAACTTATGCAAGGGAAGTTTGAGATGAGCAGTATGGGAGAACTTAAGTTCTTCTTGGGACTCCAAGTAATACAGACTGATGATGGATTGTCCATATCCCAGTCTAAGTTCACCAAAGAATTAATTAAGAAGTATGGTATGGAGTCATCCTCCACCATGAGAACTCCTATGGGAACTAGTATGCCTATATGCAAAGATGAGACAGGTAAACCTGTTGATGAATCATTGTATAGAGGAATAGTTGGGTCTCTACTATATCTCACTGCTAGTAGACCTGACATTATGTATGCAACCTGTGTCTGTGCTAGGTACCAAGCCTGCCCTAAAGAATCTCATTATACTGCAGTCAAAAGGATTCTGAGATATCTAAAGGGCACTCCTACTCTAGGTCTTTGGTACCCTAGGAATAGAGATTTTCTACTAACAGGCTATTCAGATGCAGATTTTGCAGGATGTAGAGAGGATAGAAAGAGTACTATAGGTACTTGTCAATTCCTGGGAGGAAGACTAATATCTTGGAGTAGTAAGAAGCAGACCAGTGTGGCAATCTCCACAGCTGAGTCAGAGTATGTTGCTGCTGGAAGCTGCTGTGCACAGCTATTGTGGATGCAGCATCAGCTTAAGGATTATGGTATTCAGGTAAGTAGAACACCCCTTTTATGTGATTCAAAGAGTGCTATTTCTATTGCTAATAATCCAGTTTCTCATAGTAGAACTAAGCATATAGAAATCAAATACCATTTTCTTAGAGAACATGTAGAAAGAGGAGACATCTCATTGGAATTTGTAAAAACAGATTATCAAATAGCAGATGTATTTACTAAGCCTTTAGATGAAACCAAATTCAATAAATTTAAAATTGAATTAGGTATGTTAACCATTGATTAATGTATTAACAAAATCATTAACAATGCAATTGAAGTGGTATATAAGTAAGTAAAGGTAATAACAACATAATCAAGTGTTAAAAAGGACACATTGAAGTTACAGAAAATTAGCTAAGTAAGAATGTGTCGACACATTCTGTGGTAATGTGTCGACTCAGAGAAAGTATGTCGACAAGTCAGAAATATTGTGTCGACACAGAGAATATGTGTCGACACTTGAGAGTTATATTGTCGACTTAACCAGAAATGTAATGTCGACTCAACCAGGAAAATGGTGTCGACACTTACAGAATATGTGTCGACACTTATCCTTAGAGTCGACACAGAATTTCTGTCTTTCTACTATGTAACCACGGTGTCGACATAACCACAAATTGGTGTCGACACATAGTAGGCTGAAGAAATGTCGAGTTAATAGAAGTTTGTGTCGACACATTCCGTCTGTGTCGACATATTTTGACTGTTTTTGGCGCCTTTTGAACTTCTTTCAACTGAGGCTATAAATAGTTCAAAAATGCATTCTGTCGACATGCTTCCAAGGTTTTCGAGACTAAAACCCTGTGTCGACAGTCTATCTTTCTCTCTTCTCTCAAGCTTTCTCGACAAAACGATGGCGCCAAGGATTGAAGATAACATCAATGAAGGGTATGAGTTGGTGCGCCAGGCCTTTGCAGAGGCGCCACCTGATGTTCAAGGAGTTATCACCCTTCTCTCCGAGTCAGGGTTAGAATTTCTCATCTCAGAACCTACTAAAATCTGGAAGAAGGAGGTGCATGAGTTCTTTATCTCTGCATCAGTCCACTCTACTGGCCTCAAGATTAAGTCGACTGTTCAAGGGACTAAGGTGAAGATTAATCAAAGAAGTTTAAGAAAGATCTTTCAATTGCAAGTAGTTGAGAATGAAGAGGAAGTTCCTATATCTAAGACAAGGGAAGCCCTTCAATGGTGTGGACTGGACTCAGGATTGAAGATTGGAGCTGCATTCAACAGGAAGGGTATGAATCAGCAAGGGAAGTTCTTGTCAGAAGTAGTTGGGAAAGTAATCCTCTGCAAGACAGGTGGACATGATAGGATTTCTGCCTATATGTTCAGCCTGATGACCAGGATTGTTTTTACAATTCCTACTGATTGGTCAGGAGTGATCTTTGACAAGATCAAAGAAGGAATCAAGAAGCCTAACATGGCTAGGATCATGAGCCTGTATCTCACTGGAGTGATTCCTGAAGTGATGCAACAACTGCAAGGGAGTAAGATTAATCATATGAGAAGAATGGATATGAGATTGTTCTCTAGGTGGGATAGGGTGCTGTCCAAGGATGTGCTTGAAGAGAGTAGGCCAGACACCCCTGTGAAATCCCCTACACAAAATCAAGAATCTGTACAATTACAAGAAGACCCACTGAGGACACAGGTTGAAGAATAGCTTGCCTCATCTATAGTCCAGGAAGTGTCAACACCT
The DNA here is from genome assembly GCA_039513925.1 of Platanthera zijinensis. Classification (NCBI taxonomy): domain Eukaryota; kingdom Viridiplantae; phylum Streptophyta; class Magnoliopsida; order Asparagales; family Orchidaceae; genus Platanthera; species Platanthera zijinensis. The sequence continues at coordinate 57,879,780 of CM077078.1, forward strand.
GCACAGATGCAGGGGGAGCCAGTTTCCACTCCTGCTCCAAAGGTATCTACTCCTGCTCAGGTATAGGGGGAGCTAATGTATTTTACTATACAAGACATTGCTCATATTCTTATTACTGTACAGGTTCAGGGAGAGCTAGTGTCCACTCCTACTCCAGATACTACAAATACTGAAGTGCAAGTTGTAAGAAGCGAACTAAAACAAGCCGGAAATGGTATAACTGAAATTTTATTATCAGAAAAAAGGTATCTATTACAAAGGTATGGCCTCCCTTATATAGAATGGAGGAGAGAAGAGAGAATACAAATAAGAGATGTGGGACTAAAACTATACAAAAGAATCTGGGCGGCTAGAACAACAGACCGGAACAAGCCGCGCGGTTAGACGGAAGGGCTAACCGCTCGGCCACTGTCAGAGAGAGAGACAAGCCGCCAAGAGAGACCGTTAGACCGCCCGGTCTCCTAGTCGCCAGTAACAGACCGCTAGACCGCTTGGACCTCAGACCTCAACGCAGCAACCAACCCTCTGGAGGCAAACCGCCAGACCGCCCGGTCAATAACCCGCCAAGCCAGACCGACAGACCGCCCGGTCTCAACTTCAACACTCCCCCTCAAGCTGGAGCATATATGTCGATCATGCCCAGCTTGTCACATATATGAAGAAATGAGGCGGATACTGGCTTGGTGAAGATGTCAGCCAACTCTTTTTCAGACGTGACGAAGGGAGTGCAAATTTGTTCCTTCAGAATCTCTTCACGAATGAAATGACAGTCGACCTCAATGTGTTTGGTTCTCTCATGGAAGACTGGATTTTTGGAGATATATATAGCAGCCTTGTTGTCACAGAACATAGGTAGAGGATGGTTGTAGACCTCTCCTAAATCCAACATGAGAGCCCGTAGCCACTTTAGCTCGCAAGTGGTCGATGCCATACTCCGATACTCAGCTTCAGCACTGGACCTGGAGACAACAGATTGCTTCTTGCTCTTCCAACTTACCAGATTGCCCCCAACAAAGGTACAGAAACCGGAAGTAGACTTGCGGTCCCCTTTGTCATCCGCGTAACTCGCATCTGAGTAAGCTTCAACCCTCAGATGATCATTCTTCTGAAAGAGCAATCCTTTCCCAGGGGCTGCTTTGACGTACTCCAAGATCCGCAAGGCGGACTGTAGATGGCACTCCCTGGGAGCTTGCATGAATTGACTCACCTTGCCCACAGCATAGGAGATGTCGGGCCTAGTCACGGTGAGGTATATGAGCTTACCAACTAGACGCCTGTACCGCGAAGCATCTGAAAGAAGAGGCGAATCATCTGTCCAGGTTTTGTCTTCTCCAACAGCCATGGGACATCGGGCAGGTTTGGCCCCAGTCAATCCTGCTTCTTTTAAAATATCAAGAGCATACTTACGCTGAGAGAGGACTAAAGAGTTGGGCTTCCGAGAGATTTCGATCCCCAAAAAGTACTTCGGAGAACCCATATCTTTCGTGACTAGATGTTGGCGAAGATGCCGCTTTGTCAAGGCTACCCCTTCCTGGTCATCACCAGTGAGAAGAATATCATCCACATATACTGCAAGAACCACCAGTCCCGAAGAGGTTTTGCGAATAAATAGAGAGTGATCAGCAGTGCTGCGAGCAAAACCAACGGCCGCCACGATGCCGCTGAATTTGTCAAACCAAGCTCGAGGGCTCTGCTTGAGGCCATAGATTGCCTTCTGTAGCCGGCAGACTCGTGTCTCCCCCTGAGCAACATACCCTGGAGGTTGCTCCATGTAGACGGCCTCCTGAAGATCACCATAAAGGAAGGCATTCTTGACATCCAGCTGGGAAAGGGGCCAGTCTTTGTTGACTGCCACAGAGAGAAGGACCCGTATAGTGCTGAGACGAGCCACGGGAGAGAAGGTGTCAAAGTAATCAACCCCATAGGTTTGAGTAAAGCCCTTAGCCACCAGACGAGCTTTGTACCGGTTGACAGTGCCATCTGGGCCAAACTTGACTACAAAGACCCATCGACAGCCAACAACATCTGTATCACGGGGAGGAGGGACAAGAGTCCAGGTACCCCGCTCTGTGAGGGTCGCCATTTCCTCATCCATGGCCAGCTTCCAGTGAGGAATGGCAAGGGCCTCCTGGTAGGAACGAGGTGTGGTAGTAGCAGAGATAGCCAGCGCAAAGGCCCTGCGAGAAGGGGTGAGACGATCATATGAAACAACAGTAGCAAGGGGGTGTAAGGTACACGTCCGCACCCCTTTGCGAAGAGCGACAGGAAGATCCAGGTCAGCGGGCTCCTCGGCATCCAGAGCATCCGTGGCAGAGAGAGCTGGCCCGGGAGGAGAGAGCGACGGCAGCGGAGATGAGGGAGAGGGAGGCGGAGAGAGAGGCGGAGGGAGAGGAGTGGGCGGAGACGTAGGAGGAGCGGATATCGCAGTAGGAGACAAGGGAACGAACGGAATAACAGGAGCATCCGAGGTGAGAGGAAGAGAAGAGGAGGCATCCGAGAAGTAGGAGGCATTCTCGAAGAAGGTAACGTCAGCGGAGACAAACTGTTTACGAAGAACAGGATCAAAGCAGCAGTAGCCTTTCTGAGTGACCGAGTACCCCAGAAAAACACATTTGGTGGAGCGAGGGGAGAGCTTGTCACGGGTGGCAGATGGGACATGCACAAAAGCAGTGCACCCAAAGATTCGGAGAGGGAGAAGAAAAGGCTCCTTGCCAGGATAAAGGATGGAAAAGGGGGTTTTTCCCTGAAGAACGGAGGAGGGAATGCGATTGATAAGATAGCAAGCGAGAAGAACAGCATAGCCCCAATATGAGCGAGGGACATGCATTTGAGTCATTAATGTGCGAGCAACATCGAGGAGGTGACGGTTTTTGCGTTCCGCCACCCCATTTTGTTGGGATGTATAGACACAACTTGTCTGATGAATAACGCCATGTTGAACACAGAAAGAGGTAAAAGCATGACTTAAGTATTCTTTTGCATTATCAGAGCGAAAAGTTTTAACACTAACACCAAACTGATTTTTGATTAAATGATAAAAGGAGGTCCATACATTAAAAAGTTCAGAGCGATCTCGTAAGAGATACACCCAAGTACATCTAGAAAAATCATCAATAAAGGTTACAAAATAAGAACTACCCCGACCAATAGTAAGGGTAGGAGCAGGTCCCCAGATATCGGAGTGGACTAAATCAAACGGACGGGTAGAGCCCCGACCTTGCTTCGGCGGGAAGGAGGAACGATGATGCTTGCCAAGTTGACATGCTTCGCAGTGGAGAGGAGTAGTGGAGGGAGGGAGGTGGGGCAGAAGCTGATGCAGAAGCCGTGGTGGAGGATGACCGAGACGGAGATGCCACTGGAGAAGATCCGTACAAGAAGAAGAGAAGGCGGACAAAGCGGAAACGTTGTCGAGGAAGTAGAGGCCGCCGCTCTCAGTCCCAGTAGCAATCGTCCGCTGGGAGCTCGGATCCTGAAAAGAGCAAGAAGATGGAGTAAACGTTACAGAACATTGAAGCTGCTTGCATAAAGAAGTAACCGATAACAGATTGCACGGAAACTTGGGCACATAGAGAGTGTCCTCTAGCCGAAGGGACGGAGTAACATGAACCACTCCCGACCCATGAACCGGGGAGGGAGAACCGTCTGCAATGAGGACCGGGGGCAATCGATCATGCTGTTCGAGGAGAGAGAAGCACTGAGGATTGCCCGTCATATGATTAGTAGCACCGGAGTCGATAAGCCATTTACCTTGAGTGACTACATGGGCACTACCTGATGATGTGACCACGGAAGCAGACGGCTTGGAAGAAGAGGCGGAAGAGTCACCCGAGGGGCGAAGATGGGGATGTTTTGTCCAGCAGCGGTCAAGAGTGTGTCCGGTGCGGCCGCAGTGAGAGCAGAGATAGCGGGAAGAAGGACGTCCGCCAGACTGATGACTGCGGCTACCAGAGCCACTCCGCTGAGTTTGATGAGCATAGTTATCCGGAGGAGAAGGAGCGGGTAGAAGCGGGCGCTGAAGGAGAGAGGTGACAGCGGCGATGCGAGCAGCGGTGGCATCTAAGGTAGGAGATTCCGCCTCACCCAGAATTTGTTGGCGGATCATGTCATAAGTGTCAGGAAGACGGAGCAGATAACACACAACCAGAAGCTCCTGGAAGTGCTTGTGTTGTTGAGCCAGATCCGCAGAAAAGGGGCGATTCTGAAGAATCTCAGCCCCAAGAGCTTGAACTTGTTGGTAGGCAGCAGCAGGAGACAAGGTAGGCCGGGCAAAGAGGTCCGCATACAACGTATAGATGCGGGACGTCTGAGCCCCTTTGGAATACAAAGCAGCAAGATGAAGCCAAGCGGCCTTCACCGTCTCATCATGACGGATGACGGGAAGGCATTCATCGGATAGACTGTTAGCGAGCCAAGTACGCACAAGAGCGTCACTCGCATCCCAGTCATCAAAGAGAGGGGAAGTGGTAGGAGGAGGGTCATCAACGAGATGGTGGCGTTTGCGTTGCGAGCGAAGGAGAAAGGTGAAAGAGACGCTCCAATCCGGGTAGTTGGAGCCGACAAGCTTGGAAACGGTGCCAAGGTTCCCGGAAGGAGTAGGAGGAGGAGCCGGATTGGCTACAGGGGGGGTGGCAGGAGTGGTGGCAGTAGAAGCATCAGAAAGAGCCATAAGAGTAAACAACAGGAAGCCGCGCGGTTAGAAAACAGGCCGCGCGGATAGGCAGAAGAGAAACTGCGGCGGTCAGGATGCCAGACACCAGCGGCCAGAGAGACCACGACCAAGCCGCAGTAACAAGCAAAGGGGAAGAGGTCGAGCGGCAAGCAGACAGTCCGCTCGAACAGAAGCACAAGAGAGGGCAAGGCACAGGGCAATAGGTCGCGGCGAACTAGGCAACAGGTCGCGGCGAACTAGGCAACAGGTCGCGCACACAGAGGGCAACGACAAGGAGACCGCGCGGACAGGGCGCAAGCCAGAGAAGCAAGCCGCGCGGACAGAGAGACGACAGAATCAGGAGGAAAGGAACCTGGCTCTGATACCATGTAAGAAGCGAACTAAAACAAGCCGGAAATGGTATAACTGAAATTTTATTATCAGAAAAAAGGTATCTATTACAAAGGTATGGCCTCCCTTATATAGAATGGAGGAGAGAAGAGAGAATACAAATAAGAGATGTGGGACTAAAACTATACAAAAGAATCTGGGCGGCTAGAACAACAGACCGGAACAAGCCGCGCGGTTAGACGGAAGGGCTAACCGCTCGGCCACTGTCAGAGAGAGAGACAAGCCGCCAAGAGAGACCGTTAGACCGCCCGGTCTCCTAGTCGCCAGTAACAGACCGCTAGACCGCTTGGACCTCAGACCTCAACGCAGCAACCAACCCTCTGGAGGCAAACCGCCAGACCGCCCGGTCAATAACCCGCCAAGCCAGACCGACAGACCGCCCGGTCTCAACTTCAACACAAGTACAAGAGGATGCACAGTTAAACTTGTCTCAAGATTTAACTGCTGAAGAAGTTACAGCTCAACTGGAGTTTACTATGGAGGAGTTATTCCCTGATATTGATACTACTGCTGATAAAGTAGGAGCTGGACCAGATATTGAGAAGTCCATAGGTATGGACATTGATCAGGAAGCTGAAGTTGAGCCACAGGTTGAGGGTGAGCCAGTGGATGTTGAAGCTGAGCAACAGGCCCCTGGAACAGATACAATTCATCATCCTCAAGAAAGAATTCATGTGGATACTTCATCTGAAACAGAAACTGAAGATGCCAGGGTGGCAAAGAAAAGAAAACTGGTTGTCTTTAAGAGAAGAAGCAAGAATTATAAGCAGGCTTTACAGACCACACCTCTACGAGTATCTCCAGCCTTTGATTACAATAAATTTATGGTAGATCTACAAGTAAAATTGGATGAACAAAGGATGGCTCTGGAAAAATATGTTGATGAAAATAGCAAGTCACTTCAGTTTGACTTAGCTCAGGATATAAAGTCCATCCAGTTTCAAGTCAACATGCATAAAAAGGAAATGACAGATTGCTTCCACAAGGGTGGCAATGCTGTGGTGTATCTAGCTAAACAACAGGAGGCTATTACTACAAAGGTGGATGACATTGCTTTGAAGCAAAGCTATGTGTTGGAAAACCAGCTAAGAATGAATGATAATCTAACTGAATCTCATAATAAGATCATTGAGGAAGTAAAGAAGATTGGTCCACATCTGCCTGCAGATAGAGCCAAAGAAAGGGAAGATTTTGATAAGAATTTTCAAGCTGCCATTGCATCTGTTAAGACTGCCATCACAACCTCTCAAAAAGAAATATCTGAAAAGCTTCAAAAGTTAAAACCATTTTTCAAAGAGGGTGTGAATTATTTGGATGGCCAAATCCGATTTCAAAAGAAAGATCTAAGAGATCATGTATCTAGAGAAGCCATAAAGGGGGAGAGGATGCTAATTCATGCAGGCTCAGAGCACACCAAATGGGTGACCAATAGCATTCGAGCCACTTTGGGATATCCCCCATTGTGTGATGATGCTATGGTGGCTGAGTCAGGAATACAATCAAATCTACTTGAAGGCAATCAACCTGAGGTTGCCCAAGTCATTTACCCCCCTCCAGATTTTGACATGATTGATCAGAAAGTTCAAGGAATGTATAGTCCTCCAAAGGAGGTTACTAATATTGTCTTTGGAAAGGTTGATAAGCCTGAGGCTACTCTGAAAGAACAGCAAGATGCTCTATTAGCAAAGAAGAAATTCAGAGAGCAGGCTGAACTTAAGCCAGATTATGAGCAGTGGAGTCCTACTTCAAGGAGCATAATACTCACTGCATGGAAAGCTGTACAAGATAAAGTTCATGAGAGAGGGAAATGGTACAATGAAATAGAATAGCAGAAGTATGAGGCAAGACAGGAAGCAATAGTCCAATTTAGAAGGAAAGCTAAGCTAGGGAGGCTGCCATCTGATGCTAAGGAGCCAAGCAAGTACTTTCCAAAGCCTTTTCACTACTTTGAAAGGCAAAGGATCAAGGAAGAAGCTCAGAAGAAAGCTGATCTAAAAGGAAAGAAGATAGCTGAAGCATCAGAAGCTCATGTGACAGCTACAATTCAATCTGGAAAAGGGATCATCATTAAAGAGCCTGATCAATCCTGATTATGTTTTTTTTTTAATTCCTTCATATTGTTTTGTAATGTTGTGATGTAATCATTAAATGAAAAACAATGTAATCAAACATTACCCAGTTATAAACAAAATGTTGTTTGGCATATTATAATGTGCATTCTGTGATGGATTATTTTGTTTATGTTTTGTTTATATTAAGTATTCCTGTCATATCATATATTATCATTTAGTACTATTTATAAATGGTATATATCATTGGCTAGAAGGGTTATGACTTCTCCAAATAGGGGGAGATTGTTGGGTACATTGGAAAATGTGTACCTGATTTGAAGAAGCCCAAACTAGCTCAATGATATACATCAAGGTGTATTTGATGTTTCTTTTTAGTTGACATGTGCAGGTGAAGGATTGATAAAGTATGCAGAAAAATTCTAAGTCCAAGTGTCGACACAGAGGAAGCAGTGTCGACACATAGAAGAAAATTGTCGACACAACACTGGGAAGCAGTGTCGACATATAGCAGTTAGTCTACAACTACACTGGGAAAAAGTGTCGACACAGAAGAAGTAAGTCGACACAACACTGGGAATTTGTGTCGACACAGAAGAAAAGCGTCGACCTCAACATTGGGAGAATGTGTCGACACAGAAGAAAATAGTCGACCTCAAGTTTGTCGACACCAGCAGAATGTGTCGACACAGAAGAAAATAGTCGACCTCAAGTTTGTCGACACCAGCAGAATGTGTCGACACAGAAGAAAATAGTCGACCTCAAGTTTGTCGACACCAGCAGAATGTGTCGACACATTATGATTAAGTCGACATATTATAGCAGAGTTAAAAAAAATTGAATGTGTCGACACCTGAAGGCTAAGTCGACACTTACTAAGTTATGATTCTACAACAACTGTGTCGACACACAGGACTTGTGTCGACACACTGAAGAGTCAAGACCAAGTTATTTTCAGAAGGAGCTGTGTCGACTCAAAGGCAACTTAGTCGACATCACTGAAGACTGTGTCGACACCAAAGTCAATTGTGTCGACACAAATAAACAGATGGTCTCGACACTTTCTGACAGACTGTCTCGACAACTTATGGTTCAAGACTAAGGCACAGGACTTGTTTGGAGACTTGACAGCTGAGGATTGCCACCAGTTAACTGAAGCTGTCAGACTTGTCAGAAAACGGTTAAAAACCGGATCAGCCGGTTACCATGAAGAAAGTCTATAAATAGACAGATTCAGAAGGAGAAAGCAACTGTTGAAAAACATTGTTAAGAATCAAAAAATTGAGAAGGATTACGATCCAATTCATTTCAAGAAAGTGCTAGGCACTTAAGAAGATCTTCTCCGGGAGATCTAAGAAGACTATCTAAGGATAGATCAAAGAAGAGTTCTAATCAGAAATCAGAAGAATCATTCAAAGTGCTGGATAGAGAGAGATCAAGCCAGAATTTGAAGAAGAAGAAAGAAACCACCAGTGGATTCTCAAGAAGCTGTTTGGAAATCAACTCAGCTAAGTTCTTATTCAAGAAGCTTTGAAGAAAGCTCAGATACAGTTGATTGCATCAGCTGATCAAGAATTATCTTGGCCTTTTCTCTCTCAACTTAGGCAAGACAGTTTAATAATCTTTTCTATATTTCTGTAGGATCTGTTTACACAGATCTGAGTTGTAAGCCTATGTTATAAAGGCTGAGTGTAGGAGTGTTGAACTCTGAGTGGTAGGGCTGTTTGCCTGAGTGTAGGAGAAGGATTTTCTCTGAGTTGTAGGCCTTGGGGCAAGGCTGAGGTAGGGCAGTTGTGCCTGAGTTGTAGGAACCAGTTAGGTTCTGAGTTGTAGGATCTGTTGATCTGAGATAAGTGGAAGTTTGGCCGAATCTAGCATACTGCTAGATAGGTGAAGGGGGAAAGTGGATGTACCCAGACCTTGGGGAACTACTATAAAACATTATGCAATCTGTGATGCTTTATTTTCTGTGATTGCTGTATTTATAGTGTTAGCTATTAAATTGAATTTTGCCTAGAAGTTTTTATAAGAGAAGCAGTACCTATTCACCCCCCCTCTAGGTGTTTAGGCTGCCTTGAAAGTTAAACTATCAGGAGGTGATAGTTCCTTGTTTGAGCCAGGCTTGACAATTTATATGGTATTCTTGGAGAATAAGACTATTGTGATATCTTGCACATTGACAACTTCTTATTTAAATATAATTGAGCTTTTAGGAACAACATCATGTGCGGATTTCTTGCACATTAACAACTTTCCTACAAGAAAAGCTAGGAATTCACACTCTTATGAGAAATCTTTCTTTTTAAGATGAATTGCTTTATCCTTAGAGAAATTCATCTTTTTTAAGGCTTCTTTAATTTCTTCATCAATAAGTTCTGCCTCACCTTCTCCGAAAGATAGATCAAAGGTTTGTTGAACAAGCTCTAAAGAGAAGTTAATATCTAAACTATTGATTTGTCTTATCATTATTCCTTCATCATCAATTCTAACATTGTTGATGAACTTTGTTAACTTTATAGAATAAACTAGGCATCTTGTAGTGATCAATTTATTCAACCAAACATCAGTGAAGAGTTACAAAATTCTTTTAAAAGATTTTGCCACAGCAGCAAACGATTCAAGATCAACATTGTACGCCGAGTATGTTTTTATTGCCATTGGAACACCTACAAAGATCACAACAAAAATAGAAGAGCAAGTAGAGAAAAATAGAGCCGGGATGATGAAGAGTTTGGAATAAAATACGTAATATATAAAAGTAGATGAAACATCGACAAATTAGGGCAGCAATAGTTTAGCACGCCTTTCTATAGTGGACATTACATTGATTTATATTCAACGTATTAAGACTTTAGTCATAGTTGTTGCAATCGTTGATATTTATATCGATGTTGTGTCGATAAGATTCGGAACTCTTCATAGTCACCAACTCTTTGACATTGCATTGAATAGAATTTGACATTCCGTCGGATTCAATGTTACATCGATTACAGACTTAAATTTTAAGTCTTTTGCTGATTTTTTCTAGCAATAATTTCAATGAATATTGGGTGTTATATTTCTGATAAATTATTTTTACTGAGCATTATCAAGCATGACCAAAAAATTTACAAAGAATTTGTGTTTTATATCATTTAGATGCTTTGTAAAAATATCGGCCGTTTGATTTTTAGTAGACACATATTCTAGAAATTTTTTCCCTTTTTCAACATTATCTATAAGAATGTGATGACTTATTTCTACATGATTTGTCCTGCTATATATGACGGGATTAGAGACAATTGAAATAGAACTTGAGCTGTCACAAAATATTATAGAATTGGTAAATTTCAATTTATAATTAATTAACTGTTTTTGCATCCAGAATATTTGTGAACAACAACTACCAGTAACAGCATATTCAACTTTTGCTATAGAAGTGGAGATTGAAGTTTGGTTCTTACTAAACCAAGAAATCAGTCTAATACCTGGGAATTGATAAGTTTATGAGGTACTCTTCCGATCCAATCTACATCCAACATAATCAACATCAGAATATCCATATAATTCAAAATCTGAGTCTGCAGGATACCACAATCCCATTTCAGATATACTCTTTAAATACCTCAAAATTGTTTTTACAAAACTTAGATGTAATTCTTTAGGATCTACCTGAAATCTTGCACAGACACTTGTGGCAAACATTGTATCAGGCCTGCTAGCTGTGAGATAAAGAAGTGTGATAATTAATTGGGTAGTAGTCTAAATTACCTAGAGGGGGTTGAATAGGTTGTTTGTATTATTCTTCTTTTTTACTTTACTGTTTAGTCTCAGTTAATCATTACAGAAAGCACACAAATATTTTATAGTGGTTCCTCAAGGTCTGAGTACATCCACTTTCCATCACCACCTTTCTAATAGTGTGTTAGACAAGATAACCTTCCCCATACTCAACTCAAAGAGCTTACAATACAGATCCCTCAGGATCTCTTAGGTTTCCTCCAAACCTTACCTCAGGCCACTTCACTACAACTTAGAGTAAGCTATACTCCTACAACTCAGTGACCCTCCTGGTCACCTACCTCAGGCCTATCAAGAAGCCCTACAACTTAGGCTGGGAGGACAACCCTACACTTAGGCACACAGGCCCTACAAACTCAGGCACAACAGCCTTACCCTCAGGCACATAAACCCTACAACTCAGAACAAAATGTTCTTATAAGATGTTTTGTTTAGATTACAACATAAGAAAATAAAAGATGTACACCTTCAGATTTGGCTTCTGTTGAGATTGAACAACTGAGAGCTATCCTGGAGCAGGGCTTCAAATATTATTCTTTATCATATGCCTTAGCTCCTTCTTAATCTTCTGTCTTCTTATAGAAAGACGAAGATCAATCCCTGATCCCTGATGGACTCAACATGTTCTCCTTAGATTTGAGAACAACTTCTACAAGCACGAGGATGTTGGCACTCTCAGCACTTCCAGTACTTTGCAGCATTACTTAGTAGCAGCAACAACAACTTGGCAGTAGCTAGCACATGATTCTTTTTCTTTCTTAACCTAGAAGATGCTTTATATATGCTCCATCAATCTGCAATAGTTCTTGGATTGATTTGACATTACATGGCCAAGAATGGATAAAGCTATTTTGCTTTATTAGATTTTCATCAAAAATGGGTCATGTCATCTCAACGGCTATATTCAAAATTATCTCAGCGGTTTAGCTGAGACTGGCTTCTGTCTCAGTGACAGATTAATTGCGTCTCAGTAGTTCCACTGAGACCACACTGCTTTTATAGTAGGGCTGAGACAGGCTACTGTCTCAGCGGCTTTTAGCTGAGTCTCAACAGTTCCGTTGAGTTCAGACAGTCTTCTCAACAAATTTTTCCTGAACAGCTGAGAAAAATACAACAATATCCAGAACTATTCTAAACATGTTTTAAAACAACTTAAACCAATAAAATTAGTGAAGTAGAAGGTCTATCAAATATTTTATGCACTTATCATTGAAGCTGACGCCTCTTCAAATCCAAGGAACATTGAAGGACAATATTCCCAACAATCTCTCCATATTTGAAGAAGGCATTACACATAGTAATGCTAAGATACATTTAACACATAAAATATATCATGATAAATTGGAAAAGTTAATTCATCAACATCATGATAACATTGCATAGAAAAACAAATGTTTAGCCAAACTTAAACATAAGCTAAACAATTTTATTAATCTAAGGATAACATCATAAAAGTTAGATGTTTAATAATTTTAATCATAGCTTAATCACATGATTAATCAACATAAAAACATGGCTAATAGGTGTAAGCTCGAAAACTTTTCATGCAGCCAACAGAATCAACCTAACCCATCATAGGATAGTTTAACATATATATATAACTGTTCAAAGTTTTCATATTTAATATAATGAGCTAACATATGAATGTTAACATATAGTATTCAACATTAGTTAATTGAGCTTCAACTACAAATCAAATTTCCACTTCTTTGTAGAGCTTGAGCCTTCATCTTCAGCAGCACCTATCAGCTTTGCACTCTGGGTTTTGTTCTTCTTCCTCCTTAAAAAGAGAAAAGGTTTTGGTAAGTATTTAGGAAGCATCTTCTTAGGGTTGTTCCTCCTGACTAAATTCTCCTTGACGATTCTTTATCTTAAGGAATTCCTTTCCAGGCACTTGATCTATTCTTCAGAAGAATATATGCATGTTGGGTCCATTAATACCAATGTCCCAGATTTGTAAGAAATTGAATAAGTCAATGGTATACACATAGTTATATTTGATGTATGTTAATGTTCATGCATACAGGTTTCTCTTTGTCACATTGATTGGACATGTGGCTCAAGTGACAATGATAGATGGACACAAAAGAGCTTGCTGGAAAGGCAGGAATTTGCCTAAGTCAACAGGAGTTGAGTCAAGCAAGCTCACTCAACGCCAGGTAATGATATTCGACGAAGTCCACAGACGTTGAGTGAAGCAAGCTCACTCAACGCCATATGTCAAGAAGAGCAGTTGACAAAGGCAAAATTCTGGTTATGTCTAGAAGCATTGAGTGAGGACAGCTCACTCAATGCCAGATGAGCTAAAGCATTGAGTAAAGACCAGTCAGTCAAATCTTTTTCATTGACAGTATAGAAAAATGACTTAAGTCTAGAAGCGTTGAGTGATGTCAAAGCACTTAATGCCAAGACCGAAAATCATTGAGTCATGTTGCTGCATTCAAAGCCTAAGAAGATTGAGGATAGAAATCGACTAAGTCCAGAATCATTGAGTGAAGTCAGTTCACTCAACGCCTAATAAAGAAGATAGGAAAAGGAAGAATGCGTTGAATGAGGCTAGCTCACTCAATGCCTTCAGACAGGTTAAGAATTCACTAAGTCCAGAGGCGTTGAGTAAAGCCAGTTCACTCAACACACTCAACGCTTAACAAATGGAGGAATTACCGAGGCGTTGAGTGAAGCCAGTTCACTCAACGCACTCAACGCCTAATAGTGCAGAGAATGTTTGACTATGAAAGTTAGAATTTGGCTAAGTCAAGAGGCATTGAGTGAGGAAGGCCCGCTCAACGTCTCAATGCCTAGAGGTAGAATGATGAGCTAAGTTAGAAAGTGTTGAGTGATAAAGACTCGCTCAATGCTCTCAACGCATAAGATACAAAATGGTATAATCCCCCCCTCTAGGTGGTTTAGCTACCCTTGCAAACAAAGACTTTAAAGTGGTATCAGAGGGAGGTTGCTCAAGAAAGGCTTAATAGTCTGAGTAGATCTCCAAGGGTAGCAGTCAAAGTATACTTATGGGTTCAGGAGAGAACCATAGGATCTTGGTTCCATGAATCTTCCTATCTGTAGAAAGGAATGCTTTGGAATCTAGAAGGAAAAGGTCAAGCTCTTCACAGAGGCATCTAACCCAAGGATCTTTGTAAAAGTCAAAGAGGGACCCTTCATCCCTATGAAGGTCTCTGCTCTGGATGCAAGTGCCAAGATACCTAAGACTTATTCAGAAATGACCAAGGATGAGGTCATTCTTGCCACCATGGACAAGAGGGCACAAAACATTATTATTAGTGTCATAGATGACTCCATTTTTTTGAATTTGGTGCACTACAAGACAGCCAAAGATATGTGGGACACTTTGGTAGTCTACATGGAGGGAACTGAAGAGGTTAGAGATAATAGAAAGTCCATGCTCAATCAAGAGTATGATGCTTTTAGGCAGTCCAAGGAAGAGAACATAGCCAATGATTAAGAAATATTCTTTAGCATATTCAATGAGCTAAGGACCTATGGTCGAGTATTCAGTAATTATGAGCTTAATGATAAGTTCCTTAGGTCTCTAACTTGAGGCTGGGACACCAAGATTTGTGTTATCAGGGAAGTGGAAAAGCTGGCAGATACTCCTCCACCAACTCTATTTGGGAAGTTGCTGTCTTATGAAATGCAGTTGACTGCCAGGAAGGAGGAGGAGAAAATTAGCAAGTCTAATGGCAGAGAAAAGATTATGGCCTTCAAAGCTAAAGCCACAAGAAGGAGCGGGGGAAAGACTCCTTATCCACCAAGGAGGGTTGTTGAGTCTGACTCAGAAAGTTCAGAGACATGCACATAAGACTGCCACATGTCTGATGAGGAGTTTGCTTCCTTCTCTAGGCAGTTTATGAAGCTGATGAAGAAGAAGGGGTGGAGGAGTAGAACCTCCTCCTCCTCTCATCACCAGGAGGACTACTATAGGGGAAAGAATAAATCCTCCAAGGAGGACAAGTATGGATCTAAACCTGGTAAACAAATTTCCACTAAAGTGGTTTGTTATTGATACAGCAAACCTGGGCATGTGATTGCTGACTGCCCAGTCAAAAGAAAGGAGGATGGTGAGAAGAAACACCACCACCAAAAGAGCAAGAAGGAGAAGTCCTTCATGACAAAGAAGGAGAAGAGCTGGTCTGACTCCTCCTCATCAGAATCTGAAGAAGAAGAATCCTATATTAGGCTGATGGTAAGGTCTGAGAAAGAATACTGCAAGGATCAACCTGGTCCAAAAAAGGTACAATCTCTATCTAGTTCTTCTTTTGAGTCAGATTATGAGACAAGTCCCAACTCTAGTGCTTCTTCATCAAGTAATGAAGATGGATCAGAATCTGAGGAGGATATCAATCAATTGATTGATAAGTATGGTGAACTTCTGTAGTCATTAAAGAGAAGTAAGTTGTTGGCTAAAAACAGGATCAGGAGATTGCTTCTCTATAGCTTGCTGCTTCCCAGCTTTCTTAGTCAACAACCCTGCTGGAATAGAAAACTAGGGAAGTTAGCTAGCTAAAGAACATTACTATTATCCAGATAGACACCAAAAAATACAAGGATAGTCTCATTAAAGATCTGGAAGAGAAAATGCAGAGAGAAAAGAGGATTATGATTAGCTACTCTAAGCCCAATTTAGTGTTTCCCATTATTGATGCTTCCTATCAGATAAGAAAGAGGGGTTTAGGTTTCAAGGGATACACAAGAGTTGCCCCTTCAAGGGAAAGGGAAAATCTCCAGTTTAGCCACCCATTGCCTTTGAAAAGATTATAATCCCTTCTAACAGGTATTACCAGGACTCTATGTATGGTCACTGAAAGAATGAGAATTATTCTTGGAAGAATACAAGTGTACTTTCCAATGGAAGAAGAAGAGGAATGAGGATGAGTGCCTTCAAGGTAACCCATGAAGAAATTCAAATGACTCATCATGGACCATTTGTCTTTGGTGCTCAAGCCCCCACTCTAAAGAATGGGGTTGCAGCCAAGTCTCAAATCCATACAGCAAAAAGTCTGACCAAGGGCCAGTCTTTCAGCAATCCTGATTTGGCTATTTGTGATGCTATCAAGGGCATATCTTCTTCAAAGAAGACTACTACTGATGGCATTCAGAGCAGGCCAAATAAGTCTACTGGAAGACTTACCTACAGCCAGATCCTAGCTTAAAGGAACCTGAGAAAGGTTGTTGTTATTCATTCTGAATAGAGAGCTGTTGTCAGCACTGCTAGTAGACCAGCTCAGAAAAGAAGGTACAACATTCATGAGTGCTGGTGTTGTGGCAAAGTGGGCCACTATGCCATTGATTGTGGGCATAATCCCAGTGTGGACAGAGCTAAATTCAGTCCACGAGTCAGAAAAACTGCTAGTGGACATGTTCATTTTCAGACTGACATGCACCAAGGACCCTATAAATATTGGGGTCCTAAGGTAAAGTAAAAATATTTTGCAGGTTAGTCCAAGTGCCCATACCCCTATATGGTACTTGGATAGTGGTTGTTCCAGGCATATGACTGGAACAAGGAGTAATCTGAAGGAGTATACTCCAGTGAAGGATGGACCCAAAGTTATCTTTAGAGGTTCAGACAGAAGAGTCACTAGAGGATATGGTAAGATCACTAATGCCCTAGTCACTATCACCAGAGTGGCTTAAGTGGAAGGTTTGCAACATAACCTAACAAGCATAAGCCAGTTGTGTGATCTAGGCTATGTCACCTCATTCCACAAGGATTAGTGTCAGATTAAAAGGTCAAGTGACCAAGGGATCATCTTGATAGGTACTAGGAGTGAGAATATCTATTGTTTAAATTTTCTATGTTTAGATATAAACTCCCTTGTATGCCTAGTTGCAGATGAGAAAACCTCATATTGTGTCCAGTGGCACATAAGGCTAGCTCATCTGAATTATAGAACCATAGGAAAGCTCAATATTGAAGAGCAAGTTAGGAATAGTCCTAAGATGAAGTGCTCTAAGAAGGGTATCTGCTTTGTATGCCAAAAGGGCAAATAGACCAAGACCTCCTTCAAGAGCATTGGGATAAAAGACTTAGTGCGGTGCTTATACCTCCTACATATAGACTTGTTTGGTCCTATACCAGTTCAAAGTGTAGGTAGGAAAGTCTACACCCTTGTGGTTGTTGATGAATTTTCCAGATTTGCTTGGGTTTTCTTTCTTAGGAAGAATTATGAAACCCCCGATGTCTTCAAGACATTTATCAAGTAAATTCATAATGAATTTGACAGTACTATGGTCAAAATTAGAAGTGACCATGAGAATGAATTTCAGTCTGAATACATGATAAGGTTCTATGAAGAGCATGAGATTCACCAAGAATTCTCCTCTCCTAAAACATCCCAGTAAAATGGGAGTGCTGAGAGAAGTAATAGGACTCTCATAGAGGTTGTAGGGACCTTATTGAGTGACACATCTCTCCCAGAATACTTCTGGGCTGAGGTAGTTAATACTGCATTTCATGTCCTTAATATGGCTTCTATCACCAAGAGACATAAGAAAAATCCTTATGAGATCTTGAAGGGTAGAAAACCAAACCTGAGCTAGTTCAAGATTTTTGATAGTAAGTGTTATATACTAAACAATGGAAATTCCTATGTGACTAAGTTTGCTGCCAAGTCCTATGAAGGAATTTTTGTTGGGTACAACAATAATAGCAAGTCCTATAGGATCTACAACTTGAAAAAACAAGTTATAGAAGAGTCTATTCATGTAGTTTTTCATGAGTCTACAATGATTAACAGTGAGCTGCCAAGCTCCTCTTCTAGTCCTACTGGTATTGAACTGATGATGGACAAGCTGACTATCAAGGAAGCTGCTCCATTAGTTCAAGATGAATCTGATAGAGTGTACATTCCAGAGGAAGCAAAAGGCACACAGGTTGTGGATGATCAACAAAGTAAAGATAATGAAGATCAGGAAGCTGAAGCAAGGTTGCCTCCAACAGTCAGGAATCTAAGGGATCATCCAAGATACCGGATCATTGGTGATGCCAGCCAAGGAGTAATGAAAAGGATTAAAAGTCTGAATACAACTCTTTATTATAGTTTCCTGTCACTAGTTGAGCCCAAGAGATTTAAAGAGACCAACACTGATCAATTCTAAATTATGGCTATGCAAGAGAAACTAAACTAATTAAAGAGGTATAAGGTCTGGAAGCTGGTTCCCTGACCACAAGGACATAATGTCATTGGAGTCAAGTAGATCTACAGGAACAAACTTGATGAAAATGGCATTATAGTTAAGAACAAGGCTAGACTGGTGGCTAAAGGATACAAACAAGAAGAAGACATTGATTTTGTTCAAACCTTTTCCCTAGTAGCTAGATTAGAAGCCATCATACTTTTCCTTGCATATGCTGCATACCAAGGATTCAAAGTCTACCAGATGGATGTGAAGTCGGACTTTTTGAATGGTGACTTAAATGAAGAGGTTTATGTTAAACAACCTCCAGGTTTTGTTATTTCAAACTCACCTCATTTTGTTTATAGACATAGGAAAGCTCTATATGGGCTGAAGCAAGCTCCTAGAGCTTGGTATGAGACATTGTCCAGCTTCCTCATTGAGAACAAAATCTCAAGGGGGAAGATAGACAAGACCCTATTCCTAAGAGAATTTAAGGGAAAGATCATCCTAGTCTAGATTTATGTTGATGACATAAACTTTGGATCTACTGATGACAACCTTTGCGGAAAGTTTGCTAAACTTATGCAAGGGAAGTTTGAGATGAGCAGTATGGGTGAGCTCAAGTTCTTCTTGGGCCTCTAAGTAAGACAGATTGATGATGGCTTGTCCATATCCTAGTCTAAGTTCACCAGAAAGTTGATCAAGAAGTTTGGTATTGGGAATGCCTCAACCATAAAAACTCCCATGGGGTCAAGTGTTTATATACAAAGTTGAAGCGGGAAAACCTATTGATGAAACTTTGTATAGAGGGATAATTGGCTCCCTTTTATACCTTACTGCAAGTAGGTCAGACATCATGTATACTACATGTGTTTGTGATAGGTATCAGGCCAGCCCTAAAGAATCTCACCACTCATCAGCTAAGAGAATTTTGAGGAATCTTAAGGGCACATAAGATCTTGGCCTTTGGTACCCTAGAAATGGGGATTTTAATCTAACAGGCTATTCAGATTCAGATTTTGCAGGCTGCAAAGAAGATAGGAAGAGCACATCATGCACCTGTTAGTTCCTGGGAGAGAGACTAGTATCTTGGAGCAGCAAAAAGCAAACAAGTGTTGCAATCTCAACTACAAAATAAGAGTATATTTCTGCTAGGAGCTACTGTGTAAAGTTGTTGTGGATCCAGCATCAGCTCCAGGACTATAACCTTCAGATAAGTAGAAGTCCTTTATTTTGTGATTCTACTAGTGTCATCTCAATTGCTAAGAATCCTATCTCACATAGCAGGACTAAGCATATTGAGATAAGATATCATTTTATTAGAGAACATGCGGAATGTGAGGACATCAGTCTTAAGTTTGTCCCTATAGACAAGCAAGTGGCTGACATCTTCACTAAGCCACTAGATGAAGTAAAGTTCAACACCTTTAAGTTTGAGTTTGGTATGTTGAACTTGGTATAGCTTCAGTTGTTCCTTATATTGTTTGTGTTGTAGGTTGTACTACTTCTTGTAAGTGGAAAATACCTTCAGTGGTATCAAGCCTTTCAAGTGGTTCAAGTGCTATCAAGATTGGATGCTCTTGTTGAGGGGGAGCAAGTCCAACACTTGCAGGAACTAATTCTGTTTCCTGTTATTGAAGCCAAAACTGACCTCAACGGGAGTTCAAAACAGGGGTGCAGCCAACACCTACTTCTCTCAAGTCCCGACCCTCGACTGGTTGCTAAGTACCTAGGACTAACCCAAAGCCTCAGCAGAGAGGTCCCACCTCACACCCGGAAGATCTCTGAGAGCTTCCCCTCCAAAGCAAAAAGCTGGGCTTGGAGCTCCTCAGAAAGCACTAGAAATTTGGAGAATAATGAGAGACTGTTTTCTAAAGAGACCTTGTGGGTCTTTTTATAGTCTTTTGCTGACCTGAAGTTACTGAAATACCCCTGGCTGGTCTGCCAATAGCCAAATCCCGCTGTTTGTAAAGTACTAAATGCAGCCCCTGGGGGTATATGGGTAATTTTATCTGAGGGCGATTAAGTAAGTTTACCCTGAACCCTAGGCCCCACTCAACGAGAACTCTATGTCGAGAACCCCCTCGTCCTCATTTGGCAGGAGCTAAAAAGGAGTGTCGAAAGTCTCAGGCTCAGCCAGCCCCCACCTTCTGCGAGACGCAATCCTTCTCGCCAACTCTGCTGGAAGTGGGTCCCGGCTGACCGATGGTGAATGCTCTCGCCCGTTTCTAGGCGGGAGCTCATCTAATCTTGACGCTGTCTCTGCTAGACGCGACATTGAGTGAGTGGAGCTCACCCAATGCCCTTGCTGCTGACTACGGCGTTGAGTGAGTGGAGCTCACCCTATGCCCTTGCTGCTGACCCTGACATTGAGTGAGTAGAGCTCCCTCAGCGCCCTTGCTGCTGACCACGGTGTTAAGTGAGTGAAGCTCACTCAGCACGATATTGAGACCACTCAATTCCTTCTCGCCCGTTTCTGGTCATCGGCGGGATCTCGCCTGCTCCTAGGCGGGAGATCCTCTGGCGCGAGAGCTCTTCTGGTCTTCAGGCCCAAGCTAGCCCGAGGCTTGTCCAACCACGATCGTTGATGCCTCTGGGTGCCACCAAACGAATATGGGATTGTACACAATCCCTGCTCTTTTTGAGCTAGCCCTGCGCTCGAAAAGACACGTCCAACCCAGCAATATTCGTTGGGCACGTGTCATTTCAAAAAAGGAGAATCTTTTGGTGGGCCATACCATGGCTATATATATGTGTGGATAGACGACCGTAAAACTGTTCCTGAGTCGTCGCTCTCTGACTGAGCTCTAGCGAGATCTCGTCATGTGTTCCAAATGTGTTGACAAGCCGCTCCCGCAAGACCTCCAAGACTGCATCAATGCGACCCAAGCGCGAGCCCTGGAGAACAGCGTTGTGGTTGCCCCTTAGATGGCGAAAAAGTCGCCAGCCGCTAATCCTTCCCCGCTAAAGAAGAAGAAAGAGAAGAAGAAAAAGAAGGCGAAGGTGGTCCAGCGGGACCTTTCCCGCGAGAACAGGGACTCACCTACCCTGACTCCCAATTGTGTGGATGATGCTTCCCCTCCGCATAAGGTATGCCTCTCTGATTTGCTTATCCCCAAGATTGCGAGTCGACTACGATCTGATTATGCGCAAGGATTGGTAACTGGCGCAATATCTTTCGCAGGAAGGGCTCGAGGTGACGACACTGGGTCACCACTAGTGCCCCCGGACCCGTCTCCTCACCCTCCCGAGTATATACCACGGGTCATGGAAGTCACTCCTCCGGCTGCCTCTCTGAGAACCGTGGGTATACTTTTCTCTGTTACCCCTTTCTGACCATTTCACTCGTAGCCTCTCCTACTGTTAAGCTGACTTCTCGCATCCTCAGCTTTCGCCGACCCGGGTCTCGCCACCCGAGAGGGTGAAATAATTGCTTCTAACCTGCTCGCCCAAGCGGCTAATCCCGCCATACTGGTGGGAGGGGTGTCTATCGGCCCCTCCATAGCCCAAAAGGAGGTCAGCCATCTTGCAAGAGAGAATGACTTCCCCCATGCTTCTAGCCAGGCCGGGATCACTGTGCGCGAGACTTTTTGCCCAGGATGGGGAAAGCCACTCCACCTCCACTATGGGACTGAGGTGGGGGGGCTGGGCCTTATCGCCAGCCGTCGGCCAGTGGCTCCCATCATGCGGCAGGTAAGCGAAACATCACCGTAGATCTCACTCAGCTCTCGCTGTAACCACGAAAATTGTTTTCCCAGAGGATCCGGACTCGCGAACGGGGTACGATGAAGATGATGATGATGAAGAGGGTGAGGAAGAGGATGGAGAGAGCTCCCCCCCCCCCTTCCTTCTTCTGGCGAGATGGAGGACATTGTGAATGATGTCGGGAGTGCGAAGAGACGAGGGAAGAATATTGCTGCCCTCCTGTCAAAGCTTGTGTGGTGGGAGCGGGCCCGCGCCACTGCGGCAAAAGAATTCTGTGAGATGGTGGAGTAGAGGCTCGAGGCCCTTGAGCGCGACTATTTCTTTGGCGAGATGGGGTGGCCGGGTGGGCCTACCATCGATTCCTCCCCTGGGAGGTATATTGTGTAGATTTGAGACCAGGCTCGTCGGATCAACCTAGGGTGTACCACCCTGTCTTCCTACTACAACCCGTTGGCGCCCCCGAGGACCAGATGGCGGGAGCGAGGACGATGGAGATGGGAGCCGTACTGATCGAAGAAGTCTCGCCCCTTCTCACCTCTCGGCCTTCCCTTCACGCAATGTACCCTGTTTCTTGATATTCTGGACTGTTCACTTGTAACCTTTCAATCATTGTTTATTATTATTGTTTTTTCCTTTTTAGCTCTCGCCCGGCGAGAGCAATCCCTGCTCTGGTTTTCGTTTATGTTCCACATAGCCGTTTCAAAATTCTTGCGCGAATCTGAACCTTTGGCTGGTCGCTGTCATCCCAGGCCGGAACCCGAGGCGTAGCTGTCTCGGGGCATGATGCCTGTACCGCCGCCGCTATTTTCATTCATTTTTTCCTTTTTTAGAAAAGTCATTATTACCACGGCTTCTTATAAATAGATGAGTTCACCAAACACATTTATTTCTCCGATCTGGAACCCCCATTCCACTCCTCGTTGCTTTCACGACTTGCCGAGGACTCCCCCTTGCTCCCGCATTCTTCTCTTGTTTTCGCCTAACTTTCGCTCTTGCCCATTCCTTTGAGATCTCGTCTTCAATCCTCCCAACAAAATTCCGGGCGAGAATGAGGTACGTTCACATTGCGCAGAAGCCTTCCGAAAGCTTCAATTCCCCACTTATCGCCTAACCCTTGAAGAGTACAAATGGATCACTTCTCAGTACGTTCCCGCTGGCTTAACCGCGAGAAATCCCGGCAACCAAGACAGGGTAAACAGTGTGGGATAGGGGGAGCTCTCCATCCCCATCGAACACTTTGAGGTGGGCTTTCGCCTTCCCCTCTGGCCAGAGATGCGACACGCCCTCTGTTACTACAGTGTGGTTTCCATGCAGCTAAACCCTAACTCAGTCGCCATCCTTGTAGCATTCATTTGCTACATGCGATTGGAGAAGATCGAGTTTAGCCTCCCGATTTTCCGAAAGTTGTTTATCTTCCGCGCGAAGGGAGGGGTGGTCTTCTTCTCTGGGCAACTGATCAAGACAACCGGTCTCGCCAACAAGCATCACCATTGGGGAGAGAAGTTTATCTTCGTCTTTGGCAACTTCGACAGCATTCCTCTCGCGCCTATCAAATATAAGGACACCGCCTACAAGCCGCCTACCCTGGGATCGCGCGAGAGCGCCATTCTTGAGTTCTTTGGGACGAAGGAATTTGATGTCCAATTCCTCTGACGGGACGTCGACTCTCTCCCTCCCGTGCCTCCCGGTGAAGGTACGGTCTCATCCTCAACCTGATATTCCCATTCTAAATTTCAATACATTCCATTGTCGCCCTTAAAGGAGAGCGAGAAGTTCCTCTACACCAACCCTTTGCTGAGACTCAGGGTATCGAGGGCCAGGCTGTGAGAGATCCACTGGCTCTCGCGAAATCTACGGCTCAGGCTTGCCGGGACGAGCCTGCCTCGCCTCCTTCGACCAATGCCGGGAAGCGAAAACCCCACGCCTTTTCGTCCCAGCCACTGAAAAGACCAAGGCCCACCGCTGCCGACAAAGGGAAATCTGTGATGACTACGCCCGCCCGACCTCTCGCACCAGGTCGGTCCTTCGAAAAGGTCCTGCAGGTGGCCAGCGAGATTACCGTTGCTGCAAGGAATAGCATCGGGGCCCCTACCGAGAACCTTCCAGCCGCAAGCGGGGCTAGTGGCGAGGGGGCGGCTGCCGAGACCTCCACTCAGTCTCCGTCCAAGGAGGTGCCAAAGGGGCACAGGAATTTTGGCCTCGGCGTGAAGTGCCTCGACATGGAGGGGAAACCCTTGCTGCAGTGGGACCCTGAGACCAACCAAGTCTCCGTCTCGACCCTCTTCCCCAGCTTGGCGGAGCGTGACCATGTCACCGGTGAGGCCTTCGCGCTGGGCTACGACCTTTACAGCCAGGAGTACGTCGGCCTCTATGATCAGCTGCCCACACGGCTCCTGTACTTTGACTCCGTCCGGGCTCTGATGTGTGGGTTCGAGCTTAAGCACATGTGCGCACGCCGAAGCATCACCATCGACCACAACTTTGGCGAGTTGCTTAAGGCGCGGGACCAGACGGTGGCCTAGGCGGCGGTTTTGAAGGCACAACTGGCGGATGCTATGGGACGCCTTTCCTTGCGCCCAACGGAGGAGGTAAGAGTGATCTTTCAAGCACTCACTCTCGCCTCTATAATCCGCGGGTCGTCTCGGTGTTGATTTGTTTTTCCCTTCTGCAGGATTCTGCTCAGAATACGGCCCTTCGCGCGGAGCTGACTGAGTTAAGATACGAGAACATACTGTTAAAGGACTAGCTCCGGCGCACAGAAACGGTTGTGGTTCTGCCTCCCCCATTGCTGGACGAGAGGCTGAGGAGCCGTCACTTATCAGAGTATGACATTGACAAACTCCTGCAGACCAACGCTCAAGCCACGATCAGGCTGACCCTTGAGATGTTGCGAGAAGTGGGATGTTTGAACGAGAGTGGCAAGATCGTCACCGCTCCCCAGCTTGTTCCCTGGCTCTTCAAGCTTATCCTGAATCCCCCAGGCGCACCCGAATCTCCGCCCCCGGATGTCCTGAGATCCCCCACGGCTGCTGGCGAGACATCCGTGGAGAGCTCAGGCAAGATCTCCCACAGAAGCTCATGCAGGAGCTCGAGCGGATACAGCGCTTCTCCCTGATGGGTTTCCTTTTCTTTTTTTGTTTCTGTAATGAGCAAGATGCTCTGATTTTTGTAATAACATTTGAATATATAAATTATTAGTGTTTGTACCCCTCCTTTTTCTTTTTTGTTGATAACGAATACTGCTCAAGCGAGCTTCTGCCGAGGCCCCTGGCCCCCTTTAAGATAGTCTCCCTTAGCGGTCAATAGGTGGGAACCTGCCAAGACCTCAAGGCTAAAACACGTCGTTCGCGCGTTCTGCCGAGAACCATTTGTCGTGAGTGTCGTTCATAAGCCTTTTAAGGGAATACCGCCCCTCCTTACCTTGCGCGATCGATCGGGTCTCCTTGCCTAGACCCGCCGGGAACTTCATTTGGCGAGATCCCCAGCTGGGACCTCCTGGCCGAGATCTCACCTGGCCGAGACCTCTCCTAGCCGAGACCCTTTTGGGTCTGCCTTCAGGGTGTGTCTTTTGTCTAGCATAGAACATCCGTGTCAAAACATTTCTAAACACTAAACTTATCCCCCACTAGCGAGCCCTCAGACCTACTAGCTAGATGAGAGTCTGTGCAGCGGGTCTACCTGGGGCCGAGCCAAACTCAGAGTAGTGCAAAAGTAACTAAGGATCAAGATCCAAGAACCAAGGACCAAGAAACAAGAACCAAGAACCAAGCCTCTCCCCCACAGGCGAGCCTTCGGACCTGTCAGCTAGATGAGAGCCTACGCAACGGGTCTACCTAGGGCCGAGCTAAGCTCGGGGTAGTGCAAAAGTAACTAAGGATCAAGAACCAAGAACCAAGGACCAAGGACCAAGAACCAAAAACCAAAAACCAAACCTCTCCCCCACAGACGAGCCTTCGGACCTGCCAGCTAAATGAGAGCCTGCGCAACGGGTCTACCTGGGGCCGAGCCGAGATCGGGGTCTTGATGAAAATTTCATAACCAAAACCTCTCCCTACAGGCAAGCCTTCAGACCTGCCAGCAACATGAGAGCCTGTGCAGAGGGTCTACCAGGGGCCGAGCCGAGATCGGGGTGTTGATAAAGATTTCATAATCAAAACCTCTCCCCCAAAGGCGAGCCTTCGGACCTGCTAGCTAGATGAGAGTCTGCGCAGCGGGTCTACCTGGGGTCGAGCCGAGCTCGGGGTGTTGATGAAGATTTCATAACAAAAATATATCCCCCATAGGCAAGCCTTCGGACCTGCCAGCTAGAAGAGAGTCTGCGCAGCGGGTCTACCTGGGGTCGAGCCAAGCTCGGGGTGTTGATGAAGATTTCATAACCAAAACATCTCCCCCACAGGCGAGCCTTCGGACCTGCCAGCTAGATGAGAGCCTGTGCAGCGGGTCTACCTGGGGTCAAGCCGAGCTCGGGGTGTTGATGAATATTTCATAACCAAAACCTCTCCCCCACAGGGGAGCCTTCGGACCTACAAGCTAGATGAGAGCCTGCGCAGCGGGTCTACCTTGGGCCGAGCTGAGCTCGGGGTGTTGATAAATATTTCATAAACAAAACCTATCCCCCACAGGCGAGCCCTATGACCTGCCAGCTAGATTAGAGCCTGCGCCGCGGGTCTACCTGGGGTCGAGCCGAGCTCGAGGTGTTGATGAAGATTTCATAACCAAAACCTCTCCTCCACGGGCGAGCCTTCGGACCTGCCAGCTAGATGAGAGCCTACGCAGTGGGTCTACCTGGGGCCGAGCCGATCTCAGGGTGTTGATGAAGATTTCATAACCAAAACCTCTCCCCCATAGGCGAGCCTTTGGACCTGCCAGCTAGATGAGAGTCTGCGCAGCAGGTCTACCTGAGGCAGAGCCGAGCTCGGGGTGTTGATGAAGATTTCATAACCAAAACCTCTCCCCCACAGGAGAGCCTTCAGACCTACCAGCTACATGAGAGCTTGTGCATCGGGTCTACCTGGGGTCGAGCCGAGCTCGGGGTGTTGATGAAGATTTCATAACCAAAACCTATCCACCACAGGCGAGCCTTCGGACCTGCCATCTAGTTGAGAGATTGCGCAGTGGGTCTACTTGGGGCTGAGCCGAGCTCGGGGTGTTGATGAAGATTTCATAACCAAAACCTCTCCCCCACAGACGAGCCTTCAGACCTACCAGCTGGATGAGAGTCTGCACAGCGGGTCTACCTGGGGCCGAGCCGAGCTCGGGGTGTTCATGAAGATTTCATAACCAAAACCTCTCCCCCACAGGCGAGCCTTCGGACCTGCTAGCTAGATGAGAGCCTGCGCAGCGGTTTTACCTAGGGTCGAGCCGAGCTCAGGGTGTTGATGTAGATTTCATAACCAAAACCTCTCCCCTACAGGCGAGCCTTCGGACCTGCCATCTAGATGAGAGTCTGTGTAGCGGGTCTACCTGGGGCCGAGCCGAGCTCAGGGTGTTGATGAAGATTTCATAACCAAAACCTCTCCCCCACAGACGAGCCTTCGTACCTGCCAGCTAGATGAGAGCCTGCACAGCGGGTCTACCTGGGGCCGAGCCGAGTTCGGGGTGTGTATAAAGATTTCATAACCAAAACCTCTCCCCCATAGGAGAGCCTTCGGACCTGCCAGCTAGATGAGAGCCTGCACAATAGGTCTACCTGGGGCCGAGCCGAGCTCGGGGTGTTGATGAAGATTTCATAACCAAAACCTCTCCCTCACAGGCGAGCCTTTGGACCTGCTAGCTAGATGAGAGTCTGTGCAGCGGATCTACCTGGGGCCAAGCCGAGCTCGGGGTGTCGATGAAGATTTCATAACCAAAACCTCTCCCCCTTTTCCCCTGGAAGACTCGATCCATCATGCGTTTGTAGGTATCCCCTGCATTTTTCAACCAAAAGGGCATCATTTTATAGCTGAAGCACCCCTCCCTAATGATGAAGGAGACGTCCTTGACATCGGGAGGGTCCATCCGGATCTGGTGGTAACCTAAAAAAGCATCCAAAAAACTCTTAACAGAAAAACCGACGGCTGAATCAACCAGCGCATCGATTCGAGGCAGGGGGTAGCAATCCTTAGGGCATGATTTATTTAATAAAGAGAAATCAAAACACATTCGTCAGTTCCCACCCCCTTTTTAACCATTACCACGCTGGAGATCTAGCCTGGATACTAGATCTCTGAGATGAAGCCGGCTTGTAGGAGCTTCCTGACCTCCTCGCGGATCGGCTCCTCTAGCTTGGTGGCGATGGTCCTCATCTTCTGGCGTATGGGACGAGTCCGGGGGTCCAGTTTCAGGTGATGACAAGCCACATCCGCGTCAATGCCTGGCATGTCTGCCGCGCTCCAGGCGAAGATGTCGACATTTCTCTTAATGCAAGCTCTCATCTGCTCCTTGTCCTCGGGACTTAGGCCCACGCTGATCCGCACCTTCCGCACCTGTCTTGTGCTGGTGAAGACCTCCATTTCCACCACTTCTTCGACCGGCTCCAGCCGTGCCTGCTCCCAGCCGACCCTTGCTTCTTCTTCTTGCTCCAATTCCTCCCTTCCTGTTTCAACCTCCACTGCCTCCTCCGGTCTCCCCTACTCAACTCCTGCTGCTTGATCCTCCTCTACCTCCATCGCCTCCTCCAGGCTCTCCTGCTGCTGCTCGACTTCCACCCCCCTCAGGTACTCTTGCTCAATTTCTTCCTGCTTTTCCGCGCTCTCCCTTATCGCCTCCCCTAGGCTCACCTCCTCTTCCATGACATCCTCTCCTTGCTCTGCTAGCTCCCTCTCCAGCTCTTCTACCTCCGCCATCCATGACACAGTGTTGACCGCCGTTACGTAGAATTGCCTCGCCACATTTGGGTCTCCCCTAATCCTGACCTGCACCCCTCCATTGTTAAACTTGATACATTGACGAAACGAGGAGGGGACGTAGCGAAAGGTCCTGATGACGGGATGCCCAAAGATAGCGTTGTAGCTACTTGGGCGTCCACGATCACGAACCTGAAGTTCCGCGACATGTCTCCCAACTTCACGTGCAGCCCTACTCCCCCTTCAATTTCTTTCCTCTCACTCGAGAACCCAAACAGCGGTCCATCTGAGGCTAGGACCCTCTTCCCCTCCACCTTCATCTCATCGAAAGCCTTCTTAAAGATCACATTCACAGAACTCCCATTATCCACCAGTATCCTGGAGACCGTGAAGTTCTCCACTGCTGTCTGAATCACGAGGGCATCGCAGAGCGGATCCTAAAAGTCTAGCATATCAGCTGATGAAAAGGTAATTTTTTCATCTGGGGGGGTGGGGAGTAAGAGAGGTCGAGGCGACCCCTCTTCGGAACATGGTCTGAAGGTTACCCTTGCGAGTTGCCTCAATCCCCACTCCCCCGTGGATCACCCCGATCCCTCCTCGGGCTCCAACATCTTCTCTATCCTCGCACCTATCTTCCCCCTCCCTCTGTTGCACTTCCACGATCCTTACCGACGGATCCTGCCTCCCCATTCCTCTAGCTTCCCTCATCTCTAAGAACTCCAAGCAGGTGGCCATCGCGTGACCTTCCTCCTGGTGGAAGTCATAGAAGGGCAACGCCACCCTGCCCCATCTTACTTCTCCACCTCCCCTTCTTCCAGCCCCTCGAACTCCTCTTCATCCTCCTCTTCCTCTACCAACCTCCATTGCTTATTGTGGTGGCGGGAAGTGATCCCTCGGTCCCTGCCTCCACTCCAGCTGATCGAACCTCCTCGGCTCCCGAAGGTTATCCCTTCCCTGAAAACCTCCTCCTTGACCCTGGGGGCGACCCTCATGAGGCCTCCAACCCAACCAGTTGTTTGTCTCCAGGGCCCCTCATCCATGTTGTTGCCCCTGTCCTCGGGTTTCTTCCCTCCTTCTCTCTTCTCTTTGCTCCATCTGCCTTCCCGCTGCAGGTTCCTTCACATCATCCTCCGCCAACCTGTCCAACTTCATGGAAATTGCCGGATTCGCCCTTTCGAAGTCTATCTCTTTTGCCGCCCTCTCCATGAGCTCCTCGAAGGAGAGGGGGGACTCTCTTCAACTCTATGCTGAAGAAACCCGACCTCAGTCCTAGGGTGAAGGCGAGCATCAGTGCGTACCATGGGACCTCCTGGACCAGGAGAACCTCTTCCTGAAACCGGTCAACGTAATGACCCAGCGTCTCCTCTGGCTTCTACCTTACTGCAAACAGGCACTCCGCCTCCTTCTTCCGCTTCTTCGACGTCGATAACCTTAACAGAAACCCCCTGAGCAGATCTTCAAAGCTGTATATTGAGCTTGTTGGCAACTGATGGAACTAGTCCCGGGCCTTTTCCTTCAACGTGATGGCGAACAGCCGACACTTGAAGGCATTTTTCATCTGCCTGATCGAAACTACATCCTCAAACCACTATACATGCTACACAGGGTCATCCTTCCCCGAGTAATAGTACATGTCTGGCTCCCGGAACCCCTCTGGCACCGGAGCTGAGATGATGAGCTCGCTAAAAGGAATCTCAACTCCTGGCTGGCGGTAGGGCACATCTCGCGGCCTCGGCTGACTGGCCCGATCTGCGAGACTGCACCTAGGGAAGAGTTCCGGCACAGCCGCCTCCCTCTCGCCTAAATCTGCCGGAATCTCCTTTCCAGGGCGTTGGCCTGGGAAAAGTTCCCGCGCGGCCACGTCCCTCTCGCCGACCTCCACCGGGATCTCCTTCCCGGGACGCTGCCCAGGAGCGTTCTCGCCCAAGAGCGGGACTATCTCCACCGAAACCGAAGGTGTCGCCCACTCACTCCTTACCGAGAAGGCCAAGCTGATGGTCTGCTGGACCTCTCACCTGAAGTCTTCTAGCATCTTCCTTGTTGCTTCCTCTCCCCGGGTGGGGGATCCTCCTGAGCCAGACCCTTCACCGTCACCTCCAGCCATGGGACCAAACTCGAGGCTTTCTTGTATCGACTGCCTTCCATTCTCACCGCACAAGAACTGTTGAAGCAAAAACTGACCTCAACAGGAGTTCAAAATAGGGGTGCAGCCAACACCTACTTCTCTCAAGTCCTGACCCTCGACTGGTTGCTAAGTACCTAGGATTGACCCAAATCCTCAGCAGGGAGGTCCCACCTCATACCCAGAAGATTTCTGAGAGCTTCCCCTCCAAAGCCAAAAGCTGGGCTAGGAGCTCCTCAGAAAGCACTAGAAATTTGGAGAATAATGAGAGTCTGCTTTCTAAGGAGACCTTGTGGGTCTTTTTATAGTCTTTTGCTGACCTAAAGTTACTGAAATACCCCTGGCTGGTCTGCCAATAGCCAAATCCCGCTGTTTATAAAGTACTAAATGCAACCCCTGGGTGTGTATTGGTAATTTTATCCGACGGCGATTAAGTAATTTTACCCTGAACCCTGGGCCCCACTCGGCGAGAACTCTATGCCGAGAACCCCCTTGTCTTTATTTGGCGGGAGCTAAAAAAGAGTGTTGATAGTCTTAGGCTGAGCGAGCCCCCGCCTTCTGCGTGACGCAATCCTTCTCGCCGAATCTGCTGGATACGGATCCCGACTGACCGATGGTGAACGCTCTCGCCCATTTCTAGGCGGGAGCTCCTCTAATCTTGACGTTATCGCTGCTGGACGCGACGTTGAGCGATTGGAGCTCACCCAACGCCCTTGCTACTTACTATGGCGTTGAGTTAGTGGAGCTCACCCTACGCCCTTGTTGCTGACCACGACATTGAGTGAGTAGAGCTCCCTCAGCGCCCTTGCTGCTGACCACGACATTGAGTGAGTGGAGCTCACTCAATGCAACGTTGAGACCACTCAACGCCTTCTCACCCGTTTTTGGTCACGGGCGGGATCTCGCCTGTTCCTAGGTGGGAGCTCCTCCGGCACGAGAGCTCTTCTTGTATTCAGGCCCAAGCTAACCCGAGGCTGGTCCAACCCCGACCGTTGATGCCTCTAGGTTCCACCCACGCTCACCGCACCAGAACTATTGAAGCCAAAACTGACCTCAACGGGATTTCAAAATAGGGGTGCAGCCAACACCTACTTCTCTCAAGTCTCGACCCTCGACTGGTTGCTAAGTACCTAGGACTGACCCAAAGCCGCAGTAGGGAGGTCCCACCTCACACCCGAAAGATCTCTGAGAGCTTCCCCTCCAAAGCCAAAAGCTGGGCTAGGAGCTCCTCAGAAAGCACTAGAAATTTGGAGAATAATGAGAGTCTGCTTTCTAAGGAGACCTTGTGGGTCTTTTTATAGTCTTTTGCTGACCTAAAGTTACTGAAATACCCCTGGCTGGTCTTCCAATAGCCAAATCCCAATATTTGTAAAGTACTAAATGCAGCCCCTGGGGGTGTATGGGTAATTTTATCTGAGGGCGATTAAGTAATTTCACCCTGAACCCTGGGCCCCACTCGGCGAGAACTCTATGTCGAGAACCCACTTGTCTTCATTTTGCGGGAGATAAAAAGGAGTGTCGAAAGTCTCAAGCTGAGCCAGCCCCCGCCTTCTACGAGACGCAATCCTTCTCGTTGACTTTGCTGGAAGCGGGTCCCGGTTGATCGATGGTGAACCCTCTCGCCCGTTTCCAAGTGGGAGCTCCTCTAATCTTGACTCTACTGTTGATGGACGTGACGTTGAGTGAGTGGAGCTCACCTAACGCCCTTGCTGCTCACTACGGCATTGAGTGAGTGGAGCTCACCCTACGCCTTTGCTGCTGACCATGGCATTGAGTGAGTAGAGATCCCTCAGCGCCCTTACTGCTGACCACGGCGTTGAGTGAGTGGAGCTCACTCAGCGCGACGTTGAGACCACTCAATGCCTTCTCGCCCGTTTCTGGTCACGGGCGGGATCTCGCCTGCTCCTAGGCGAGAGCTCCTCTGGTTTTTAGGCCCAAGCTACCCCAAGGCTTGTCCAACCCCGACTGTTGATGCCTCTGGGTTCCACCCAGCGAATATAGGGTTGTACACCTATAGAGAAGGTGCAAGCAGCTGATTATCTATAATCAGATAGGGGGAGAAGTTGTTCAAAGGCAAATAAGGTCAGCACCTCCCTGACTATTCTATAGAAGTCAAAAAGGGGGAGGAAAATGTGATTAAGGCTATGCAGCAAAATAGTGTGAGCATCAAGTGATGATGATCACCTTGCAGTATATACAGTAAAATAGGGGGAGCAACAAGTGATGATGATCACCTTGCAGACAACGAAAATGTGGTACCTATATCTTATTACCTCTTCCATCATACTGATTATCTATTGCATATGTTGTGTGTATCATTGACTAAGAGTTTTGATGAAATAATTTGACTTCTTCAAATAGAGGGAGATTGTTTGGTCCATTGATCCCAATATCCCAGATTTGTAAGAAGTCAAACAAGTCAATAGTAAAAACATAGTTGTATTTGATTTATGTTCAATTTCATGCATGCAGGTTGCTCTTTGTCATATTGATTGGACAGGTGGCTCAAGTGATAATGACAGGTGGGCACAAAGGAGCTGGTTGGAAAGACAGGAATTTGCCTAAGTCCACGGGCGTTGAGTGAAGCAATCTCACTCAACGCCAGGTAATGATATTCGACGAAGTCCACAGGCATTTAGTGAAGCAAGCTCACTCAACTCCAGAAGTCAAGAAGATTAGTTGACAAAGGCAAAATTCTGGTTAAGTACAGAGTCGTTGAGTGAGGACAGCTTACTCAACTCTAGATGAGCTGAAGTGTCGAGTAAAGACCAGTCAGTCAAAGTTTTTGCATTGACAGTGCAGAAAAATGACTTAAGTCCAGAAGCATTGAGTGATGTCAACGCACTCAATGCCAAGACCAAAAAGCATTGAGTCATATTACTGCAGTCAAAGCCTAAGAAGATTGAGGACAGAAATCGACTAAGTCTAGAAGCATTGAGTGAAGCAAGTTCACTCAATGCCTAATAAAGAAGACAGACAAAGGAAGAAAGCGTTGAGTAAGGCCAGCTCACTCAACACATTCAAACAGGTGAAGAATTGACTTAGTCTAGAGGCATTGAGTGAAGCTAGTTCACTTAACGCACTCAACGCTTAACAAGTGGAGAAAGTACTGAGGCGTTGAGTGAAGCCAGTTCACTCAACGCATTCAATGCCTAATAGTGCATAGAATGTTGGACTATAAAATTCAGAATTTGGCTAAGTCCATAGGCATTGAGTGAGGAAGGCTCACTCAACACTCTTAACGCCTAAAATGCATAATGATTCAAAAAGTTGACTAAGGGTTTTTGCGTTGAGTGAAGCTTGTTCACTCAACGCACTCAATGCCTTAGGAAGCAGAAGATTATCTAAGTCCAGAATCGTTGAGTGAAGCTTGTTCACTCAATGCACTCACCACCTGAGTCAGAATTGAGAATTTGGCTAAGTCCACAGATGCTGACGTCAGCCAAATTCAACAAAAGTCAACGGAATTCAAATTCAGTGCGAGAAAGCTGGAATCCACCGCTAATGATGTTGGCGGCCAGCTGTATAATATATTATGTACAAGGAATGCTTTATACCAGCAATTAAAGCTGGGCCCACAGGTCATATAGTCGTTAATATGTGGAAGATAAAAGGTAGAAAATTGGAAGACATAATGATGAAGTTTTAGGGTTATTCTTTTCGAAAGGCGGAAGATTGTCATCTTCTTCCTTTCCATTGTTACTGAGACAAGAAGCAAAAAAGCTCAAATCGATCGACCCGAAAGTTCTTCCAGTTAGCTGTTGTCGTCCTCATCATCAACAGCAAGAAAGGAGCAGTAAGGCTAACCCTAGCAGCGACCACTTAATAGCCCAAGCTGAGCAATTCCTGAAGATAATTTATGGAGTTGTGAAGAAGAAATTTGGACTGATTTTTCTCAGGACAAAAGGAGTAAGACACAGAGATAATTTCTCTGGTGTCAAATTAACACCAACTCTTTTTCTCTCTGTAAGATCCTTTTGGATCTGAGTTATAATCCTATGTTATAAAGGTTGAGTTTGTAGGATCTATTATAGATCTGAGTGGTAGGGCTTTAACCTAAGTTGTAGGATCCTATGGATCTGAGTTGTAGGGCTATCATCCAACCCTGAGTGGTAGGGCCTTTTGGCCTGAGGTAGGTGGTATTCTGACCACTGAGTTGTAGGGCTCTGTGCCCGAGTTGTAAGTCTTAGAGGAGACTGAGTGGTCCTACGGGATCGTGTTGTAAGCTCTTAGGAGCCGAAATATTGGAGTAGTGTCTTATCTAACGTACTATTAGAAAGGCGGGAGGAATAGTGGACGTACCCATAATATGGAGAACCACTATAAATTATTGTGTCATCTGGGTGAATATCTTGAAAGCACTAGGAAGTAGATCACCTCTCACAGCCTAAAATTATAAAAGTTAAAAGACACACTACAAACCTAGAAACCTTTTCACCCCACCCCCACCCCTCTAGGGGGTTTATCTACCCTTTCAAACAAAGACTTTCATTGCCTTCAATTTTCTTAAGCAGTTGTCCATGGTATAGCCAAGAATTGATAATTATTGTCTCTGAGGCATCGCTAAGATATTAATAGTTTGGATTATCTGCATTTTCAGCTCTCCTCCTTGCCATGAATTCTTCAATCAAAAGAGTCCCTTCTCTCTTTCTCCTAACTACAAGTTGTGTATCCTGTGCAACTCTAGCTTGAGCGGGAAAATCAACATCTTCTGACCTATTCTTGTCCAATAGAGGAAGGTGCAGTGCAACCCTTGTACCTTGAAGTACTTTGAAGGCATGCTCATCAATGAGCTTAGCAATCATAGCATTACCTGTTACCCCTTTCTGGCTTCTTCAATTAGCTTGTTTTGCAATAGAAGGGTGTTAGCCTCAATCCTGCTGGACAATGTCGGGAATCTGTTGTCACTGTCAGCTAATATTTCATCTTTTGATCTAATTGGCTTCTTCCATGAATTTTTTAATTGTATTAGTAAAATGATTATTTACATGATCTACAGCTGTCTTGATGACATCACCAGTCTGACTTAAAAAGTTCTTTACATATCCCATATCAGTAATAGAGAATTTTAATCTTTTGTCCATTGATCTTAGTATTAAAGATTGTACTTTGACTGTGCTGACTGCTTTATTAAATTAGCTAGTCATCTGTCTGTTCATGTGAACATTCTCATCTTTCACAGTCTGGATTTCCATCAACAACTCAGCTTTTGCTTCAGAGATGGACTTGTCTATGCAAGCTTGAACTAAAGTGGCTTGCTCATCCAATAGAGCCTTGATAGAATAAGAAGGGAGGTATCTGTAGTTATTGAAGGTGGAGGATTGATCATAGGAGAATATTTCCCTTGGTCCTCTTGATCATCACACTCATAGAGAGGGGATGCATTAGCATTATCCTGATTAAGGACATTTAAAGACTCCCCCTCCACATTATCATCATCAAAGGAAATGATATCATTATCATCCATATCAATATCAACATCATTATATAAATTACCATGATCATCTGCAGTAACAACACTTCTTGTAGTAATCTTATTGAGAGTTGGTTTATCTATTAGCACAAGCTCCCCCTCAGAAGGTGCATTCACCTCTTTTGGGATAGATGATTCTAGATAATATTCAAGATCCTTTCCTAGGTTCATTTGCTCTTCCTTATCAGAAGTATCTGGAGCATTGGACACATCTTCTGCAACACTTTCTAAAGGAACATGCGTATAATCAAGAGCAGCATGGATTTCATCAACATGCTCTCCACCCACTGGATTTCTAACTGATTCATTGTTGGCTTAAACACTTGCATAGGACTGACTTTGATCAATATCAACCTGAAAACCAACATCTCCTGGGGATGCAGATTTTGAATCATATTCTGAACTAGATTCTGAATTAACATCCCCCATAACTTTCTTTCCTTTTTTCCTTGGACTTGTCTTTCCTCCAGAGGTTTGACTCATAGGAAGAACTCTGGAGAATCTTTCCAATGTATTGAAGTCCGTCCTTTTCAAGTAATGAATTCTGACTCCTTGCTTCTTGTTGAAGTTGTCTGGATAAGAGTTGATAAAATAAAAGGACAAGATTCTTACCATATTTAGAGCATGCAAACAGTTAATTATCCTCTGGAAGATGACATTAGCCATAAGGTCTTTTTTTTAGTATAATCCTGGTGATTATCTCAAACATGGGCTTGTATATGGTGTCATGTGATCCATGCTTTCATAGAATGGCTTTCCCAACCATGTCTGCAAGTAATTTTCCTCTCTGATTGAAGTTTTTCCTTCTTAGTGATCCAATCATGGAATCATTATACTCACACCATTTCAAAGCACTATCTCTGTCCTTTTTGGAAAAGTCATCTTCTTCATCATTGTCAAGAGAGGGTAACTGAAGGGCCTTAGCCAACTTCCTTGGAGTAATCTTTATCCTCATCCCTCCAATTTTGGAATTCAGTGATGTCTTATTTGAGGAAAGCTTTACATTGGAGAAAAATTCCAATAGCTCATCTCTCAGTATGTGGGAAGGTTCAGAGAGGACATATTCTAAACCTAGGGCATCCAATATCTTGATGACTTCTCTAATCCCTACTGAGGATTGTATGAATCCATTCCATACGATCTCATAGCTTTCCTGCAGATCTTTTGAATACTTTGGCACCATCAATGCTGGATGATGATACGCTGAGACGGGTTTGGTCTTGATGACTTGGAAAGAGATTAGGATTCAATGACTTCCAATATACTTAGCCTTTATTTATATGAAGTGTTTTGGAGTTGAGGGGGCGACTTAAATTATTATATCTGCTAACTTGACAGTAAAAATGAGTTGATTTAATTTTAATCTGCCTGTCACAACAGATGCGCTGAGATAGATTGATAAGCCATTGGGACAGGGTAATTCATATACCTGTATGAAACGCTGAGACTTTCTCAGTGGTCCTAGTGGTTCACCTGAACCTTTCGAAGTTTATTTAGCTGACCTCACTATTATTCAGTGAACATTGTCAAAACAAGTTTGACATATATATCTTGTCACTTTAATTATGGTAAAAATTGTTAACCTAACATGCTACTTAGGGTTTGCTAATAGCTAAAAAATTCTAACAGAATAACTGTCCAAACTAGCTAGTTAAGGTGATTAATAGCTATCAATCTACCAACATAACATAATTGTTTAAGCATGAAGGTAAAGTAGAAATGTAGAGAATTTAATATACAACTGAAACACTTAATGTATATGAATCATTTAATATTTAGCATTCCTAACTCAATTTTGAAGAAATTGAACTTAACATCATCCAATAGCTTAGTGAAGATATCAGCAACTTGATTGTCAGTGGAGACAAATTCAAGGCAAATATCTTCACTCTTTACACGTTATCTAATAAAGTGATATCTAATTTCTATATGCTTAGCCCTATTATGTGAAAAATGATTCTTAGCAATAGAAATTGCACTGGATGAGTCACAATATGAAGGAGAATGACTTACCTTGAGTTTATAGTCATTTAGCTATTATTGTATCTATAGGAGTTGTGCACAACAGCTTCCTGCTGAGATGTACTCAGACTCAGCAGTGGATATAGCTACACTAGTCTGCTTCTTGCTACTCCATGAGATCAATCTTTTCCCTAGGAATTGATAAGTTCCACTTATGGTTTTCTTATCTTCCTTGGAACCTGCAAAATCTTCATCTGCATGATCAATTAGTTCAAAATCATTATTTCTAGGGTACCAAAGGCCAAGATATTGGTTGCCCTTAAGATATCTCAAAATCTTCTTTGCAGCTGAGTAGTGAGATTCCTTAGGGCATGCTTGGTACCTAGCACAAACACATGTTGCACACATGATATCTGGCTTACTAGCAGTTAAATACAACAGGGATCCAATGATACATCTATACATGGAATCATCAAAGTGCTTACCCTTCCCATCCTTGTCTAGGGAAATGTGGACCCCATAGGAGTTTTCATGGTGGAAGCTGATTTCATCCCAAATTTCTTAACAAGCTCCCTAGTGTATTTGGTCTGAGAGAGAAAAATCCCTTTATTAGACTGTTTCACTTGGAGAACTAAGAAGTATTTGAACTCTCCCATACTGCTCATCTCAACCTCCCCCTGCATAAGGTTAGAAAATCTTTTGCAAATATTATCATCACTAGACCCAAATATTATTCCATACATATAAATATGGACTAGGAGTCACTTGCCCTTTGTTTCCCAAAGAAACAATGTGTTATCTTTATTTCCCCTCAAGAATTTGTTCTTGATGAGAAAGGTAGTCAAGGTTTCATACCAAGCTCTAGGGGCTTACTCTAAACCATATAAATCTTTCTTTAATTTGTAAATATGATTTACTAGAGTGGGATATACAAAACCTGAGGGATGCGCCACATATACCTTTTCCTTGAGATTACCATTCAAGAATGCTGACTTGGCATTTATATGGTAAACTTTGAATCCCTTGTGTGCAACATAGGTAAGGAACATCCTTATGGCCTCTAACCTTGCAATTGGGGAAAAGGTTTGGTCAAAGTATATTCCCTCTTCTTGTTTATAGCCTTTGGCTACTAGCCTTGCCTTGTTCTTGATGACTACCCCATTCTCATCAAGCTTGTTCCTGTAAACCCACTTGGTGCCAATTATGTTATGTCCAAGTGGCTTTGGCACCAACTTCTATACCTTGCACCTCTTGAATTTTTGTAATACTTCTTGCATGACATTGATCTAGAAGTTATCCTTATTTACTTCTTCAAACCTCTTGGGCTCAATCCGGGACAAGAAGCTCAGGAACAATGCTTTATTGTGAACACTGCTTCTTGTGGCACACCTTAATGTTCATTTCCAATGACGAGATTTCTTGGGTGATCTCTTAGAAGCCTGATTGTATCAGGCAACCTGTCTTCATCCTATTGAACTTCATCTATAGCATCTGCTTCTCCTTTAATTTGATCACCTACAACTTCATCTCTGAGTGGTTCAACTTCTGAAGTGACCTTACTTGAGTTGGGTGTGTCTTTAATAGAGAGCTCCTTCATCTTCAGATCATTTCCTGTAATGATAGGTGTACTGGACCAACCCTTATAAAGTAAGCTAGTCTCATCAAAGACAACATACATTGATTCTTCAACTACATGGGCCTTCTTGTTAAATACTTTATAGGCTCTATTATGTGAGTTGAATCCAATAAGAACACCTACATTGTATTTTTCAGCAATTTTTGTAAGTTGAGATTTCCCATTTTTTGAAATATAGCACTAGCAACCAAAGATTCTAAAATATGAAATAATTGGTTGTTTGCCTTTCAGAATTTCATAGGGGGTTTTCTCACAGGCCTTATTAATAGAGTCTCTATTCAGAACATAACAAGCTATATTGACTGCCTCAACCCAGAAGTATTCTAGGAGTGAGGAGTCACTAAGCAGTGTTCTGTCAATCTTTATTAAGTTACTATTTCTTCTCTCAACCACTCCATTTTGTTGGGGAGTTCTGGAAAAGGAAAAATCTTGGGTGATACTAAGGTCTTGACAGAACTTTGTCATAGTCTCAGATTGAAACTCTGTACCATGGTCAGTTCTAATTTTGACCGCGGTACATTGTAACTCATTCTGGAAAGCCTTGACATGGTTCATAAAGACACTTAAGATATCAGATTTCTTATTAAGGAAGAATACCCATGTATACCTAGAGTGATCATCTACTATCACTAGGGTATATAGCTTCCCGCCGAGGCTCTGAATGGGCAAAGAACAAAATAAGTCCACATGCAACAGATAGAGACATCTTTCAGTGTCCTTGGAGCCAATACATTTAAAGGTGGCCCTTGTTTGCTATGACATGGACCACTTTTAACATATTTTAAATTAGGGCTATTTCCAATTATTATTTTTAAAAATAATTTGTTTATTGTATTATAGTTAATGTGGTCAAGTCTCTTGTGCCATTGGACACAAAAAAGACTCTCTCTCATTAACTATAAGACACACAAGAGATAATAAATTATTGCAAATGAAATCTAAGCTATACACATTTCTACTCCTAGTGCTTGAGAGGATGATCTCTAAGTCAACTGACTTTTTGATCAAGCACTTGTCATTGTGGAATTCAATGACATAGCTCAAGTCACATAGTTGACTTATGCTTATAAGGTTGTGTTGCAATCCTTCCACATAAGCTACCCTTATTATTGAGACTATGTCATTAGTAATCATATCATATGCTCTGGTGATGCCCCTATCAGAGCCACCAAAGATAACTTTAGGTCAAATTTTTATTGGAGTATAGTCTTTAAGTAAGCTCCTTATCTCAATCATATGTCTAGAACACCAACTGCTCAGGTGCCATATCTGTTTTTGAAAGGTTCTTGAATTAACAACAAAATGTAGATCTCTTATCCTTAGGATCCCAATATATCTTGGGTCCTAGGTGACGGTTAGCAGCATAAGTATTTCTAACAAAACTTTACCTGGCAGGAATGCCTTTCTTTGCATTAGGTATACTAGGGTTGTGCCAATAATCTATGTCAAAGTGCCCCACTTTCCCCCAACACCAACACTTATGGATGTTGTATCTTCTTTTCTGAACAACTTTTGAAGTAGATACTTCAGTTTTCTATTCATGAAGGAAGATATCAACATTATTCTTGTTTCTTTCAGCAATGCCTTAGCATTTTGCCGGCTTGTAGTTAGTATTAGCAGTTAATGAATTATTGGTATCAATAGGTCTCATTTTGGTGGTTGAGCATAATTTGATAGCATCAGATATTACCCTATGAGATTGAGCTATCGGCTAGACAGTAGCCAACTGTCTAGTTGGAAGGGACTTGAAAGTTGATGCTTCCTTTTCCTTGAGTGTGGGGGCTGGGGCACAAAACACAAATGGTCCAGGATGGGCCATTTGTATTTCCTCATATGGGGCCTTAAAGGCTCTCAAGCCCATCCCCTTCCTTCCACTATAGCTATGAAAATTTTTGTTCACACTATTGAATCTTCCATTCAACCAATGACCACACATACTTTCTTCATCATATTTGTTGGATGGCAATGGGACTTCCTCAAAAGAGATTATAGGTTGGATTGGAGCCTTTCCCTTACTCCTATTCCTTCTTATAGTATTCCTCTCAATGTATCGCACCCCCTTCTTACTGGTTTGGGAGATGAAGGTATCAATGAGTGACAATACTGATTTTGATTTGGAGTATTGAGCCAATAACATCCTCTCTTTGAGGAACTTATCGTCCAAATCTTTAATTAAAATTTTTTTACTATTTATGGTTGTGACTTGGATAATCGTGATTGTCTTAAGTTGGGATATCACCTTGCTCATTTTATTCAACTGTGAGGATGACTCTGTGTGCAAGGAGGTATCTTCTCTTAAGGAAGCAATCTTCTTGGCTTGTCTTTTGACAAGCAACTTGCTCTTCTTCAGAGCTTCCAAGGTCAAACTATACTTGTCAATCAATTGATTGATATTTTCCTCAGATTATTATCCACCTTTATCATAAGATGAAGGTGCTTCAGAATTAGGACTTATTTTATAATAAGATTCATAGGAGAAAATGCAATGAATCAATACCTCATCAGGATTAGACTGATCCTGGTTGGATTCTCCTTCTGTCATGGCCATAAGTCCACAGCAGCACTGACTTCTTCATCTTCCTCATTATCACTTTCAAGGAAGGTCTTTTACTCCAACTCTTCTCATTCTTGGCAAGGAAGGTCTCTTCCTTCTTGCCCTTATAGTGGTGATGCTTATTCTCACCTTTCTTCTCACATGTCTCTTTTCTCTTGATTGGTCAGTCAGCAATGACATGTGTAACACCCCTATCCGTCACATAGCATATAGCAGTAGGTCCGGCCGGGGCCCGACGCCATATACTGCGGACAGACCGGTTGGTTACGCGTTGAAACCACACAACCAATCAGAGCGTCCTACACAACACCTAGCGGAAGCAATTTAATTAAGTTGCAAAAAGATAAGAACCCTGCCACAGAGCATGAATGTCCACTACACCCAGGAATGAGTACATACACAAAAGAGTTCACGGCCTTAAGGCCTTACAAAAGTTCACTTAACAAAATAGTGTCTTCCAAACATCGGCACGCAGGCCGTCCACACATGAGTACAAGAGGTAAAACACTCAAAACAAGGCCTTCGAGGGCCAGCACAGCAACTTGGGCTTTAGCCCGCTATTTACCTCTCGGCTCCGCAGCACCTGCAAGCAACAACCCACCGCACGGTGGTAAACAAAGGCAACGGTCAGCAATGCTGACCAAATTATAACGATTCCGCCCCCAAACCGGGGCGGCAAAGCTTCTTCCCTGCACTTGTTAGCAAAACACGCAACACAGCCAAACAAGCATCTCAACATAGGTGCACGCTCTCACGGCCGTACACCCCGTGCTCTCAGGGCACTTACTCGGCGAAGCCAGTCCGAACCCCGTCCGGTCCTCGACTCCACCACCACCCCCAGGATGGCAATCTTTGTGAGCATTTAGTCTTCTCAGCCGCAGCCTAGACTCGATCTCCAAATCTCAGTAAGTCCCACGTAAACTTTAGGTCGCTTTAACCGAGAAGGTGGAGCGGGTAGAGGGCTACTAGTCCGTTGCTCACTCCGCCACTGCCATTTGGCCCTTTGGCGCGGACTAAGCTTTCCCCAGTCCCAAACAACGATCAAACACGGTACTTAGCCCTGCTAAGTACCCGATTGGCTCCCAGGCCACCGATATGACAGAACTACATTTCCGTCCAAGATATCCGGGTGCACCTCGGGTTTCATCCCCAAGGCTCCCTGCCGCAATCAAACATGATACATAGCCCCGCTATGTTCCCGGCTGGCACCCAGGCCACCGAGATGGCAGAACTTTGTTCCCGCCCAGATTTCCGGGTGCACCTCGGGGTTAATCCCCAAGATTCCCTGATGCATTCTACCGCATAGCAACCCGAAAACAACCACAACGCTCGGAGTCTTCTCCGGCTAAAATATGCATAGCAAAACATCACCGATCCGGAACACACGTCCGGGTAGGCTTCACACAACATGCCTATGTCCGTACTATGATTCCGGACTCTAACAAGGGGGACTTTACTTATCTACCCCAAGGAATACCACGATCTCGCCGCACACTCGCGGGAGAGGGGTTTTCCCATGCAAAGGAAGAAGAGCTTCACATGCTCAAGAAGAGAATCGTTACCCTCGAAGATTTCCGCGGCGCCATGAAAATGTAGTCGGATGGAAAGCTTCGCCTCGCCCTTGCCTTCGAGGATCCGGACTCGGATCGCGAATCGGGGCTTCAAAACTCCTCCGGCGGCCGGATCTTGGGCTCACACCACCAAGGGAGTTCTCCCCTCTCTCTAAGATGAAGAAAGAGAAACTCAAGATGAAAATGAGGGTTTCTCCCCCCATTTCCCGGCTAATAACCCCCCAGGAGCAGCCCTCACCGTCGGATTCAGATCCAAGGGAACGGACGGCCGAGATTAGATCCAAAATCCCAAAAACTGGGCCGAACACGGCTTGACACACGGCCGAGTGTCTGGCCGTGTAGCTCATTCGCCGATCGACACGGCTCCTGACACGGCCGTGTGCTACGGGCCGTGTTACCTGGAGCTTCAGGACGATCGTCGGGCTTCCAGAACATGGCTTCGAACACGGCCGTGTTCGAGGCCGTGTGCCCCACACACGGCTTGAGACACGGCCGTGTGTCTCAGGCCGTGTACTTCTCTGACTCGAGACAGCACAAAAACACAATAAATCACTGAACACGGGTAGGCACACGGCCGTGTGCCTGGCCGTGTGCCCCTATTCAGACCTCCAAAAGTGCCGTTTGATCGCCCCGCGATCATCTCCGAGGTTGGGGT
Organism: Platanthera zijinensis; assembly: GCA_039513925.1. NCBI lineage: Eukaryota > Viridiplantae > Streptophyta > Magnoliopsida > Asparagales > Orchidaceae > Platanthera > Platanthera zijinensis. The sequence continues at coordinate 57,924,333 of CM077078.1, forward strand.
CTTACAACTCCCTCCCCCTTAAGAGAATTTCATCCCGAAATTAAGAACAGAGACTACACAAAACAAAAACATAACGAGTACCTGAGGGGAACAACTCGGGGTACTCCTCGCGCATTGTCTGCTCTCGCTCCCAAGAGAGCTCCTCGCGCCCGCAGTTATCCCAACGGACCTTCACCATTCTGACTTCTTTGTTCCGAAGCCGCTTGACTTCGAAATCCTCAATAGATATGGGCTTGACTTTCGTTGTCAACCCTTCCTCAACCGGTACTTGATCAGCCGCGATCACCTGCGAAGGCTCTTGCACCGCCTTCCGCAACACAGAAATGTTGAACACATCATGTAATCCACTCAACTCCACTGATAGCTTCAAACGGTATGCAGCTTCGCCGACTCGCTCCAGGACCTCAAAAGGTCCAAGGTACCTTGGGCTCAGCTTCTTCAAGCGTCTCACCCGCGAAACCCCCTTGAACGGCTTCACTTTCAGGTATACCCAATCGCCTACCGCGAACTCCACGTTCCGGTGCTTGGCATTGTAATACTTCGCTTGCCGGTCCTGAGCGATCAACAAGCGCTCCCGAATGATCCGCACTAACGAGGTAGCACTCTCCACCTCCTGCTTCTTGTACAACCTTGCCTCACCCGTTTCAAGCCATGATAACGGCGTGCGACACTTCCTACCATACAGGGCCTCGAAGGGCGCCATTTGTATGCTCGCTTGGTAGCTGTTGTTGTACGCGAACTCCACCAAATAAAGGTGGTCTTCCCAATGCTTCCCGAAGTCTAGAACACACATGCGGAGCATGTCCTCCATCGTTCTATTAACCCTCTCGGTCTGCCCATCCGTCTGCGGATGGAAAGCTGTGCTGAACCTTAACTTTGTTCCCAACATCTGCTGCACCAACCTCCAATCATTTGACGTGAACCGCCCATCGCGATCACTCACAATGCTACGGGGCACCCCAGCAGCCTAACAATATTGTCAACGTACAACTTTGCCAATTTCTCGACTGGATCATCCTTCCTATGCGGAATGAAATGCGACACCTTAGTTAGCCGATCTACGATCACCCAGATGGCATCGTTCCCCTTCTGTGACCTTGGCAACCCGTGCACAAAGTCCATGGATATGTCGTCGAATTTCCACTCCGGTATAGGCAAGGATTTCAGAAATCCTCCTGGCTTTTGGCACTCCGCCTTCACCAAGGCGCACGTTTGGCATTTAGCCACGTACAACGCCACATCTTTCTTAAGCCCCGGCCACCAAAACAACTTCTTGAGATCGCGATACATCTTCGTGCTCCCTGGGTGGATTGAGTACTTGGTATGATGAGCCTCGTACATCAACTCCGCCCGGAGGTTACCCCCACTTGGGACGCACAAACGATGATCCTTCCTTAATAACCCGTCTTCTACTGAGAACTGGGAATTTGACCCATCCAAAGCGGCCTCCAAAAGCTCCTTCATGGAATCATCCAACTCCAATGCCTGCCGAACCCGGTCAGCCAGGTCGTACTGCACCTCTGTCCAGTTTAACATTGCTTTGGCGCTCGTCTGCTTGTCCACGCAACAGATCTCAAGCTCCTCCAACTCCCGCACTAGCCGCTCATCATGCACCGACAACCAGTTGGCTCGGGCGGGAGCCCTGCGGCTCAGCGCATCCGCAACTGCGTTGCCCTTCCCGGGTACATAATGTATCTTGAAGGTGTAGTCCCCCAGGAACTCCATCCACCTCCTCTGCCTCATATTAAGGTCCTTTTGATCCAACAAGTATTTTAGGCTCTTGTGATCGGTGTATATATCGACTCTTACGCCGTATAGGTAGTGCCTCCACAACTTGAGTGCAAAAATAACGGCCGCCAACTCCAAGTCGTGCACCGGATAATTCCTTTCATGCACTTTCAGCTGACGCGATCCATACGCGATCACACTTCCATGCTGCAACAACACGTAGCCCAAGCCACTACCCGAAGCGTCGCTATACACCTCAAAGCCCTCGGTCCCACTCGGCGAACTAAGCACTGGCGTCGTGGTCAACCGCCTCTTCTGCTCCTCAAAAGCTTGCACGCACTCTTGCGTCCACAAGAATTTCTGATCCTTCCTTGTCAACTTCGTGAGAGGTAACGCTACCCGCGAGAAGTTCTCTACGAAGCGCCTGTAATATCCGGCAAGCCCCAGCAACTCCGGACTTCCTCTACCAAAGACAACACAGGCCAATCTCGTATCGCAACAATCTACGCCGGATCCACCGCAACACCTTCCCCACTAACTACGTGACCAAGGAATGCCACTGAGGATAACCAAAACTCGCCTTTGGAGAACTTTACGTAGCTCGTTCCTCCTTAGCGTCTCCAAAACCAAACACAGGTGCTTGAGGCGATCTTCTTCGCACTGCGAGCACACCAATAGGTCGTCAATAAAGACGATCCCAACATGGTCTAAGTACTCCCTGAACGTTTTGTTCATCAAATCCATGAGCACCGATGGCGCATTAGTCAGCCCGAACGGCATGACCGTAAACTCAAAACGCCCATATCTTGTGTTGAACGCTATCTTTGGGATAACACTTCCCTTGATTCTCATCTGATAGTAACCAGACTTAAGTCCCAACTTTAAGTACACCGATGACCCACCCAAATGGTCAAACAGATCACCAATTCTTGGGATCGGGTACTTGATCTCTTTTAACGACTTGCTCAGTTCTTCATAAACGATTCAGAGCCGCAAACTCCCGTCCTTCTTCTACACGAAGAGGGAAGGTGTGCTCCAAGATGACAAACTTGGACGCACAAAACCTTGATCCATACGCTCTTCAAATTGAACTTTCAGTTCTGCCAACTCATTAGGCATTAGCCTATGAGGAGAGCATGACCCAGATTTGGCGCCTGGCGCCAGCTCACTCGCGAAATCGATTGCTCGCTACGGAGGGACTCCAGGGAAACACATCAGGATATTCGGATATACCCGAGATACTACCCAACGTAGGCTTAGGCTTCAAAGCCTCCCATGGTGACAGTAACGACGCTTGCACGTCGAATCCCTGACCCCTAAACCGTAACCTTGCAACACAGAATCTCTTTTCGCGCGCATTGAACATCCGTAACGCCACAACGCATCCAATTTGTCCTTTGCCATCGAAGAAGGTACTTCAATAAACCCCTTGGACAAAAGGTGCGCGAATCTCCCGTATCGAACAATGCTCTCGCCGGATTGCCAATAATCCAAACAAAGCCTGGAACCTCCAGTCCTAAGCTAACACGCAAAAGGGTGGCAGGTATAAGAAGCTAAATTGCTATCAATTAAACCATACCTGTCTTCCCGATGGTCGGCCACACGGCCTCCTACTGGCCAAGGCTGTCCATTCCCAGTTGTGCCGGAGTAAATAGCGGTGCGGTAGACGCCACCGCCTTTCCTTTCTCCTCCAAGATTGCCCCCGACTTCTTTTTGGACATTGGGCGTCCACTCCAACAATCGCGGGCATAGTGCCCCGGCTTTCCACAAACAAAGCATACATCCGGGGTTTGAATTGTAGTCGCTCCGGATGTGCTAGAGGAAGGGACTAGACCCGACCTCCTAGCCTTCTTGTACCACCTACGGTACCCAGATTTTGAGGTTGTCAACTTGACCACCGAATCCTTTGTCACAGCATCTACGACTGCTCCTGCCAACACTTTCCTTGCCTTCTGAGCACTCTCCCAACACTCTCTGGCGAGGTGCCCTTTCTTGCCACAAGAATGACAATTTCTCTGTGTCTTTCGATAGGCAGTCCTTATAGGATCTGTAGGGTTTGGTACCCTATTCACTGGTACTCGGTGAGTTTTCCCCAACTCCACTTCCAACGCTCTGGCCGATTCCACCAAAGCTCGGAATCCCAATAACTTTGGTCCTAGCAGTAAGATACGCAACTCGTAGCGCAGACCGTTATAAAATCTATCCACTATGGATTGCTCGCTTTCCCATTCAAAGCCTGGGTAGCGCCTTATCATAAGGAACGTCTGCAAATATGCGTCAACTGAATGTGCTCCCTGTACCACAGTCCTGCTCATCTGCTGCTCTAAATGACCCCCAAATGCCCCTTGTTCCAACATACCACCCGATGTTAGGGCCAACTCAGGGACAGATGGTTGCACATTACTCCCAAGTTGTGCGTTGGTCACAGCGAACACCGCTTCAACCACCCTTCTTATGGTTTCCAAAGACGTAGGGGTCTCCGGCACGTCGCTGGGTGCAGTACTTTTCCCAGAAAGTGTGCATTCAGACTGCCACGCGCCACTCTCGGACACCTACAATCGCACAGAACACCAATAAGGGGACCGAACAAAATTGCAAAAAGCAATTATAGGAACATGCAAGTTCCCCAAACATGTGTATTTTCATTCCTAAGTGGACATTCATGGGTTCTTTTCATGTTATAACGATGACACACACACATGTGCTCACCACCCCTTAAAGTGAATTCGCCCACGAATTCATTTAAGCCTGACCGGAACCAGTAGTCTGATACCAATTTGTAACACCCCTATCCGTCACATAGCATATAGCAGTAGGTCCGGCCGGGGCCCGACGCCATATACTGCGGACAGACCGGTTGGTTACGCGTTGAAACCACACAACCAATCAGAGCGTCCTACACAACACCTAGCGGAAGCAATTTAATTAAGTTGCAAAAAGATAAGAACCCTGCCACAGAGCATGAATGTCCACTACACTCAGGAATGAGTACATACATAAAAGAGTTCACGGCCTTAAGGCCTTACAAAAGTTCACTTAACAAAATAGTGTCTTCCAAACCTCGGCACGCAGGCCGGCCACACATGAGTACAAGAGGTAAAACACTCAAAACAAGGCCTTCGAGGGCCAGCACAGCAACTTGGGCTTTAGCCCGCTATTTACCTCTCGGCTCCGCAGCACCTGCAAGCAACAACCCACCGCACGGTGGTAAACAAAGGCAACGGTCAGCAATGCTGACCAAATTATAACGATTCCGCCCCCAAACCGGGGCGGCAAAGCTTCTTCCCTGCACTTGTTAGCAAAACACGCAACACAGCCAAACAAGCATCTCAACATAGGTGCACGCTCTCACGGCCGTACACCCCGTGCTCTCAGGGCACTTACTCGGCGAAGCCAGTCCGAACCCCGTCCGGTCCTCGACTCCACCACCACCCCCAGGATGGCAATCTTTGTGAGCATTTAGTCTTCTCAACCGCAGCCTAGACTCGATCTCCAAATCTCAGTAAGTCCCACGTAAACTTTAGGTCACTTTAACCGAGCAGGTGGAGCGGGTAGAGGGCTACTAGTCCGTTGCTCACTCCGCCACTGCCATTTGGCCCTTTGGCGCGGACTAAGCTTTCCCCAGTCCCAAACAACGATCAAACACGGTACTTAGCCCTGCTAAGTACCCGGTTGGCTCCCAGGCCACCGATATGACAGAACTACATTTCCGTCCAAGATTTCCGGGTGCACCTCGGGTTTCATCCCCAAGGCTCCCTGCCGCAATCAAACATGATACATAGCCCCGCTATGTTCCCGGCTGGCACCCAGGCCACCGAGATGGCAGAACTTCGTTCCCGCCCAGATTTCCGGGTGCACCTCGGGGTTAATCCCCAAGATTCCCTGATGCATTCTACCGCATAGCAACCCGAAAACAACCACAACGCTCGGAGTCTTCTCCGGCTAAAATATGCATAGCAAAACATCACCGATCTGGAACACACGTCCGGGTAGGCTTCACACAACATGCCTATGTCCGTACTACGATTCCGGACTCTAACAAGGGGGACTTTACTTATCTACCCCAAGGAATACCACGATCTCGCCGCACACTCGCGGGAGAGGGGTTTTCCCATGCAAAGGAAGAAGAGCTTCACATGCTCAAGAAGAGAATCGTTACCCTCGAAGATTTCCGCGGCGCCATGAAAATGTAGTCGGATGGAAAGCTTCGCATTGCCCTTACCTTCGAGGATCCGGACTCGGATCGCGAATCGGGGCTTCAAAACTCCTCCGGCGGCCGGATCTTGGGCTCACACCACCAAGGGAGTTCTCCCCTCTCTCTAAGATGAAGAAAGAGAAACTCAAGATGAAAATGAGGGTTTCTCCCCCCATTTCCTGGCTAATAACCCCCCAAGAGCAGCCCCCACCGTCGGATTCAGATCCAAGGGAACGGACGGCCGAGATTAGATCCAAAATCCCAAAAACTGGGCCGAACACGGCTTGACACACGGCCGTGTGTCTGGCCGTATAGCTCATTCGCCGATCGGCACGGCTCCTGACACGGCCGTGTGCCACGGGCCGTGTTACCTGGAGCTTCAGGACGATCGTCGGGCTTCCAGAACACGGCTTCGAACACGGCCGTGTTCGAGGTCGTGTGCCCCACACACGGCTTGAGACACGGCCGTGTGTCTCAGGCCGTGTACTTCTCTGACTCGAGACAGCATAAAAACACAATAAATCACTGAACACGGGTAGGCACACGGCCGTGTGCCTGGCCGTGTGCCCCTATTCAGACCTCCAAAAGTGCCGTTTGATCGCCCTGCGATCATCTCCGAGGTTGGGGTCTTACAACATGTCCAGGTTTGCAACAACAATAACATATTGCTGTCAGATGTGCTAAACTCAGTGCTCTCTGAATCAGCTGGCCTTCTTGGTGGAGAGATAATTCTCTCCTTGCTCTTCTTAGAGCTCTCAGCCTTGAGAGCCACTATAATCTCCTTGGCATGGGACTTGATGGTGGTCTCCTCCTCTTTCCTGGCAGATAGCTGCATCTCATATTTCCAAATAAAGTGTGAGGAGGAGTTTCAACAAGTTTGGCAACTTCCTTGATGACACATATCTTTGTGTCCCAATCTCTTTTTAGAGACCTTAGGAACTTATCATTCAGCTCATAATTATTGAAGACCCTCCCATAGGTCCTCAGCTCATTTACCACCCTGAAAAACCTTCCATAGCACTCAACTATGTTTTCCTTATTATTCTATATAAAGGCCTCATACTCCTCATTGAGCAAGGATTTCCTATCATCCCTAACTTCTTCAGTGCCCTTCATGTACACTATCAGTGTCTCCCACATCTCCTTGGCTATCTCATAATACACTAAGTTCTGGAAAGTGGAATCATTAATAGCACTTACTATGATATTTTTTGCTCTTTTGTCCATAGTAGCAAGTGTTACTTCATCCCTAGTCATTTCAGTATAGACCTTGGGCACTTTCAGGTTTGGGTTAATGGAGGAGGCCTTTTGGGGGATAAAAGGTCCCTCCTGAACTGTGATATAAATCCTAGGGTTAGAGGCTTCCATAAATAGCCTGACCCTTTGCTTCTGTTTGCCAAAAGTCTTATTTTTTTCATATAAGCAACTTTATAAAGCTCATCTCCTTATGAGCCTCTGCAACATACATCTTGGAATTTTATTTGATTACCCCTTATAGGATCTGGTCAGACTGTTAAGTTCTTTTTGACCAACCTCACTTTGATATCACTTGATAATTAATTGGGTAGTAGTCTAAATCACCTAGAGGGTGGGGGTGAATAAGTTGTTTGTATTATTCTTCTTTATTAATTTACTGTTTAGTCTCAGTTAATCATTATAGAAAGCACACAAAAATTTTATAGTGGTTCCCCAAGGTCTGGGTACATCCACTTTCCCTCACCACCTTTTTAATAGTGCGTTAGACAATACAACCTCCTTCAAACTCAGCTCAAAGAGCTTACAACACAGATCCCTTAGGATCTCTCAAGTTTCCTCAAAACCCTACCTTATGCCACTGCCCTATAACTCTTAGTGAGCTATACTCCTATAGCTCAGTGACCCTCCTGGTCACCTACCTCAGGCCTATCAAGAAGCCCTACAACTCAGGCTGAGAGGACAGCCCTATACTCAGGCACACATGCCCTACAAACACAGGATCAGCATCCTTACCCTTAGGTACACATGCCCCACAACTCAGAACAAAATATTCTAACAAGATGTTTTGTTTATATTACAACAAAAGATAATAAAAGATATACACCTTCAGATTTGGCCTTCTGTTGAGATTGAAAAGCTGAGAGTTGTCCTAGAGAAGGGCTTGAAATATTATTCTTCAGCTTGTGCCTTAGCTCCTTATTGATCTCCCGTCTCCTTGTAGAAATAAGAAGATCAACCACTGATCCCTGATGGACTCAACAAGTTCTCCTTAGATCTAAGAAAAACTTCTGGAAGCACAAGGTCGTTGGTACTCTCAGCACTTCCAGTACTTTGTAATAACACTTAGCAATGACAACAACAACTTGACACTACACTACAACAAACTGCACCTGTTGTAAGGACTGAAATATAATAGAAACCCAATTTGTTACTAATACATATATTTAGTAACAAAATTTTTTTGTTGTTACCAAAAAGTAATTTTTTGTAACGAATATTTTATATTTCATTACAATAATAATTTATTTGTTACTATAAATGTAAGTATTTGTAACAACACTAATGTTACGTTACAAATAGTAAATAATTTCTCACAATATGTATCAATTGTAACCACATCATGAAAGTTTTTTGTGACAAAGAGATTTTCGTTACTATTATTAATTTTTTATTATTAAAGTTTGGTTATCATAAATATATCATATTTTATTGCAACAGTAATATTCGAGAGCATTTTTTGGACTGAGAGAACATTTTTCTCCCGAGCATGTGCTTTTCACTCGGACGTGCGTTTTTTTTCCCGAGCACACTATTTTTCCTAGCTTGACTCCAATGTTCTCAAGCTCGATTACTCCATGAGCTCGATCTCGTGTTCCATGAGGTCGAGCTCCATTATGAGTCGAGCCCGAGGTCGAGTAAGATTAGCTTGAGCTCGATTACTAGCCGAGCTCGATCTATCTCAGATTCTTTTTTGTTCAAAATGGAACACGAGCCTCTTGACTTCGAGGAAAAAATTAGGAATGTATGATCAAGTGCATGAAATAATTGGAGGGAAATTTCCCTCCAATAAATTTATTATCAAAACCCTATATTCTTCATTCCCAATTCGGCGCATTCCTTCTCCGAATTTATCAAAACCCTATATTCATCTCGCGACTGGCCGGCTTCTTCCTTCTCCGAATTTGGCAACTGGCTTCTTCTTAGAGGAATATCGCGACTGGCTTCTCACAACTGGCTTCTTCCTACAACGAATTGTGAGAGAGCATAGGAGGGACGAAGCGGGAGAGAGAGCATTTCTTCCTTCTCGCGATTGGTATATCTTCTTGCATATCTTCCTTCTTCCTGAACTTTTGATCTCTGTTTCTTCATGCATCAGCAAGAAGTTATTGTCTCGTGTTCATGAGATTCTTCATTGGTTATAGACGATGTTTGGGTTTTTCGGGTATTCATCTTGATGCCTTAGGGTTAGAAGTAATATTGTCTTTGAAGTTCCAGCATGTTCATTAGGGTATGATTTTTTTGGCCGTATTTAGGTTTATTACTATGAATCTTATTGTGGTTTGATTTTTTTACCGTTTGTTCACTAGTGAAATTATTATCAAAACCCTATCTTCTTGTATTTCTTCCAAGTAATATGCTCTTGTAGTTTTTTGGGGGTATTCATCTTGTTTGTAGTGGCTTAGTAGTGTGTGTGCAATCAGTTCGGCAAGAAGTAATATTATATATCTTGTGTTAGTAGTGTGTGTGTGTTACTATTGCTATGAATCTCTTCAATAATATTGTTTGGTTGGATAAAATTTCTATTTCACTTGCTTCTCTTTTTTTTTGTCAGATTTGTCATACCAAGCATATAGTTTGTTTGTTGTGGTTTGTTTTCAGTTCCCATTCTTAGCCAACTATTATACCACAACCTTTTATGCAGTGGTTTGTTTTCCTCATTGGCTACATGAATATTAATTTAATTTTCTCACCGGACACAAACACACACACACACACACATAGACAAACATAGACACACACACACACAGATATTTTTGATCATAATGGCGCGCGATGCCATCTATATGTTCCTTAGTCCAACTTGCTTACTTTGTAAGTTTGGCATTGATTTCCATATAGATATGTATATGTATGTGTGTTTGTATATGTCTATGTATGTGTGTATGGTCATCAGTGTGTGTGTATATGTATATGTATGTGTGTGTGTGTGTATATGTATATTAGTGTGTGTGTATATGTTTGTGCATGTACCAGTTTTTTATTTTCATGATATTGTGTTATCCCATTCCAATACTTTTGTTTGCGATCTCTTCGAGAGTGAGACTTTTAAGGTGAATGTGACTACTTAAGTAAATTCTGTTTAATACATATGTTATTAATCACACATTTAATGAGTAGAATCCAATACTTTTGTTTGCTTGCAGAAAAGGTCCAAGACAAATGCCTCTAATAGATCACACATGCCGTTTACTCATACGTCGGGTTCTAAATCCTACCATTCCCGACTGCTGGAAATGGTAATGCAATAATTACATGTGAGTTATTGATTACTATGACATATTCTCAAAAATTTTTTTGATATACAGGTTAATCAAAGCCCTGTTGAGAACTTTGCGAACACCCATAGGAAGAATGGGGTGTTTGTCAGCGAGAAAGCAGAAGCGGCATATGTAAGTCAAAATATCTTTGAAACTTTCGCAAAGTTGATTGATAACACACGTTTCTATTATAACACTATTTTACAGCGTGAAATGGAAAGGCTGAGGACAATATCAACAGATTCTGACAGTGATCTCGTAAGCTCTGAGAGAGAAATTATAAAGATTGCACTTGGAAATAAGTCGGGTTATGACAAAGGATTAGGCTATGGTGTTGTGCCTTCAAAACGAATGAAGAAGACATTGTCAGAGTCCACTCGGTTGAAAGAGAAGTTGAATGTAGCGGAAGAAGAATTGCGCAATGCCAGGACTCGTCTAACAACACAAACAGAGCTTATAGATAAACAAGAAGCTTTGATTCAAACTCACAATGCAGAGATTGCAGGATTAAAAGAGGGGCAAAATGAGCTGAAAGAGCAGCTGTCTTATGTTCTGCAAAAATTTGGGGCAATTCCTTGACTAATTGATGCACACACCATTTACCTTTTGGTGCACTTTTTTGTTGTCAACTGGTTTATGACTGTTAGTATTTTGGTGCACTTTTTTGTTGTCACATCTCTTTTGATTCTGATGTCTTCCTGACAATAGTTTCTGGTTCGATAATGCCTCCTCTTTTCTGAATTAAATATTTTTTTTTTTGGGGGGGGGTGTAGTCCTGTTCATGCAAATTTCTCTCAGTTATTTGCCTTTTTTTACTTAATTTTATGAATATTGATGGCTGAAATAATTGTCTTAAAGGTTTGTTTTGGTCATTGTTGAATCTTCCATCTATTTCAAAGAAAGTCTCTTGCCTTATTGATTATATGCCTTACAATATTATTTACATTATATACCTTTGTTGATTAGCTTTAAAAATTTTCATGTATTGGCTAATATATGTTGTGTTTGTATAACACAATCTTTCTTTAATGGAAGAATTCGAAGGGGAAAATTGGAAGTTTCTAGTATTCTATATATCAATTATGCTTAAAGAAGTTGATGGGCATGCTTTTGCAGCTGAATACTTATGCCAAAATAGCGGGCCTACTACATGATGAATGGGTGGAAAATGCAGATCGCTGGGTGGCTGGATTTCTCGAGAAGTTCGAGGAAGGCTGTCATTCTATGGTGAGTTTTGCATGCTATGCATAGGTGGTAGTATCAATACATGGATTTGACTTCAAAGATGTTTGCTTTAGTATTTTTTAATTGTATGTGTAGTTAGATATGTTAGCCATGCCAATGAATCGATAGTAGGATCCAAAAACGGATGCAATTTCTTTATATAAAGATATATTTCCAATTTATTATATGGAAACCATAAGATGTTTGGTGTTGTATTAGATAATTTGATTAATCATCCTTATCCCAATTTCACATTTACTCATTGGGTTTTTGAATCCCAAGTTTCATTTCATCCAAATTTCAAGTTTTGTGGATTGTTTTAAAAAAACTGCAGCATGTTGCAGTTTTTTCTATCGACTTCTCTGCTCAATTTCAGATTGGCAATGCTTTCCTGTAGGCTACCGCTCCGGCATCGCCTCGGCCATCATGGAACTCAGGACATCTTTGATGCATCTACCTCTCCGGTATCGCCACATTTTATTATTATATTTGCATAACATGATATATGTCTATGTGGATCCCTCTTTCTATCTTCCTCTCCCACTTGATTTTTTTCCTAACACTATACTTCATCACCTTTCTTTCCTGACTGCAGGTACTGGAATCAGAGTGACAAATTTCTCCCACCTCCTAACTGCATGTATAAATCAGCTCTCCTCCTCCTTCAATTAACCAACAGGTTCTATGATATTAAACTTTTGTTGTTTGAAGCTCCACTCTACCATCTCACTTGCTCTGAAAATGCATTTTCTCTACTAAACTTTTGTTGTTTGATGCTTTTTACACTATTTTGAATTTCTGGCATTTCGTATAGAGTTCTGAAGTCTTACATACTAATTTAACTGCTTTGAATATGCACTGCAGTGTAGAGCATAATGTATACCCGATGATCTTAGTGCCACCATCAGGTTTATCAGAAGCCACAATCCCGCCATTTTCGCGATCTCTCACATCGATAAATATTTCATTTAGCCCTCTCATAAAATGAATGAGATCTATTCATGTTCTCACGATGTGTCTCTTTATCTTCCCCTAATTTGAAGCTTATCAGTGAATGCTGCTTTCAAAATCAGTTATTTTAGATGATTTTATCACTGAACGTTGCTTTCAAATGCAGATATAACTCTTACTTATGCATTTTTTTAGTTAACGGAAGAAGTGTTTACATTGGCACATCAATGAAGAAATTTTTAAATAGTCTTATTTGAATGTGTTTAGGATTCGTTGGGTGCAATGTTGTGGCTATGGCGAGGGTGCAAACTCTCCGCCATCTGTGACTTGGGAAGGAGGCGGGGTCTGAGATAAAGTTTTGGAGCTTTTTGCGCAGGAGTCAGCTGCAAATGCCGCCCCCACCCTCCCTAAAGTTTATTTACCCACTTTCGGTGGCGTCTGTTCCCACACCGGTGGTCCTCCTGCTTTGATACACATACACATTTTGCATCATTTGTATTGCCCACATTTCTATATATAGTTAATAGAAAGCCCACATTTATATTCACGTTTATTCTTCAAGATTGAATTTTTTACTTATGTTTCCCTGAATTACACAGCCCAAGCAAGTGGTATAAAAATTTTAAAGCATTTGATTTAAGACTATGTCCCGCACCGCCTCTGCTCGCACTGTATACTCATTTGATTCTTCTACATTTGTAATTTGTCATATTTTTTTTATTCATTTGACACTACTGCATTTGATTCTTCAAATTTCACTTTGACCTCTTCAGCCAAATCAACTAATAGATGCAGTTATAGCGACTTGCATTCCAGTAGCCGCAAGCCTCACTTAGTAAGAAGCTGAGTCTCCTTCAATTTTATTCATTCGACAACAAATTCAATTTTCGTCATTTTTCTTCAGAACTGCAAGCCTCACTTAGTAGTTCTATTTTTTAGGTCTGAATATGGATGCGATTGAAGCTGATGCCATCGAATTAAAGTTGATTGAGCACCGTCATTTTCGTGCAAACCAAAGGTATATGAGATTGGTCGAATTGTTCATTCTTAACTAGATAAGATAGAAGAAATTTTGAATTATGTTAATTGTTCATTTATATTTTGCATAACCAATGAAACTAAAAAAATATTAGATATGACTTAGGCTCCGTTTGGGGGGACTTATTTTCACCGATCAAGCGGTTACGACCGCATGAACCGGACCATAAATTGGTCATAACCGCTTGACAGGTGAAAATAAGTCCCCCAAACGAAGCCTTAATTAGGATGAATCATTCAGTGCATCAATCCAGGCTGATTTTAATAATGATAGCCTGAATATGTAGAGACTTGCACCAGAGTTTTAGCGACGGCAAGATGATGTAGGAGGTCGGCTTTGTGGAGGTTTCCTTCACTCTTACTTGACGCTTTGTCGCCGCCCTCGACCGATGTCGCTGCCCACGACCGATGTCTTCCCCGAAGACTGGTGTCGTCCCCCATGTCCAATGTCGCCCCCCACGTCCAATGTCATCGCCCATGTCCAATGTCGTCGCCTACGTCCAATGTCGGCCCCCACGTCCAATGTGAGCGCCCACGATCAATGTCGGCCCAAACGGAACCTAAGTTGACTTAAATCAACAACTAAAATGTTGCCCGCACGGGGTCCCCGTGCACGACTGCTTGTATATATATAAGGATATCCCCTTAACACTTTTTGCAATGTAATGGTCTACACCACCACCTAAATCTAAGACGTCAGATATCACTGAAATCAAATCTTGGCATCCGATTTGATTCCAACCGATAATCGTCACCAGCCATTCTCCCTACTTAGGACTTGCTATGCCTGATGCCTCCTCCAATAATTGTGCAGTTATTTGTGCTGACTTGTGTTGTAACCGCTAAATATGGATATAGAATAATTAAATTAAAATTTCCCAGCCCTTTAATTTGGAGGGTTTTGTAGCGACACAAAAGTAAATTATTTTATTATGCGTGTTACCCATCATATTATTGGTAAAGTTAGTAAATGACTAGCCTGAAACTTCAAATCACAAGTAAAACATGAATGTGTCCTCTTGACAAGCATTTTAATTATCTTTGAGTATGTTTCATCTTTGGAATCTCTTATTTGTGAGCTCAAAACAGAAAACATGTCCCTTGTTGTACAGGTATTTTGAAGCATTTCTTTTCCATTCCTTCTATATATGGAGTAAACTTGTCCTTTATCCGTGAGAGTATTAATGAACATGATTTTACTGCAATGATATTTTTCTCCTGTACTTGTCAAATATGCCAGCTCTCCCCCACCATAGGATGCTTGGGCATTGAGCTTCTTCAAGCTGACAACTTTGACCTCCACTGCTTCCAATCACTAACAGGTACCCCATTTTTGGATGATGTTTGATACTTTTAATTGCGCATTTTCCAAAGTGAGATCGCATTTTCCAAAGTCAAGAAATATTAGGTATTATTTGAATAATTACTCTTTTTTATTTTCATGATTTTTTCTCATGCTTGATATCTATTTTATGTAGGTTGAATTTAATAGAGCTGCATAATCATTGACCGATGCTGTTATTCCTACTGGTCAGAAGAAAATTGCTTGTTTAATGGGGTGTGTATGGATTATGTATGTGTGGATGTGAGTTTTTATGGATGTTTATACTCTTTCATTTATTTGTAGGGTGATATTAATTGCTCTCTTTTATTTGTAGGGTGCTTGAGCATTGACCGGCAAGTGACGAAAGATTCAATAGTCAGAAAGTGATGGACGATTCATTTTTCGAAAAATGACGGAAGATTTATTAAAAACATGTTGATCTTGTAATGTAATATTGTATTATTTTAGAAGTGATGATAATAACTTATACTCTATGTAATACTTTTTGGTGTGAATAAATACATGTTGATCTTGTTACGAAATATTAAATATATGTGTGCTTTCAAGATTATTATTTGTAATAAAATCTTAGTTACACAAAGAATAGAAATGGAATATTTTTGATATATAAATGAATTGCCTGTAGTAAGAAGAATGGAGAACAGCTGCTCTTTCAGCTATTGTAACGAAATAATGTTTATTGTACTTTATTGTAACGAAGTTAGTTTATTTTTAGTGAGGAAAAAATAAAACATTTGTAACGAAATAGTCGTGGTGCGTAACTGTTTTTTTGTAAGGAAAAAAACATTCGTAACGAAATAATATTTATTGTGACCAATTTATTGTGAGGAAGAATCTCTTTTTGGTGAGAAAGTATCTTTTGTTACAATTAATTTTTTTGTAACGACATGCATACATTCGTTACAAAAACCTTTAGCGTCGAGCTTTAGAGGAGGACCGTTACTTAAAGTTATTGTCGTTACCAAAGAGGTTTTGTAACGAATTTTGGCACTTATTGTAACGATTTAAGTCCTCACTATAAGTGCATTTTGTTGTAGTGCTAGTTCGCACACGATTCTTTTTATTTCTTGACCTAGAAGCTGCATTATATATGTTGTATCAATCTTCAATGGTTCTTGGATTGATTTGATATTACATGGCCAAGAATGTATAAAGCTATTTTGCTTTATTAGTCTTCCGTCAAAAATGGGTCGCGCCATCTCAGCGGTTATATTCAAAATTGTCTCAATAGTTTAGCTGAGACTGGTTTCTATCTCAGCGGCCGATTAACTGCGTCTCAGCGATTCCGCTAAGACCACACTGCTTTCACAGTAGGTCTGGGACAGCCTGTTGTCTCAGCTGCTTTTATCTGAGTCTCAGTAGTTCCGCTGAGACCAGACAGTCTTCTCAACAAATTTCTCCAGAATAATTGAGATAAATACAGCAATATCTAGAATTGTTATAAAAATTTTTTAGAACAACTTAAACTTATAAAATGAGTGAAGTACGTCTAACAAATACATTATGCACTTAGCATTGAAGGTGGTGCCTCTTCAAATCAAGGGAACATTGATGGGAAATATTCCCAACAAAGAGAGCCAATGATTGCTTTATATGTTTTTTTATCTACAAATTTGCCAAAAACATCCTTATCTAGAATAACATTAGAAGCCATAGGTGCTTTTATAGTGAAAGCATTTTTCATGCCAAATTTCTTAATCAATTCCTTGGTATATTTAGATTGAGAAATGAAGATGTCTTTATTACTTTGTTTTACTTGTAAACCAAGGAAGAAGGATAATTCTCTCATGCTACTCATTTCAAATCTGGATTGCATTAAGCCAGTGAACCTTATGCATAATCTAGAATTTGTTGAGCAAAATATAATATCATTTATATAAATCTGGACAATAAATAGCTTTTCCTTATGTGTTTTGGTGAAAAGTATTTTTTCCACCTTTCCTCTTGTGAAAGAGTGACCTAAGAGAAATCTGGATAAGGTCTCATACCAGGCTCTTTGATCTTGCTTTAGACCATAAAGTGATTTGTTCAATTTATAAACATAAGAAGGATAAGTTGGATTGACAAAATCTGGAGGTTGTTTTACATAAACCTCTTCATGTAGAAATCCATTAAGAAAAGAATTTTTGACATCCATATGGTATACTTTAACTCTTTTATAAGCTATATAGGATATAAATAATATGATTTCTTCTAGCCTTGGTACTGGTGCAAATGTTTGATTGTAGTCAATTTCTTCTTCAAGCCTATATTCTTGAGCAACCATTCTTGCCTTGTTTCTCAATATTACTCCATCAGTATCCATTTTATTCCTAAATATTCATTTAGTTCCAATAATTGAGTAATTCCTTGGTCTCTCCACTAGTTCACAAATTTTATTTCTTTCAAATTATGCAAGCTCTTCTTGCATAGCTACATTCCAGTATGGATCAATATCAGCTTCTTCAAATTTCTTGGTTTCAAACTATGATAGGAAGCACTGCAATATAACTATAGTGGATAGCTGTTTTCTAGTTTTTACCCATTGATTCATATTTCCAATAACTTGTGATGGAGGATGATCCCCCAAAATTGACCTATCTGGATCAATTCTTGTGTTGGGTATTGTATCAACAATAACCTAGATTTATATGAAGTCACCCTTGAACTAAGATGAATTAGGTTGTATTTGATTTCTTATTCTAGTTATGTGTTTGCATGATTCATTGCCAAGTGTAGACAAAAATCAGTCTACAGTGGGTCATCAAACATAGGACCATACAATGTAATTCCTCATTGTGTGATCCAAGGTGTTGACTCATGTTTAGCTTCTCTATTAGGATACACTCTTTGTTCAAGCACATGGACTAATGTATGAAGACTAGATGTTGTTTGGAATGAAGAATTCAAGTTTCATAAAGCTGAGAAAATTCTAAGTGTTGTACTCGAGTAGTTAATTTTGTACTCGAGTAGAAGCCTCAGAAGCACTCGAGTTTATCTGGTCTGTAATTCGAGTGTGGAAGTGGTTCTCGAGTAGCTTATATCTAGCACTCAAGAAACCAAGTCCAGCACTCGAGTAGACCTGCTCTCATTCTCGAGTGATCATGTTTGTCTCTGAGAAATTTTTCTAAGTCAAGTACTCGAGTAGTCTAGCTGAGTACTCGAGTAGTTGAGAAGATTAAGTCGAGTGACAGAAGTTAGTTCTCGAGAAAATTCATAGACCACTCGAGTGGGATTTCTTTGTACTCGAGTAGTTTGTCTAGTACTCGAGTATTCCAGTTTCAGTTCTCGAGTGATCGATTTTTCATCCAAAATTTTCTCCAAGTCCAAGCTCTTGAGAAGCTCAAGTCTATCTCTTGAGATGTACATCTAGCACTCGAGTGATCTATTAACAACTCGAGTGATTTACTTCTACATCTAGAATTTACAGAAATGCCTCTTCTCGAATAGTCAGAATCTTTCACTCGAGAGCCAGTTCATTCACTCGAGTAGTATTGATCTCACTCGAGTAATGCTGAACTTTTTTCAGAAAAATTCTTTAAGTCCCTGTCAGATCGAATTTTTGAATTCCGTGATATGACCGGTCCACGTGGCCATAATTAATGACAATTATTAACATTAGGGAGATCTTATAAAAGGTCCTGTCATAATGACAAACCCTTAGCGTGTTATTCTAAGTTTTCTAGATCGGCCGACATTTCCAAATCTACAGAAAGTAACCGCACACCTTCAAGAACACCAAGGGCAACTTTCGATCCAGAGAGATTCACAGATCAAGGGATTCATCTTTCTCCATCTACTCCTTGATCATATGAGTCAAAGTTTCTTAGAACAAGATCGATCCGAGAGTCTTCATCTACAATTTCTGATAAAGCCGCAAGTCCAAGAAAGAAGATTTAGGAAGAGATTTTTAGATCTGAGAAGATTATTGTTTGTATTCTATAATTTCTTTTTAATCTTATAAGAGATTATTCTCCGAGTGTAGGAGATTTGTTCTCCGAGTTGTAGGAAGTTTTCTTCTTCAGAGTGTAGATCCCTTTTTGGATCGAGATTGTAGGAACGTTGTTCCGAGTGGTAGGATCGTTTTGATCTGAGATTAGTGGAGTAGCCAAGTCTAGTGCTTTGCTAGATCGATGAGTGGAAAGTGGACGTACCCAAGATTGGGGAACCACTATAATTCTTGGTGTCCTCTGTGAATGCTTGTTTATTTCTTGTGCATTAGATCGCTAAAGTTTTTATTCCGCAAAAAGTAGCATAACTCACCTATTCACCCCCCTCTAGGTGATTTAGGTAGACAACTTAAATGTTTTTTCAATTGGTATCAGAGGGAGGTTGATCATTAAAAGGTTAACACCTTAATCAGATCTGCCCCAAGTTGTCTTTGAGTTATTCAAGCATGGACAGATCCAAGGATTTTGCCAAGCTTCCTTTGTGCACAAAGAATAATTTTGCAATGTAAAAAGAAAGGATAAAATTCTTTATGGAAGTTGTGGATCCAAGGATCTTCATGATTGTTGAAGAAGGTCCTTATGTTCCCATGACCGCCTCCACTATAGATACTACAAAGCAAGTTCCTAAGAAGCTGATGGATCTCGACAAAGATGAGATTGCACTTGTCTCCTTAGACAAGAAAGCCAAAAAATATTATAGCAAGTGCAGTCGATGATTCAATGCTACAAAATTTGATTCACTACCAATCTACTAAGGAGATGTGGCAGTCTCTGATCATCTTGATGGAAGGTACTGAAGAAGTAAAGGATGACAGAAGATCCTTTCTGAATCAGAAGTGTGAAGCCTTCTGGTAAGGACCCAAGGACATCATTGCTGACACTTTTGAGAACTTATTCAAGATAGTTAACGGCCTATCGCCGAGTCTTCACAAATGGAGAGTTGAATGACAAGTTTTTGAGGTACCTAACCAAGGATTGGGATAAGAAAATCTGTGCCATCAGAGAATTTGGCAAGTTAGTTGAGACTGGTCCTCAAAACCTCTTTGGATAGCTGATGTCCTATGAACTTCAAATTAACGCTAAAAAAGCTGAAGAAGAGAAGAGTCGATTCCCTCCTAAGGAGAAGTCTGTCGCTCTGAAGGCAGACAGCTCAAGGAAGGGCAAAGCTGCTTCACCTACCCCTGCTCAAGTAGAAAGTGAAGAAGAATCATCTGAGCCAAGCACTTCACGCTCAGAGCTATCTAAAGGGGAGTTCTAGCTCCTCTCAAGACAGTTTAAGAAATTCTTGAACAAGAAAAAATAATGGAGAGGCAATGATGCCTCATACAGAAGATCACGAGATGATGGTGATCGACGGTAGAAGGACTCAAGTAGCCATGAAAGGTATAAGTCTAAACCGAACAAACATATTTCTACTGACATAGTTTGTTACTATTATAATAAGCCAGGTCATATAATTGTTGATTGCCCCCCACAAGAAGAAGGAGGGTGGCAAAAGAGAGGAGAAGAAATCTTCTTACCATAAGAAGAAAACAGAGAGAAGCCTGGTAGCCAAAAAGGGCAAGACTATTAGTGGCACTGACTCATCTGAGTCAAGTGAAGAAGAGGAAGCCTACTTTGGGCTTATGGCACATTCTGACAAAGAAGAAGATCCCCCCTGTTCACTGGGGAGGTAAAATCTCATACTCCTCTATCTGAATCTGATGTCTCTGATCATGATCATGAGGACAGCTCTTCTGATGATGAGTCTGGACTTATGGCCCAGTATAAGAAGTTGATCAAGGACTATGACAAATGTTGAAAGGTCGTGAAAACTCAGGCTAAAGAGATTAAGTCTCTAAAGTTCGTAGATAGCTCTCTGAGAGAGGAAGTCGTTAAGATAGACTCACTCAGAGAAGACTTAGATACTGTACTTGATGAGTACAATAAGGCTCTCAAGCACCTCGATCTGAACGAAGAAATCATCAAGGGATTGGAAGAGCAACTTGAAGCCGAAAAGAAGCTTGTTGAAAGCTTCTCAAAGCCCAAGACTGTGCTTCCATTAGTTGTTGAATTCTCAGTTCATACTAAGGGTGTTGTCCTAGGCCATGTTGAGGCTCCTAGTAAATCCTCTAGGAGAAATAAGGCTCAACGGAAGAATAAGGCGGCCAAGAAGGCTGGGCCAAGGAAAAGGGGAAATCTCCACATGATCAGACTACATTTAAGAAGGTTGTTTTTCCTACTAATAAGTTTAATCTTGACTCCTCCTATGATCACTTCACTAGGCCTACTTATGTAGAGCCCAATTCGAGGTACCAAGGATGGAAACGCCCTCAAAACTTTGGTGAAAGTGTCTTTAAGGCACCTTATGAAGAGATCACTCTTCAGAGCTATAGCCCTTTTAATCATGGTCATAACATCAAGAAGTCGCCAAAAGTAAAGCCTATTGTTGAAAAGCCTATGAAGGAGAAGAAGTCATGTGATTGTCTTCACCATGAAGCTTATACCTCTAAGAATGTTGCCCCTGCTAGACCAGACTCCCCAAAAGTCAAGCAGGAGGGAGTAAGGCAAAGATACAATAGTTTTACTGTTGGTACTGTGATAGAATTGGTCACTTTGCCATCGATTGCTGATTTAATCCCAAAAACTATGTTACTCCTCAGGTTAACCATATAAGAAAGACCGCTCATATTATTAATACATGTAAGGGGAGCAAGCTAACTAGAGACCAAGGACCCAAGCAAGTTTGGGTTCCTAAGGCAAACTGACTTGTGATTGCAGGTATGTCCAAAGGCCACCAGAAATCCCATTTGGTATTTGGACAGCGGATGCTCTCGGTATATGACCGGGACTAGAAGCCTTCTCCAGAATTACTCACCAGTCGTGAACAGACCAAAGGTTATATTTGGAGGTTTTGACCGAGGAATTACGAAAGGCTACGGTATGATCACTAATGGTAGTGTATCCTTTTCAAATGTGGCTTATGTTGAAGGATTGGACCACAATCTCATAAGCATAAGCCAACTATGTGATAAAGGATACATAATTGAATTTCATGCTGATAAGTGTTTGATAAAGTCTGTTGACAATTTGGAAATGATTTTATCAGACACTCATAGTAGAAATATATTTTGTTTGATTTTTATCTGTAGAGACTCCTCTACACCAGTATGTCTTTTGGCAAAAGATAGTGCGTCTCTTGGTGACCAATGGCACAAAAGATTAGCACATATTAATTTCGAAACTATTAATAAATTATTTTCCTTGAACTTAGTACGTGATGCCCCGAATGTTAAGTGCGCTAAGGATAGACCTTATCATGCTTGTGTAAAAGGCAAACAAACAAGGGCCACTTTTAAAAGCATCATAGGCAAAGACACTAATAGGTGTTTGTACCTACTTCATATGGACTTGTTCGGTCCACTACAAGTTAGAAGTTTAGGAGGTAAGGATTATACGTTGGTTATTGTTGATGACTACTCACGCTTTGCATGGGTGTTCTTTCTGAAACACAAGTCAGATACCTTCGATGTCTTTATAAATTTTGTTAGGACGATCCAAAATGAATACAACTATTCCGTAGTCAAAATCAGAAGTGATAACGGAACTGAATTCAAGTCTTGGGCCATGACAGAATTTTGTGAAAGCCTAGGTATCTTTCATGAGTTTTCCTCTCCCCGTACTCCGCAAAAAATGGAGTAGCTAAGAGAAGGAATAGAACACTCATAGAGGCCTGCAGGACTATGTTGAGTGATGCTTCACTACCGGAGTACTTCTGGGCTAAAACCGTTAATACTGCATGTCATGTGCAAAATTGAGCACTCATAAATAAGAACCACAATAAGACACCTTATGAACTTATAAAAGGCAGGAAGCCGACCATTTCATATTTTAGAATCTTTGGCTGTAAATGCTTCGTTCTTAACAATGGTAAGTATCATACTACTAAATTTAGTGAAAAGAGTTTTGAAGGTATTTTTGTAGGGTATAGTAGCCATAGTAAGGCATATAGGGTATTTAATAAGAAAACCATAGTGATTGAAGAATCTATACATGTTGTATTTGATGAGACGAGCTTGCTGCAAAGCGGCTCTTCTAGTGTTTTTGTTGAAGATGCAGGTTCAAAGTTGAAAGAAATTAACTTGGATGAGCTGACTGAAGAAAAAGGTGAAAAGTTCATCAAGATCACCACTCTAACCCCGATTGGAGAGGCTGATGATCAAGATGAAGAAATCATTCAAGTTGATGAAATCACTCTTGTAGTTGAAGACACTTTTGATGCAAGGACTCTAGAGCTCAGACAACTGAAGGATCATCCCATGGATCAAATCATAGGAGATCCCTGGGATGGTGTCAGAACTCGTAGAGGTACAGCTAACGAGAATTTATTTTTTAGTTTTCTCTCACAGGTTTAACCAAAGAAGTTTGAGGAAGCCAACTCAGATGCATCATGGATAATGGCTATGGAAGAAGAGCTAAATCAGTTCAAGCGCTGCAAAGTATGGAAACTTGTTCCAAGACCCAAAGGCAAGAATGTCATTGGGACAAAGTGGGTCTACAGGAACAATATGATGAGGATGGGATGATCATAAAGAACAAGGCCAGACTCGTCGCCAAAGGATATAGGCAGGAAGAAGGAATCGACTTCGACCAGACATATGCTCCAATGGCAAGACTGGAGGCCATCAGGTTGTTCCTAGCGTATGCTACGGGCTTTACCGTCTATCAGATGGACGTGAAGTCTGCCTTCCTTAATGGTGACATAAAGGAAGAGGTGTATGTGGAACAACCTCCATGTTTAGTTGATTCTAACTTTCCTAATTACGTGTATCTTTTATCTAAAGCTTTATATGGTTTGAAACAAGCTCCTCGAGCTTGGTATGAGACGATATCTAACTTTCTTCTTAAGAACATGTTCACGAGGGGAAAGATAGATAAGATATTATTTCTTAGGCAAATAAAAGGCAAGATTTTGCTAGTGCAAATCTATGTCGACGATATTATTTTTGGCTCTACAGACGACAACCTCTGCAAGAAGTTTTCTAAATTTATGCAAGGGAAGTTTAAAATGAGCAGTATGGGTGAGCTAAAGTATTTCTTAGGACTTCAAGTGAAACAATCTCAAGATAGAATTTTCATCTCGCGTACTAAGTTTACCAAGGAGTTGATTAAGAAATTCAAAATGGAGAATGCAACATCTATGAGGACTCTAATGGGTTTAGCTGTGTCTCTGGACAAGGATGAGAAAGGGAAACCTTTTGATGAAACCAAGTACAGAAGCATAGTTGGAGCCCTGCTCTACCTTACTGCCAGTAGACCAGACATAATGTTCTATACATGTGTCTGTGTTAGATTCCAAGTGAACTGTAAGGAATCTCACTAAGGTACACCGAATCTTGGCTTATGGTACCCAAGAAGTAATGATAGCGAACTAATTGTTTTTTCAGATGCTGACTTTGCAGGTAGTAAAGATGACATAAAGAGGACTTCTGGAACTTGTCAATTCCTTGGAAGGAGACTCATTTCATGGAGAAGCAAAAAACAAAATTGTGTCACAATCTCAACGGCCGTGTCAGAATACATTTCTGCCGGTAGTTGTTGTGCATAATTATTTTGGCTAAAGAACCAGCTAGAAGACTACAATATGCAAGTCAAAAACATCCCATTATTTTGCGAGTCTTCCGGTGCAATAGCAATAGCCAACAATCCAGTCTCTCACAGCTAGACAAAACACATAGAGCTGAGATACCATTTCATCCGGGAGCATGTGGAGCATGGGGACATAGATCTGCAGTATGTTCCAATAGATAGGCAAATTACAGACATTTTCACGAAGCCACTGGACGAGACCAAGTTCAATTTCTTTAAAACTGAACTAGGTATGCTCAACAAAGAGGAATAGACGAGGTGGACTCATTTCACAGCTCAGAATTCAAGGTTTGGTCAAAAGGTTAGAAATTTCTCTAAGTGGACTTCATTTCTCGAGATAAAGAATGACTACTTGAGAACTCGAATATGTCTACTCGAGTACTTCTCTGAATTCTCGAGAACTAAGTAAGTCACTCGAGTGCTATCACTCGAGTGCTATCACTCGAGTACCAAACTTCTTCTCGAGAAGTAGAATTAGATCACTCGAGTACTTTCATACTGCCTCTCGAGTACCTCTATTCCACTACTCGAGTGTGAAGTTCCACTCGAGAAATGCTCGTTAGATTTTGTTTTCCTTCAAATTTTTCAATTTCAAAACCCGCATCCTTTCCGCCGCTATCTAAGGTATATTTAAGCTTAATTAGACTCCTAATCATCATTACTAGGGTTATATAAATAGAAAATATCGGATTTCAAGAATCTATTCGAATTCAAATCCACCATCTCTCGAAAGACTCTTCGTCTTCCGCCGTTCCAACAGAGCTCATCGCCGTCTCCGTCTTCTTCCAATCTATCACCCGTAGCTCACTGAAGGAAATGGCGTCGCCATCGAAGATTGGAGTGGGCAGTGAGTTGGTCATCGCCGACATCGCAGAGTTATCAGACGATTTCAGGAATCTGTTGATTCTACTCGATACAGCGGGTATGACTTTCGTTCTACAGTAACCGTGCAAGATACTTTTTCCAGAAGTTGAAGAATTTTTCAAGAACATTAAAATCAAGGGAAATGGAAAAGTGTTGAAGACCAAGGTGAAGGGAATCAAGTTTAAACTTGCCAAAACCTCTGTTTCAAAAATTCTTAAGATTCATGTAGTGGATGAAGAAGATGACATAACAAATGAAGATAATGACAGAACCTATAATTTCTGTGGTATTTCAACTGAAGTTACATCCATCAGAAGGTCAGACCTCAATCCAAAGAGCAAATTGCTAGTGGATATTATTGGAAAAATACTCTTGTACAAGACTAGCTCTATCAGTTTCATAACCAATGATCTTTTTGACATCATGGCAACCATTATCTGCAAGAAAAGATTTCAGTTTGGTATGGTTATTCTAGAAAAGATAAGGGAGAGCATAAAGGCTCCAACCTATGCAAGGATTATCTCATTAATGATGCATGAGATTAATCCAAAGGTATTTGATTTCTCCAAAGGCACAACCATCCACCATATGAAGAAAATTTTTGTTTCCTCCATTCAGAGATGGGAGTTAAAATTGCAGAACCCAGCCCAGGATGCAAAAGCCCATGATCACCCTATTGCAGAGGAAAGGACCCCATCTCCCTCTCTCCATAATATTGCTGGCATATCTTGTGTAGAACCTGAGGGGGAGCCTACCTCCTCTGTGCAATAAGATAGGGTGCCCTCTCTTAATGCTCCTTCCAGTCAGTAAGACAGAGTTCCTAATCCACCTCCAGATACTTCCATCCATCCAACCACCTCAGAAGATCTCCAAACAGATGCCCAGGTACAAGAAACCAGCATCTCCACTGCTGAAGATATCAACAAAATGATTGAGGAACTTAGCTCAGATGAGCCTCTACCTCCCCTCCATCAAGAAAATGTTGGAGAGCCATCCAAGGAACCCACTCCTGCACCATCTCCATCTCCTGCAACATCTCCAAAGTCAACCATTGATCACTCCCCAGCTATAAAGAGAGAACCAGAAGAGACAATTCTACTGTCAGATGAGAATGAACCATCTCCAGAACCTGTTGTAGCTCCCCTGAGGAGATTGGATTTCTCTCTTCCCACCTTCATTGGTGAGGAAGGAGATGTATTGATTCATACTTCAAGAGCTCAGAGCTCTGTGATAGTTGAAGAAATTCCACCCTGGACTGCCCCTCCTCCTCCAGCTTTTGTTACTCCTCATGCTACTGCTACACCAATTACATTGATATTCTTGATAAGATCGAAAAAATGCTCCTTGATCAAAGGAAGTATTTTGATGATTCACTAAAAATTGTTCAAGATAAAGTCTCTGCATTAGAAAAGGAAATGAGCAGAGAATTTGCTGAGATACAGCACAACACTGATCAGCTGAAGCTCCTTTTCCAAATAGGTGGCAAAGCCCTAGATCACACTATTACCAGTGTTGGTGAGGTCATGAACTAATCTATCACTCTTGCAAAAAATCAGATTGAACTTGAAAAGAAAGCCCAAGAGCATGTCATGAAGATCTGTGAAGAAGTGGGCACCTTTAGAGATGAAGCTATAAATAAGTTATGTGTAGAAATCAGAAAGGGGGAGGGAATAGTGAAAGAACGAGTTGAAAAGTATGATACTAATGTCAGGACCCTCTGGACTGAGAAAATGACTGAAATTAATAAAGATGTGCTAGCTCAGATTCAGTCTGTGAAGTTTTACACTTATGATACGACAGTATGAATGTATAATCAGATATTCCCTGAATTCCAAGCTCATCCAAACATTATTCCTCACCATCTGAATCCTCTTAATGAAAGCCAGCCTGCTCAGATGCCTACCTTCTCTCCTAGGCCTCAAGGGGAAGCTCAAACTCCAGAATCTTACTCTGAGGTATGGGAATCTGACATCCCTCAAGATCTACCAGAAATTCAGATTCTTAAAAGAAGGAAGTATGGAGATAGAGCTTCTGCCAGTAGATTTTTTCCTAACCAAGAGGCAAAGAAGAGGAAAGCTCGGGAATTTGCTGAAATCTGGAGTCCAACTTCCAAATCACTGATTTTAGATACACTGAAGCTTGTTATGGACTATTATGAAAGCAGAAATCTTCATTACAGCTCAACTGAATTGGAATTATATGAGAAGTCTATGACTAAGAGAAGGATATATGACAGAGAATGTGGGAGGAACAATCTTAATACTCCTCCTAGACTTCCCAAGTATTACCCCAAGCCCTTCAGTTATCAGAGAAGACAATAGGAGAAGAAGGACAGGCAACAACAATAACAATAGCAGCAACCTCAAAGCTAGCAATGGTTATAAGTTATGAGATTGAGGATTGAATTCATGTAGAGATGAAATCTAGAAATAATTCTAATTATATAATATTTAGTTTTGATGATTATCTCTTTATTTATTAGTTTCTTGCATTTTATTCTGTGATTACCTTTCATATCTATTTCTTTCTATTTTGGTATAATTCACTTTAGTGTAGAGGGTTCTGACTTCTACAAATAGGGGGAGATTGTTGGTTATTGTATCCATAATAACCTAGATTTGTATGAAGTCACCCTTGAACTAATTAGATGAATTAGTTTATATTTGATTTCCTATTCTAGTTATGTGTTTGCAGGATTCATTGCCAAGTGTAAACCAATGTCAGTCTACAGTGGGTCATGAAACACAGGACCATACAATATAATTCCTCATTATGTGATCCAAGGTGTTGACTCATGCGTAGCCTCTCTATTGGGATACACTTCTTGTTCAAGCACATGGACTAATCTATAAAGACTGGATGTTGTTTTGAATGAAGAACTCAAGTTTCATAAAGCTGAGAAAATTCTATGTGTTGTACTCAAGTAGTTCATTGTGTACTCGAGTAGAAGCCTTAGAAGCACTCGAGTAAATCTGGTCTGTAATTTGAGTGTGGAAGTGGTTCTCGATTAGCTTATATCTAGCACTCGAGAAACCAAGTCCAGCACTCAAGTAGACCTGCTCTCATTCTTGAGTGATCATGTTTGTCTCTCAGAAATTTTTCTAAGTCAAGTACTCGAGTAGTCTAGCTAAGTACTCGAGTAGTTGAGAAGATTAAGTCGAGTGACAGAAGTTAGTTCTCGAGAAAATTCTTAGACCACTCGAGTGGGATTTCTTTGTACTCGAGTAGTTTGTCTAGTACTCGAGTATTCCAGTTTCAGTTCTCGAGTGATCGATTTTTCATCCAGAATTTTCTCCAAGTCCAAGCTCTCGAGAAGCTCAAGTCTATCTCTCGAGATATACATCTAGCACTCAAGTGATCCATTAACCACTCGAGTGATTTACTTCTACATCCAGAATTTCAAGAAATGCCTCTTCTCGAATAGTCAGAATCTTTCACTCGAGAGCCAGTTTATTCACTCGAGTAGTATTGATCTCACTCGAGTAATGCTGAACCGTTTTCAAAAAAATTCTTTATGTCCATGTCAGATCGAATTTTTGAATTCCGTGATATGACTGTTCCACGTGTCCATCATTAATGACGATTATTACCATCAGGGAGATCTTATAAAAGGTCCTGTCATAATGAAAAACCCTAAGCATGTTATTCAAAGTTTTCTGGATCGGCCGGCATTTCCAAATCTACAGAAAGTCGTCGCACACCTTCAAGAACACCAAGGCCAACTTTCGATCCAGAGAGATTCGCAGATCAAGGGATTCATCTTTCTCCATCTAATCCTTGATCGTGTGAGTCAAAGTTTCTCAGAACAAGATCGATCCGAGAGTCTTCTTCTACAATTTCTGATAAAGTCGCAAGTCCAAGAAAGAAGACCTAGGAAGTGATTTTCAGATTTGAGAAGATTATTGTTTGTATTCTACAATTTCTTTTTAATCTTGTAGGAGATTATTCTCCGAGTGTAGGAGATTTGTTCTCCAAGTTGTAGGAATTTTTCTTATTTCGAGTGTAGATCCCTTTTTGGATCGAGATTGTAGGAACGTTGTTCCGAGTGGTAGGATTGTTTTGATCCGAGATTAGTGGAGTAGCTGAGTCTAGTGCTTTGCTAGATCGGTGAGTGGAAAGTGGACGCACCCAAGATTGGGGAACCACTATAATTCTTGGTGTCCTCTGTGAATGCTTGTTTATTTCTTGTGCATTAGATCTCTAAAGTTTTTATTCCGCAAAAAGTAGCACAACTCACCTATTCACCCCCCTCTAGGTGATTTAGGTAGACACCTTAAACGTTTTTTTCATCTTGTTTGAGCAATTGGATCATGATCTATTTGTTCTTCTATTCCATCTTCATGAGGTAATTCAACTTCCCGATCATTAACCTATTCAGTAATTGTCGAATTAATAGGTCCTTCTATGGGTACTTCATTATCTGAATTTTTTGTATAATCTTTTGTTTGATGATTATGCTTTTCTAATGAGTTTTCTATATTTTTCTCAATCTTCAACTCTTTAAAACTTCCATCTATAGGAATATGTTCCTGCAATAAATTTTTGGTGGAAGTTTCCTCCTCCTTGGAACAAGCATGAGTTTCATGAAATACTACAGGCATGGATTCTTCAATTTTAATAGTCCTTTTATTATAACACCTATAAGGTTTGCTAAGAATACCTAAAAATATTCCAACAACAGCTTTCTTACCAAATTTGACTAGATAGTTTTTCTCATTGTAAAGAATGTAACAAACACATCAAAATATTCTGAAATAAGAAACTATAGATGGCTTATCTTTCAAAAGCTCATAAGGAGTCTTTAGTTTGATCTTGTGAATAAGACTTCTATTGAGAACAAAATTAGTAGTGTTGATTGCTTCAGCCAAAAATTCCTAGGCAGGTTGGACTCTACTAATAAGGTTCTTCTAGGTTAAATGAGTGTTCTATTTTTCCTTTCAGGCACTCCATTTGATTGAGGAGTTCTAGAAACTAAAAAATTTTGTCTTATTCCCTCATCCTCACAGAATCTATAAATCAACTAATTTTCAAACTCTGTACATGATCACTTTTGATCAAAGGACACTTTAGTATAAAATTTAGATTTAACCTATTTAATGAATCTTGAGAGAGTTGTGATGATTTCAGACTTTGCTTTTAAGAAAAACACCCAATTGAACTATGGGAAATCATCAACTATAACAAAAGTGAAAGACTTACCTCCTAAAATTGGAGTGGTAAGAGGACCAAATAAATCCATATTAGTAGGTATAAATTCTTGGAGAATCATTCTTACCAATTAGTTTGAATGAAGATTTTACCTGTTTAACATGCTGACAAGCTTTATATGGATTAACTTTTCTATACTTACCTTTTGGTAAGCCTCTTACTAACTCATCATTTGAAAGCCTTGTTATGGTCTTGTTGTTTAGATGATCAACCCTCTTATGTTAAAACTCATTTTTGTCTAATTCAACATTAAATAGGCATAATTCTTATATATATATATATATATATATATATATATATCAGATATAGGTATGTACACGTTGTAACACCCCTATCCGTCGCATAGCATATAGCAGTAGGTCCGGCCGGGGCCCGACGCCATATACTACGGACAGACCGGTTGGTTACGCGTTGAAACCATTCAACCAATCATGTCGTCCTACACAACACCTAGCGGAAGCAAATTATTAAGTTGCAAAAGAAAATAAGAACCCTGCTACAAAGCATGAATGTCCACTACCAACTCAGGAATGTAATCATACACAAAAGAGAACTGGCCTTAAGGCCTTACATTGTTCACTTAACAAAATAGTGTTTTCCAAACTTCGGCACGCAGGCCGGCCATACATGAAAACGGGAAAGATACATAAGCAATTAGGCCTTCGAGGGCCGGCACAGCAACAAGGGCTTTAGCCCGCTATTTCCCGATCTGCTCCGCAGTACCTGCAAGCCACAAACCACCGCCCGGTGGCAAACAATAGCAACGGTCAGCAATGCTGACCAAATTATAACGATCCCGCCCCCAAAATCGGGGCGGCGATGCTCTTTCCCTGCACTTCATTAGTATAGGCAATGCTATTAATGTGAACACACATCAACACAGGCATAGGCTCGCACGGCCACACACCTCGTGCACTCAGGGCACATTCTCGGCGAACCGGCCAACGTCACGTCAATTCAAGCCATAGACGTTCCCAATCCACCACCGCCTCTTGAACGGTCGTCCATATGAGCATTTTGCCTTCCTAGCCTTGGTCACGGCAATTTAAGCCATAGACCGCCGAAGACCCTCATCCATGCCAACGGTCCTACCGAACGACATAGACCGGGTACGGTTCCGCCTGACCCGTGCTCATACCGCAATGGCAATTTAAGCCATATGCGCAGGTCAAGACTCATCGAGTCCCATTTCTGCCACAACAATCACATAACCCGGTTATGTTCACGTTGGCTCCCCGGCCACCGTGTTGGCAAAACTCGCTTTTGCCCAGTTTTCCGGGTGCACCTTGGAGTTAATCCCCAAGGCTCCCTGTTGCAATCTACCACGTAGAAAACCCGAAAAACGCCCAAACACCCGGAGTCTTCCCCGATTCATATGCAATGCAACATCACCGATCCGGCTCTACTTGTCCGGATAGGCTTCACACACAATGCCTATGTCCGTTATCGCATACGGACTCTACACAAGGGGGACTTCACATATCTACCCCAAGGAACGCTCCAACTCTTCGCTCACTCGCGAGAGCGGGCTTCCTATGCAAAGGAAAAGAGGGCTTCACATGCCCAAGGATGAGAAATCGTTACCCTTGCATTCTTCCGCGGCGCCATCGAAAACTATGCGGTTGGAAAGCACCGCAACGGCGTCACCTCCGCGGATCTGGACTCGGATCGCGATTCGGAGCTCTGAAGCTCCTCCGGCGGCCGGATCTTGGACTCCTCCTTCCTCCTTGCTCTCCCTTCTCTCTAAACTCTTAGAGAGAGAATGGCTAAGGGAAATGAGGATTCCCAACCCTAAATCCCGGCTAAAACCACCCAGGAGCAGCCCCCCACCGTCGGATCCAAAGTCAAGGAAACGAACGGCCAAGATTAGATCTGAAATCAAAAAATCTGGGCCGAACACGGGTTGGCACACGGCCGTGTGCCTGGCCGTGTAGCTCACTCGCCGTCTCGTCCCAAATTGAAAACCAGCACACGGCATGTGACACGGCCTCCGACACGCCCGTGTCGCCTGTGACACGCCCGTGTCGGGACCCATGTCACGCCCCCCGTGTGCAATAAATCACCAGTTTGGAGTCAGAGGGGTACACGGCTTGCTGACACAGCATCGGACACGCCCGTGTCAAACCGGACACGCCCGTGTTCGTGCCCGTGTCACTACCCGTGCACCCAACCGCACAGCACAGGTGTGACACGGCCTGGGACACGCCCGTGTCCTAGGCCGTGTTCCACCACACGACCATCGTCGACCTGAACTGGTCGACGACACGGCTCGAGCTCGACACGCCCGACACGGCCTCCGACACGCCCGTGTCGGGGCCGTGTCACCTGCACCAAAAACTCGACTTGGCCCAAAAACGATCCCCGTCGCTCCTACAACAATTTGGGGTGTTACAATTCTACCCCCCTTAAAGAATTTCGTCCACGAAATTAATAAAGGAAAAACAGGACTTAACGTAAAACAGTACCTGAGCGGAATAATTCCGGGTACTCCTCGAGCATAGTCTGCTCCCGTTCCCAAGAGAGCTCCTCACGCTCGCAGTTATCCCACCGGACCTTAACCATCCGGATCTCCTTGTTACGAAGCCTCTTGACCTCAACATCTTCAATACGAACGGGCTTGACCCTTGTCGTCAACCCTTCGTCCACCGGCACTTGGTCAACCGCGATCACCTGCGAAGGCTCTTGCACCGCCTTCCGCAACACAGAAATGTGGAACACATCATGTAATCCACTCAACTCCAC
This sequence comes from Platanthera zijinensis, assembly GCA_039513925.1. Classification (NCBI taxonomy): domain Eukaryota; kingdom Viridiplantae; phylum Streptophyta; class Magnoliopsida; order Asparagales; family Orchidaceae; genus Platanthera; species Platanthera zijinensis. The sequence continues at coordinate 57,957,699 of CM077078.1, forward strand.
TGATAGCTTCAAACGGTATGCAGCTTCGCCGACTCGCTCCAGAACCTCAAAAGGTCCAAGGTATCTTGGCCTCAGCTTCTTCAAGCGTCTCACCCGCGAAACCCCCTTGAACGGCTTCACTTTCAGGTATACCCAATCGCCTACCGCGAACTCCACGTTCCGGTGCTTGGCATTGTAATACTTCGCCTGCCGGTCCTGAGCGATCAACAAGCGCTCCCGAATGATCCGTACTAACGAGGTAGCACTCTCCACCTCTTGTTTCTTGTACAACCTTGCCTCACCCGCTTCAAGCCACGATAACGGCGTGCGACACTTCCTACCATACAGGGCCTCGAAGGGTGCCATTTGTATACTCGCTTGGTAGCTGTTGTTGTACGCGAACTCCACCAAATAAAGGTGGTCTTCCCAATGCTTCCCGAAGTCTAGAACACACATGCGGAGCATGTCCTCCATCGTTCTATTGACCCTCTCGGTCTGCCCATCCGTCTGCGGATGGAAAGCTGTGCTGAACTTTAACTTTGTTCCCAGCATCTGCTGCACCAACCTCCAATCATTTGACGTGAACCGCCCATCGCGATCACTCACAATGCTACGGGGCACACCATGCAGCCTAACAATATTGTCGACATACAACTTTGCCAATTTCTCCACTGGATCATCCTTCCTATGCGGAATGAAATGCGACACCTTGGTTAGTCGATCTACGATCACCCAGATGGCGTCGTTCCCCTTCTGCGACCTTGGCAACCCGTGCACAAAGTCCATAGATATATCGTCGAATTTCCACTCCGGTATAGGCAAGGACTTCAGAAATCCTCCCGGCTTTTGGCACTCCGCCTTCACCAAGGCGCACGTTTGGCATTTAGCCACGTACAACGCCACATCCTTCTTAAGCCCCGGCCACCAAAACAGCTTCTTGAGATCACGATACATCTTCGTGCTCCCTGGGTGGATTGAGTACTTGGTATGATGAGCCTCGTACATCAACTCCGCCCGGAGGTTACCCCCACTCGGGACGCACAACCGATGATCCTTCCTTAACAAACCATCATCCACCGAGAACTGGGAATTTGACCCATCCAGAGCGGCCTCCAAAAGCTCCTTCATGGAGTCATCTAACTCCAATGCCTGCCGAACCCGGTCATCCAGGTCATACTGCACCTCTGTCCAGTTTAACATTGCTTTGGCGCTCGTCTGCTTGTCAACGCAACAGATCTCAAGCTCCTCCAACTCCCGCACTAGCCACTCATCATGCACCGACAACCAGTTGGCTCGGGCGGGAGCCCTGCGGCTCAGCGCATCCGCAACTGCGTTGCCCTTCCCGGGTACATAATGTATCTTGAAGGTGTAGTCCCCCAGGAACTCCATCCACCTCCTCTGCCTCATATTAAGGTCCTTTTGATCCAACAAGTATTTTAAGCTCTTGTGATCGGTGTATATATCGACCCTTACGCCGTATAGGTAGTGCCTCCACAACTTGAGTGCAAAAATCACGGCCGCCAACTCCAAGTCGTGCACCGGATAATTTCTTTCATGCACTTTCAGCTGACGCGATCCATACGCGATCACACTTCCATGCTGCAACAATACGCAGCCCAAGCCACTACCCGAAGCGTTGCTATACACCTCAAAGCCCTCGGTCCCACTCGGCGAACTAAGCACTGGCGCCGTGGTCAACCGCATCTTCAGCTCCTCAAAAGCTTGCACGCACTCTTGCGTCCACAAGAATTTCTGATCCTTCCTTGTCAACTTCGTGAGAGGTAACGCTACCCGCGAGAAGTTCTCTACGAAGCGCCTGTAATATCCGGCAAGCCCGAGAAAACTACGGACTTCCGCGACAGAAGATAACGCAGGCCACTCCCGTATCGCAACAATCTTCGCCGGATCCACCGCTATACCTTCCCCACTCACTATATGACCAAGGAACGCTACCGAGGGTAGCCATAACTCGCACTTGGAGAACTTTGCGTAAAGCTCATTCCTCCTCAAAGTCTCCAACACCAAATGCAAATGCTTGAAGTGGTCTTCTTCGCACTGCGAGTATACCAAAATATCGTCAATAAAGACGATCACAAAGCGATCCAGGAAATCTCTGAACGTCATGTTCATCAGATCCATAAACACCGATGGCGCATCCGTCAGTCCAAACGGCATGACCGTGAACTCGAAATGCCCATACCTCGTACTGAACGCCGTCTTCGGGATATCACACTCCCTGATCCTCAGCTGATAGTACCCCGACTTCAAGTCCGACTTGGAGTATACCGACGATCCGACTAACTGATCAAAGAGATCATCAATCCTCGGGATCGGGTACTTATTCTTCTCCGTCAGCTTGTTCAACTCTCTGTAGTCGATACACAGCCGCATACTCCCGTCCTTCTTCTTAACGAAGAGGACCGGTGCGCTCCAAGGCGACGAGCTTGGACGCACATATCCTTGCTCCATCAGCTCCTCTAGCTGAACTTTCAACTCTGCCATCTCCTTAGGCGCCAACCTATACGGAGCACGTGATACCGGTTTGGCCCCCGGTACGAGCTCGATGGTGAAATCAATCTCCCGCTGCGGTGGGGCTCCGGGAAGACTATCCGGGAACACATCAGGGTATTCGCAAACCACGGGGATGCTATCCAACGGAGACTTTGGCTCCACAGCCCCCACTATTGCAAAGAACAGCTCTGCACCAACATGAACTGCCTTCACCACCTGAAGAGCAGACATCAGTGTCCTGCTCGACCCCTTTAACCCCTCGAATGTAGTCTCCCGCCCTACACCCAGCTTGACCTCCTTCCGATCACAGTCAATCCAAGCTTTCTGCTCTGACAGCCAATCCATTCCAAAGATCACGTCGAACTCTACTAGCGGCAGCAATGACGCTAGCAAGTCGAACTCTTGGCTCCCAATGTGAACCTTTACGGCGCACACCCTGTCCGCACGCATCGAGCACCCATTCGGTAGCAGCACATCCAACTTGTCCTTCGCCATCGAAGAAGGGACTCCGATGCGCGATATAAAGCTTTCGGACAAGAAGGAGTGTGAAGCTCCCGTATCGAACAGCGCCCGTGCCGGACTATCGCTAATCACAACAAAGCCTATACAAACAATATTAGGCTAACAAGCAATAGATAACGGTATTAAAGCTAACTTGCTATAAATTAACTCATACCTGTCACCACATCCGCTTGCTTGATGGCCTCCTGCTGGCCCAAGTTATAGACTCTAGGCTGAGTCGGAGCATAGTGGGATGCGGTCGACTCCACCGCTTTGCCCTTCTCCTCGTAGGTAGCTCCTTGTTTCCTTTCGGACTTTGAGCGTCCACTCCAGCAATCACAGGCAAAGTGCCCCGGCTTCCCACACGTGAAACAAGCGCCCGGGGTTTGATTGGTAGTTGTCCCCGAGGCACCTGAAGCAGCTGGACCCGACGTCTTAGCTTTCTTATAGAATTTGCGGTAGCCCGACTTCGACGTAGTCGGTGCCTTGAACTCCTCTTTCTTACTACCGGATTCCTTCTTTGCTTGGACATTCTTCATGTCCTTCTCCAAGGACCGGGCCGAATTGACCAGGGTCATGAAACCCTGCGCCTTGGGCCCCGACAGTAGCAACCTTAAATCATCTCTTAGCCCTTCATAGAAGCGACTCGTCTTGCGCTCCTCGTCTGCGAAGGTAGCGCCGGCATATCTCCCCAACCGAGTAAACTCGTGGAGGTACTCATCAACGGTACAATCCCCTTGCACCAACTTCTGAAATTCGCTTTCTAGAGCAATCCTTTGCGCCGAGGGGAGGTATCGAGCCATGAACAGTCTCGCAAACTCCTCCATCGAAACTTCGGCCAACGGCCTTCCTCGCAACTGATGTAGCTCTAGGCCTTCCCACCATAACCTTGTGTCCCCATCCAAAAGGAACGTCGCTATAGTGGTCTTCTGCCACTCTTCCGTTTCCGTCGCAGTCATCACCCTGTTGACCCTTGAGAGCCAATCCTCTGCTTGGGTCGGGGTTTCTGCGCCCGTGAATACAGGTGGGTGAAAGCCCATCACGTGCTTCAGTTGTCTTTCCGTTGCTCTCCGAGGCAACTCTGGCTCCAACACTACTTGCTCAACCCTCCTTTGCTCTGCCGTCTGAAGCGGTACTTGCTCCATAGCAGGAGCGGGCTGCTGCACCTGCCTTGCAGGCTGCACATTGATCATTACCATGACCGCTTCTGCCACCAACCTAATGGTCTCGGCAGACGGAGGTGTTGCAGGCGCATCGCTTGGCGCACTGCTCGCCTCAGAACCTGGCCGTTCAGACGGCCCAGCACCACTTCTGGTCACCTATAATCGTGCAAAACATCGATAAGCGACCCAAAAATTACTGCAAACAGCAATTATAGGAACATGCAGGTTCCTTAAACATGTATATTTTCATTCCTAAGTGGACATTCATGGGTTCTTTTCATGTTATAACGATGATACACGCATGTGCTCACCACCCCTTAAAGTGAATTCGTCCACGAATTCATTTAAGCTTGAACGAAACCAGTAGTCTGATACCAATTTGTAACACCCCTATCCGTCGCATAGCATATAGCAGTAGGTCCGGCCGGGGCCCGACGCCATATACTACGGACAGACCGGTTGGTTATGCGTTGAAACCATTCAACCAATCATGTCGTCCTACACAACACCTAGCGGAAGCAAATTATTAAGTTGCAAAAGAAAATAAGAACCCTGCTACAAAGCATGAATGTCCACTACCAACTCAGGAATGTAATCATACACAAAAGAGAACTGGCCTTAAGGCCTTACATTGTTCACTTAACAAAATAGTGTTTTCCAAACTTCGGCACGCAGGCCGGCCATACATGAAAACGGGAAAGATACATAAGTAATTAGGCCTTCGAGGGTCGGCACAGCAACAAGGGCTTTAGCCCGCTATTTCCCGCTCTGCTCCGCAGCACCTGCAAGCCACAAACCACCGCCCGGTGGCAAACAATAGCAACGGTCAGCAATGCTGACCAAATTATAACGATCCCGCCCCCAAAATCGGGGCGACGATGCTCTTTCCCTGCACTTCATTAGTATAGGCAATGCTATTAATGTGAACACACATCAACACAGGCGTAGGCTCGCACGGCCACACACCCCGTGCACTCAGGGCACATTCTCGGCGAACCGGCCAACGTCACGTCAATTCAAGCCATAGACGTTCCCAATCCACCACCGCCTCTTGAACGGTCGTCCATATGAGCATTTTGCCTTCCTGGCCTTGGTCACGGCAATTTAAGCCATAGACCGCCGAAGACCCTCATCCATGCCAACGGTCCTACCGAACGACATAGACCGGGTACGGTTCCGCCTGACCCGTGCTCATACCGCAACGGCAATTTAAGCCATATGCGCAGGTCAAGACTCACCGAGTCCCGTTTCCGCCACAACAATCACATAACCCGGTTATGTTCACGTTGGCTCCCCGGCCACCGTGTTGGCAAAACTCGCTTTTGCCCAGTTTTCCGGGTGCACCTTGGAGTTAATCCCCAAGGCTCCCTGTTGCAATCTACCACGTAGAAAACCCGAAAAATGCCCAAACACCCGGAGTCTTCCCCGGTTCATATGCAATGCAACATCACCGATCCGGCTCTACTTGTCCGGATAGGCTTCACACACAATGCCTATGTCCGTTATCGCATACGGACTCTACACAAGGGGGACTTCACATATCTACCCCAAGGAACGCTCCAACTCTTCGCTCACTCGCGAGAGCGGGCTTCCTATGCAAAGGAAAAGAGGGCTTCACATGCCCAAGGATGAGAAATCGTTACCCTTGCATTCTTCCGTTGCGCCATCGAAAACTATGTGGTTGGAAAGCACCGCAACGGCGTCACCTCCGCGGATCTGGACTCGGATCGCGATTCGGAGCTCCGAAGCTCCTCCGGCGGCCGGATCTTGGACTCCTCCTTCCTCCTTGCTCTCCCTTCTCTCTAAACTCTTAGAGAGAGAATGGCTAAGGGAAATGAGGATTCCCAACCCTAAATCCCGGCTAAAACCACCCAGGAGCAGCCCCCCACCGTCGGATCCAAAGTCAAGGAAACGAACGGCCAAGATTAGATCTGAAATCATAAAATCTGGGCCGAACACGGGTTGGCACACGGCCGTGTGCCTGGCCGTGTAGCTCACTCGCCGTCTCGTCCCAAATTGAAAACCAGCACACGGCATGTGACACGGCCTCCGACACGCCCGTGTCGCCTGCGACACGCCCGTGTCGGGACCCATGTCACGCCCCCCGTGTGCAATAAATCACAAGTTTGGAGTCAGAGGGGTACACGGCTTGGTGACACGGCATCGGACACGCCCGTGTCAAACCGGACACGCCCGTGTTCGTGCCCGTGTCACTACCCGTGCACCCAACCGCACAGCACAGGTGTGACACGGCCTAGGACACGCCCGTGTCCTAGGCCGTGTTCCACCACACGACCATCGTCGACCTGAACTGGTCGACGACACGGCTCGAGCTTGACACGCCCGACACGGCCTCCGACACGCCCGTGTCGGGGCCCGTGTCACCTGCACCAAAAACTCGACTTGGCCCAAAAACGATCCCCGTCGCTCCTACAACAATTTGGGGTGTTACACACGTAGTGCAGATTTAGGTAATTTACACGCATTTGGCTTTTGATGGGCTGGCTTCGCGGCGGGGGAGGAAAAGCCGTGAAGATTTAGGTTAATTAGTTTTTTTGGCATTTGACGGGAGGGCTTCGCGGCGGGGGAGGAAACTACGCGAACTTACGCCGTGAACTTCTACTCGATCGGGATCAGAGCGGGGGAGGAAAGGCCATCTACTTTGCGTAGATCGGGATCACGCAGGGGGATGAAACGACACCTGCTTCTCGCACAATCCGTGTTTCACGGCGGGGAACGGAGGAAGGCGGCTAGTTCTCGGCGATTACAAACCAATCATCGACCAGTTCTCGGAAGTTTAGGGTTTAGGTTTCCTAAACATCGTGCGATTGGGAGAGAAAAATCGCCGATCGGGAGCACGGTGGAGGAGGAGCAACAAACGACTATTGGCGGTTCCAGTTCTTTGCATTTTTACGGTTCCAATTCTTTGCAGTTTTATAGGTTTATGGTTTACATTTTATGATTCTTATGTTTAAATTTGCTAGAAATTTGCTATAAAATCTACTATAAATTTTTATGATTAAAAAAATTTCTAAGCATGATTTCTTATTGTTTATTATAGTGTTTCATGACGAGCACAGAATTTGCTCCTATGTTTTCTGATTCTAAAGAGGAATGTCCATTTGAAACTAATTAAAGCTTGCATGATTTACCGAAAATCCATGATAAGATTCTTGAACCATATATTGGGCTAGAGTTTGAGGATTTGGATTATGTATACATTTTTTATAATGCATGCGCACGTAATCATGGTTTTGGAATTAGAAAAAATTCAAGTGTCAAATCTCAAGTTACTAAAGATCTGATTTGGAAGAATTACGTTTGTGATAAAGCTGGTAAGAAAAATACTGAAGACCCATCAACTTCAAAAAAACACTATGTCACTAGAATGGATTGTAAGGCTAAATTAGATGTTCGGCAAAGTAAAGATGCGAAATGGGTAGTTACTAGTTTTGAGAAACAACATACTCATGAGTTAGATACCCCAAGAAGGACTATAAAATGTCGGTCACATAAAGTTGCACACAAAAGCTTATTATTCAAGAAAGCAATGGATAACTTGCATGAAGCTGGAATTGGTCCATCAAAGATTGCAAAAACATTAAATGCTATCGGGTTAATAAAGATATTACAGCTCAAAACGTTATTGATCACTTAAGAATCAAAAGAAAAAACAACATTGGTCGAGAAGGTGTTTTGGTTGCGCAATACCTACAAGCACATATAGTCAAAGATCCCAACTTTTTTTTTGCATTGGAGATAGATTCTGATGGGATAATAAGATCATTATTTTGGGCTAATTCACGTGCACGAAATGATTATTTAACTTTTGGTGATATTTTGTTTTTGATGTGTCTTACAAAACAAATAGACTTATGATGTCTTTCGCACCTTTTACAGGGGTTAACCATCATAGACAATCCATGTTGTTTGGATGCACATTGCTAGCAGATGAGACGGAGGATACATTTATATGGTTATTCGAACAATGGTTGAACTGCATGTTTGATAAACATCCACAAGTTATTATAACTGATATGGACCGTGCGATGTATAACGCAATTAAAATTGTCTTTCCAAATAGTAGACATTGATTTTGTTCATGGCATATCAATAAGCACCTAATCGAACATGTTTATGATATGCGTGATACAGAAAGTTAGTTTGCATCAGAATACAAAATATGGTATAATAGCAGAACAGTACAACATTACGAAGTCCTATGGAAAGAACTGATTACAGGATTTAAGTTGCAAAATAATAAATGGCTATCAAAAATGTGGAATCTAAGATATCATCGGGTACCAGTTTATTTGAAAGATATTTTTGTCGCTGGTATGACTTAAACTTGTAGAAGTGAGAGCATAAATTCCTTTTTTGATGATTTTGTCAATTCAATACCCAATTACCTGAATTTGTTGTTCAATATGAGAAAGCATTACTAACTCGTCGTCATTCTGAGGAAGTAGAAGATTACAAGACATTGAATTCTACACCAGTTCTACTCAGCAATACAAATATCGAGACATATGCAAGCAAAATCTATACCAGAGCAATGCTCAAACTTTTTCAGAATGAATTTAAACAAAGTTTAGAGTGCGGCCATCAAAAGCCCACAAGTTCTGGAAATTCATGCGCATATCTTGTTGGACTCGCTTCTAAATCAATTGAGAAATAGTATAAGGTTGTTTATGAGAATTTCGAATCAAATAATATTTTTTGTGAATGTGCAAAATTTGAAACAGATGACTTTATATGCAAACATATTATTCATATGTTTTTCAAAAAATAAATGTTTGTTTTGCCATCTAAATATATCATAAAACAATGGACAATTCAGGCAAGGCATATGGTGGCATATGAAAAAGGATCGTTAGACAACTCCAATGTTCAATTAGTAACACCGATTATGAAATGGGATATAACAAATTTATGTCATAAATTGGTTTAGAAGGCGTCAATATCTGAGAAGTCATTTAGAGAGGTGTACAATTTAATCAGTAGTAAATTAGATGAGCTCGATTTAACAGATGATACTACCATTAACAATTTGATGGAACAAGAACCAGTTACAGTGGATATTACTACAATTAGAGATCCGATACAAGTACAAACTAAAGGAAGGCCAAAAATAGCACCCGAATGCATTCAAGTATTGAGATCTCTCAGAATATTTTCAAGAAAAGAACGTGTGGTGCTTGTGGCATGAAATGTCACTATTCTACCACATGTCCTAAAAATAAAAAGGTAATTGCTAAATTTTACATTGCTTTTATAGTGATTAAAAAGGTAATTGCTAAATTAATATTTACTTTTTGCAGGATTGATTCATAATGTTTTTCAAAGGGCAGTTTTTATTAACAAGACGTTGTTTCTCATGTTCAAAATGAATCCGTAAGTTATTTTTTTATAAATATCATTTTTTTATAAAAAATGATATTTTACTCATGCTGCTTTTATAGTGATTAAAATAAATTTTTATTTTACTGTACCGTAACATTTTTTAAAAAGACATTGTTTTATGTTATTGCAAGTGACAGTATTTTAAATTTTCGGGAACGGAGGAAACCGTCATTTTGTAATATTTATTCCGGAATGGAGGAAAGCGCCAATTTTATTTATAGACCGATCGCTTATTAATTACAACTCAGCTGTTTTTATTTCCCGAAATTAATTAATTAAGCAATTAATGAATAGCGCGTTTTCAACAACAATACATGTTGCGCGGACCTACAGTGTCCTGTATATATATATCTTTCACTATTATAAGAGAAAAGTTGTCATTGATGAAACATTAAAAAATACCAATTACGCCCTCATTTTTATATTTTAATGACTTGACATATATTAAAATCTATTTAAAAGAAATTAAAATACAATGTTCATTTAAGTAATTACATTATCAAAAAAATTAGAAGTAATGATGAAAATTCATTTAAATTCAAAAAAAAAATTTAGTAGAACTCCAACACCTATTATGGTAGTCTATCACTAGACATGTCAGCGGTCTATTCGAGGAAGGTTGTCATTAGGCATATCAGCGGTCTATTCGAAAAATAATGTAAAATTTTTTTAATTAATTCAATTCAATTTTTTCATGTTTTAAATTTAAATTTTTTATTAATTATTTTTTTAATTTATTTTATTAATGTTTTAAATTTAAAAAAACAGGCGTTTGGGGGGCGGGCGAAGCCCGCCGTCGCCGGCAGGGTACTGTAGCGCGTGGTCATCGAGCCGGAGGCCCGTGCCTGTCACTCATATATATATATATATATATATATATATATATATATATATATATATATATATATATATATATATATGGGGGCACTGAATTTCCGCGCAGCACTTTTTGGACAAAAAAACGCGCTCCCCGGAAAAACGAAAAAAACACCCTCTAAACAGCATTTTTAGAAAAAGTGGTCAACATGAAAGTTGTAGATCTCGACGAGATCTACAACTTTCATGTTGACCACTTTTCTAAAAATGCTGTTTAGGGGGTCTATTTTCAAAAGGCGCGAAGGGGGTCCGCGCAAAAAAAAAATTCGTAATATTTACCGGGCGGAACCCCCTTCGCGCCTTTTGAAAATAGACCCCCTAAACAGCATTTTTAGAAAAAGTGGTCAACATGAAAGTTGTAGATCTCGTCGAGATCTACAACTTTCATGTACAACTTTCATGTTGACCACTTTTTCTAAAAATGCTGTTTAGAGGGTGTTTTTTTCGTTTTTCCGGAGAGCGCATTTTTTTTGTCCAAAAAGCGCTGCGCGGAAATTCATTAATCTGATATATATATATATATATATATATATATATATATATATATATATATATATATATATATATATATATATGGGGATGTATCATGTGCGGGCAAACGGGCGTGCGGACAAGGGTCAAGGAGGCTCCAAATCAAAAAGTGAACAACATGAAAGTTGTAGATCTTGACAATCCGAACAACTTTCATGTTGATCACTTTTTGATTTGGAGCCTTCGTGACCTTCGATTTGGGACCCGAAAAATCTGGGCAGCGAGACTGCTACAGTAAGCCGAAAATTTTCCACTTTTCGGAGCCAAAATCGGGGGTCAAGGAGGCTCCAGATCAAAAAGTGATTAACATTAAAGTTGTATATCTCGGCGATCCAAACAACTTTTATGTTGATCACTTTTTGATTTGAAGCCTCCGTGACCCCCAAATCTTCAAGCCCGTACGCCCGCACCTAAGCTAGCCCGCATATGATATGTATTATATATATATATATATATATATATGGGAATAACATATATAAGCTCAAGCTTTTTTAAGCCTAAAAAATTTGAGTTGGTTCTCTCATAATACATGTCGGAATTAGGCATATAATATATGCATTTTGTAGCCAAGAACAAGATCTACAACTTTCATGTTGAACATTCTTCCAAAATTTGCACGGTTAGGCCGGAATCTTGCCCGAAAGCTTGCTGGCTCGAAATGAATATAATAATAATAAATTTCAAAATTCGAGCCAGCAACCTTTCGGGCCAAATTCCGGCTAAATCATGCAAATTTTTGAAAAATGTTCAACATGAAAGTTGTAGATCTCGTTCTTAGCTATAAAATGCATATATTATTTGTCTAATTCCAACATGTATTGTGGAAGAACCTATATATATATATATATATATATATATATATATATATATATATATATATATATATATATATATATATCTTTACCATATATAAAGAAGTATCAATGGCATGAGTTCGAAATTCCAACCGCCGTCGGATCATCGCTTCATAATTCATCAGCCGTCCGATCTGGAATCATTAAAAAAAGAAAAATAATAGGAATCCTACACCTACTCACCATGTAGGATAAGAGAGAGAAGAGAGAGGGGCTGAGAGAGGGAGGGCGGCGGAGAGCTGGGGAGAGCAATCATCATTAATATTTTATTTAACTATATATATATATATATAGGCTGGGAGAGAGAGTAAGAGAGGGAGAAAGAGAGGGAGAGAGGGCGGCTCAGCGAAATTTATATTATATATATTATAAAATATATATTAATATACTAGATTAAAGAGAGAGTTATGAGAGAGAGACAGAGATAGGCGGAGAGAGAGAGACAGAGATAGGCGGAGAGAGAGAGGTGGTGGATATGAATGCTTTGATATTATATGCTTCATATATAATATATATGTTTTATTTATTAAAATAGAGAGAGAGAGAGAGAGCGAGAGAGTTACGGCGAGAGAGAGAGAGAGAGAGAGAGAGAGAGAGATGGCGGCTGAGAGTGGGGTGGGTATATTATGAAGTGAGCGGTGAGAGAGAGAAACAGATGGAGAGAGAGAGAGCGGTGAAGAGAGAGAGCAGGAGAGGGAGAAATCAGGAGAGAGAGCGGGAATGGTTTGATATTATATATATGCATCATATATAATATATATCCTTTATTTATTAAAATAGAGATAGAGAGAGAGCGAGAGAGTTGCGGCGCGAGAGAGATGAAAATGTTTTTACTCACAAACGCATATTTTTTTACAAAAATTAAAATGATAGTATGATGTAAATTTTTATGCGGTCATTTTGAGCACTCATATGTATATGTCCGCAGTGACCCGTCGGGGCGGGCGGGCGAAGAACGCCAGTTGCTGGAGAAGCCCGCTTCTATGCAGTCAAAGACCACATGAAGCATCAAGTACGGGCGAAGCCCGTGCGCAGGCAGGCGAAGCCCGCCTAATGCGGCCGAAGGCCGCCCGAGAGCATCGAGCACGGGCGTAGCCCGTGCGAAGATGCTCGTGTGTGTGTATATATATATATATATATATATATATATATATATATATATATCTTTATATATAAGGGAATATAGATATTTGAGGGCACAACATGAATTGAATATTGGCCATTGGATCATGAGAGAGAGTATGAGAGTGAGGATATTTATGAGAGAGAGTGGAGGAAGAGGGAAAGAGAGGAGGCGGGAGAGAGAAGGAGAGAGATAGAGTGGGGAGTGATAAAAATAGAGAGAGAGGAGGAGAGATTAATTAATTTTTATAGAATAAATTTTGCAAAATTTTATAAAATAAAAATGGGAATAGTACTTCATTTTTTTTGCGATCATTTTAAGTACTCATATATATATGTTTTGAAAAAAAAAAATTGGATGCGTGCGCAGCCCGCAGCGGCCCATCTAGCACGGGCGAAGCCCGTGAGCAGGCGGGCGAAGCCCTCCTGGATGCGGCCGAAGGCCGCCCGAGAGCATCGAGCACGGGCGTAGCCCGTGCGAAGATGCTCGTGTATATATATATATATATATATATATATATATATATATATATATATATATATATATATATATATATATATATATATATATATATATATATATATATATATATATATATATATATATATATATATATATCTTTACCATATATAAAGAAGTATCAATGGCATGAGTTCGAAATTCCAACCGCCGTCGGATCATCGCTTCATAATTCATCAGCCGTCCGATCTGGAATCATTAAAAAAAGAAAAATAATAGGAATCCTACACCTACTCACCATGTAGGATAAGAGAGAGAAGAGAGAGGGGCTGAAAGAGGGAGGGTGGCGGAGAGCTGGGGAGAGCAATCATCATTAATATTTTATTTAACTATATATATATATAGGCTGGGAGAGAGAGTAAGAGAGGGAGAAAGAGAGGGAGAGAGGCCGGCTCAGCGAAATTTATATTATATATATTATAAAATATATATTAATATACTAGATTAAAGAGAGAGTTATGAGAGAGAGACAGAGATAGGCGGAGAGAGAGAGACAGAGATAGGCGGAGAGAGAGAGGCGGTGGATATGAATGCTTTGATATTATATGCTTCCTATATAATATATATGTTTTATTTATTAAAATAGAGATAGAGAGAGAGAGCGAGAGAGTTACGGCGAGAGAGAGAGAGATAGAGAGAGATGGCGGCTGAGAGTGGGGTGGGTATATTATGAAGTGAGCGGTGAGAGAGAGAAACAGATGGAGAGAGAGAGCGGTGAAGAGAGAGAGCAGGAGAGCGAGAAATCAGGAGAGAGAGCGGGAATGGTTTGATATTATATATATGCATCATATATAATATATATCCTTTATTTATTAAAATAGAGATAGAGAGAGAGCGAGAGAGTTGCGGCGCGAGAGAGATGAAAATGTTTTTACTCACAAACGCATATTTTTTTACAAAAATTAAAATGATAGTATGATGTAAATTTTTATGCGGTCATTTTGAGCACTCATATGTATATGTCCGCAGTGACCCGTCGGGGCGGGCGGGCGAAGAACGCCAGTTGCTGGAGAAGCCCGCTTCTATGCAGTCAAAGACCACATGAAGCATCAAGTACGGGCGAAGCCCGTGCGCAGGCAGGCGAAGCCCGCCTGATGCGGCCGAAGACCGCCCGAGAGCATCGAGCACGGGCGTAGCCCGTGCGAAGATGCTCGTGTGTGTGTATATATATATATATATATATATATATATATATATATATATATATATATATATATATATATATATATATATCTTTATATATAAGGGAATATAGATATTTGAGGGCACAACATGAATTGAATATTGGCCATTGGATCATGAGAGAGAGTATGAGAGTGAGGATATTTATGAGAGAGAGTGGAGGAAGAGGGAAAGAGAGGAGGCGGGAGAGAGAAGGAGAGAGATAGAGTGGGGAGTGATAAAAATAGAGAGAGAGGAGGAGAGATTAATTAATTTTTATAGAATAAATTTTGCAAAATTTTATAAAATAAAAATGGGAATAGTACTTCATTTTTTTTGCGATCATTTTAAGTACTCATATATATATGTTTTGAAAAAAAAAAATTTGGATTCGTGCGCAGCCCGCAGCGGCCCATCTAGCACGGGCGAAGCCCGTGAGCAGGCGGGCGAAGCCCGTGAGCAGGCGGGCGAAGCCCTCCTGGATGCGGCCGAAGGCCGCCCGAGAGCATCGAGCACGGGCGTAGCCCGTGCGAAGATGCTCGTATATGTATATATATATATATATATATATATATATATATATATATATACAGGAAACTGTAAAAACGCGCAGCGCGTTTTTGATAAAAAACCGCGCTCCTCAGAAAAACAGAAAAAACACCCTTTAAACAGTATTTTTAGAAAAAGTGGTTAACATGAAAGTTGTAGATCTCGACGAGATCTACAACTTTCATGTTAACCACTTTTTCTAAAAATGCTGTTTAGGGGGTCTATTTTCAAAAGGCGCGAAAGGGGGTCCGCGCAAAAAATAAAAATCGAAATAATTACCGGGCAGAACCCCCTTCGCGCCTTTTGAAAATAGACCCCCTAAACAGCATTTTTAGAAAAAGTGTTCAACATGAAAGTTGTAGATCTCGTCGAGATCTACAACTTTCATGTTGACCACTTTTTCTAAAAATGCTGTTTAGGGGGGTGTTTTTTCCGTTTTTCTGGGGAGCGCGTTTTTTAGCGAAAAACGCGCTGCGCGTTTTTCCATAGCCCCCATATATATATATATATATATATATATATATATATATATATGGGGGTTACTCTAGTGCGGGCGTACGGGCGTACGGGCAAGGGTCAAGGACGCTTCAAATCGAAAAGTGATCAACATGAAAGTTGTAGATCTCGGCGATCCGAACAACTTTCATGTTGATCACTTTTTGATTTGGAGCCATCTTGGACCTCGATTTGGGCCCCGAAATCTGGGGCGGCGGAACTGCTACAGTAAAGCGTCCGCCGCCCCAGATTTCGGGGCTCAAATCGAGGTCCAAGATGGCTCCAAATCAAAAAGTGATCAACATGAAAGTTGTTCGGATCATAGAGATCTACAACTTTCATGTTGATCACTTTTCGATTTGGAGCCTCCTTGACCCCCAAAACGCCTTGCCCGTACGCCCGCATATAAGCCTGCCCGCATTTAAGATCTCCCCATATATATATATATATATATATATATATATATATATATATATATATATATATATATATATATATATATATATCGGGTGTGGGCGTACGGGCAAGGGTCAAAATGGTTTTAAATTAAAAAGTGATCAACATGAAAGTTGTAGATCTCATCGATATGAACAACTTTAATGTTAATCACTTTTTGATTCGGAGATGTTTCGATCTTCGATTTGGGGATCGAAATCTGGGGCGGCGTGTGTGCTACAGTAGCACGCTCGCCGCCCCGGATTTTGATCCCCAAATTGAAGGTCGAAACAGCTTCAAATCAAAAAGTGATCAACATGAAAGTTGTTCGTATCGACGAGATCTACAACTTTCATATTGATTACTTTTCGATTTGAAACCATCTTGACCCACTTTATTCGTTGTCCGTACGCCCGTACTTTAAGTTGCCCGCACTTGATTTATTTTTTTAATGTGCCATTATATATATAATTAAGTATAAAATTATTAATAAGTAATATTCATTTATTTTTTAATCAACCATTTTTAGGGTTTAAATAAGAAATTAAGAAAATTAAAAAAACTGCCCTGACGGTGGAGGCCACAGCTGCCGGTGTCCTTACCGGACCCCACTGACCCCGATAGGGGTAGGCGGGAGAAAGTTCGGCATGGCCACTGTAACGCCCCCGGTTTTTCGGTATTGATTGAATATTCCTTTGGCGTTACGTTGGCACATTTACGGCTTGTGCCGTTGTTTGAGTACCTCGTTAGGTGTTCTTAGAGGTTATAGCCTGTTGTATGGTTTCCCCAGCTAGCCGGTGTCTGTTTTGGAGGCCCGGCTGAGCCTCTTAGGGAATCCTTGTGCTTTGGCTTCGGGCGAGGCTAGCCCGATTGTGGGATCGTCGGAAATTATTTCTGACTTCGCCGTCGTTTTCGTAGCCCGAGTATTTGGCTACGGCGCGAGTTTGGTCGAAACCCGAGAACGTCAATTTTCACGTCGTTTTGAAGGTCGCTAGTTAGCGAGTCGTTTTTTTATAAGCGTATACATATATATATTTACGCGTTTTCGGCATTATGAGTGATTTAGGCGTGCCGGTGAATAAATGCGCATGTGCACGTGCGTGTTTTGTAGGTCGCTAGTTTGTGCGTAAAGTTTGTGCGTGTCGAGGTTATGCATCAATTTCTGCGCATGGTAGGTGGTAGAAGCAATTAGTGACTTAGGTTGGGTTATAAGTTTGATTTAAATATTTTTTTTAGATTTGCAAGGGGGCTGTCGTTAGTAGTAATTAGGTAGTAGTTAAGTTAGGGGTTAATTGTATATAGGGTATTAAGTAAAATATGTTTTATAAACAAATCATTATATATAAGTATATATATATATAAATTATTAGGTTAAGTTTCTTTCCCCCCCCCCCCCCCGGTCGGGCCTCACTCTGGTCCACTGATTTGGACTGAAAATATGCCATTCCCATTTTACCCCCCATCGGTTCACTGATATCGGACTGAAATAATTTTGATTTTCATTCCAGCGGTCTGTCTCCTCCCCGTAAATGGCGCTGCCCTAGCTCCTCCCCGATCTTCTCTCTCCCGGACGGAAAACCCCAGCTCCAGCGATTGTTCTTCCCGGCGGAGGGCTACCCTGGCAGTTCACTAAAACTCTCCTCGCCTCTTAAGCGATTTACACCGGGCTTTTACGCGATTCGCATCACGGCGAAGGAGGAGGCACGTGATTCGCATCACGGAGATGTTCTTCCCCGTTCCCGTTCGCCAGTCCCGCCGAACGCCTCTTCTATCCCGTCCGACCCCGGCGAAGCCTCATTGGGTCGGTCGACCCCAAGCATTCAAATCCCGGGCTCCGTTGACAGTGGCCGTGCATAGATCCCGGCGTCCAGGCTGCTCCTCCCGCAGTGCTTCACTGTTCCCTCATCCCTGCGTCCAGCGACCAGCCGTGCGCCGGTGACCGAGCAGAGGAGCAAAGCTTAGTCTCGTTTCTCCTTATCAAGTGAATTTTTAGCCCCTTTTGATTTCATTTCCTATTTCATTTCCATTTCCATTTAATTTCTTCATCCATTTCTTACTTAATAACTCAATTCTCTGTGGCCCTTCCCTTCACTAGCAGCTTTCAGTCGGCCCTTTCCCTAGCAGCAATAGTTGAGTGTTGAGTTGGCCCATTCCGTAGCAACAGGCCAGTTGCTCGATTCCACAAGGCAGAAGCAGTCGGCCCTTCCCTTTATTCCCTAGCAGCAGCCAGCAGGTTACAGGTAGAACTTCCATTTAAATTTCTGTTTATAAATAATGACAAGTTTTTGATTCCCTGTTTGAGAGCTTTATTTGGCAAGCTTATCTATTTCATTTTTTGATTTCTGCATTGATTTCATGTTTGTGGTTACACTAGCACAGTTGCACAGCGAGAGTTGTTGATTTTGAATTGTGCACTTTTGGTCTCGATTCTTCCTTTTCATTTTTAATTATGAACATACGATAGTCGGAATTTGCATTTTATCATAGTCTGATATAGAAGAAATGAAGTGAGATTTATATGAACACTCGCTGTTGTAAAAAAATAGAAAGTTGATATATATTTTTTGGGTAATATGATTAATTCAGGAAATTTGTGTTATCAATGCAATATAATGTCTGTCATATTTAACATCAAAGTTTAGTTCCTGCGTGATCTAGTTTCCTTCTTGTTTAGTTGTATGTTCCTTCTCAAATTGGAAGGGCCCAATGTTTAGGCTCATGGAAAAAATAAAAATGATTGAACTAAATTTTGTTTTCACCGATTGTTTGGTCGAGGACAGTGAAAGAAAATATGATTTTGTCGTTGATTTATTGATTTATTATACCAATAATCTGGTGGTTTCTTACCTACCATATTTCCGTGATTTTCTCCTATAATTCTAGGGGATGCTATTGAATGTTAAATGCAATATGATGAACTGTTGATTCCTAGTGTTATAATTTGAAATGTCATCAAGTATAATTTCAATTTAGAGAAAAATCATTTTATTCTTAAAGATTTTACATTCCTCTTACTTCATCTCCCTTATTTTCTCATGGATATAAGTCTTTTACAGTGATAGAGTTATATTAAATGATAGTGCAGAGCAGATTTATCAGAAAATTAAAAAAGCCAAAAGCGATCATTTGACTAATATTAGCCATGATCATGCAGCTAGGCCAGAAATTAGTAATCTAATTGACGTTTATGCTAGCTTGGCAGGTAAGCATACTGACCATATAATTCTAGAATATTAATATCAGGGTTTTGCTAAGTTTAAACAAGATTTAGCTGAAACGAGGTCATTTATCCTAGAATTAATCTCACTAAATCGTCATTCTTGCTTTAAGTAACTAAAAAAACATCGACTCCGTTAGGCACGGTGATGGCGGTCGTGAACAAAGGTGTTAAATTGTCATTAGTTTTCGCCCACCGAAGGAACTTCATCCACTATTATGTTCAAAGGAATGATGTTTGTTAGGTGATCCTTAACGAATGACTGTTTAACCCATATGTTTACGACCTCCACCACCGTGCCAAATGGACCCTAAGATTGTTAAGGCCGGAATAAATTATGATGCTAGAAATCAAGGGGAATGCAGGTTTCCATAGCTATTTTGAGCATGTCTTGCTCTTGATTCTTGATTCAGTGACCTGCTTTAGTAATTTTCATAGCATGGCCGGCTATTTATATAATGCTTGTATGCCTAATAGTGAGATATGTATGGAAGTTAATCTTTATTTCCCCTCTCCTCCCTTCTTCTATTTTCTGTATTTCTGGAATGAAATCAAGTACTAGTTCTAGAGGGGTTTTCATTCAATGTGGGCTTTGATTACAGGGTTGCATGTTGGGAAGTAGGGTGATTTATTGGGATGCTTTATGTAGATTCGGGAGTGGGATTTGGGTGGTTTTGCTGCTTGCTTTATTTGGGCTTACTCGAATAAATTTGGGGTTAAATTTTATGTTGATGTTGGGGCTTTTGATATATAGGTCGGCCGCTAGTTTCTCAATATGAACAGATTTAATATATTGTTGGATGGACTACTTGGGATTTAATCAAGAGGTGCTACATAATTGTGTTGTCCTTGAGAGTGTTCGTGGTCAACTGGATTATGACTAAAAACTTATAAATGTTGCCTGAGGTTTTCTTTGGGCTGACTGTTAGTTTTGTTTTAGAAAGTTTTGTCAAAACAAATTTCAGCCATTCGTCCTGTGATTTAGGATATGTAGATTTCAATTTTTAAATAAAATCATCTAGATTTTTCTTCTACTACAATAACATAGTTATCTGATGGCACAAATACCCTAGTCGTCAACAATTATGCCAATTATTTTACTACACTCAACATGCAGGGCCAAAATCACAAGAGAAGTTGAAGAGAAAAAGTTGTTTTTTTTATGTAGCAAATTTTGACACCTTCTATAGCCTCGTGGGAGAAACGATCGGAGCAAACTATACCATAATAGAAGTATTGACAAACAATAAAAATTTATGATGATTTCTACTGTTGCTTGCTTTCATCTGATTAGCTCTCCTCTCTTCTGTCCAGGTTACTCTCTTGTTTTTGCCGCCTCCGAGGATAATGACACTGCTGCAATAGGAAGATAATCAACAAGATGGGTTGTAAAGGGGGCATACAAGCTTGACACTACTGCAATGTAATAATAATGGATAATGAACAAGCAAATATTGAAGCTATTGATTTTGATTTTCAAACCAGAGATTCCATCTTAAAGTAACCTGAGAATAAATCATAAAAAGGATGATCTAAACAAACAAAAAACATACTCAAATACAACAAAAGATTGGCAAAACATCACAGCAATGGTCACAGCAGGAATTCCCACCTCTCAAATGACCAAAGTACACTTGAGATTAAAGGATTCTTACCTAAAGCTGAAAAGACAACTGCTGGGATAACTTGCTTTTCATTTTGTTTTAGATTTACTGCATTAACTCCAAATTCTAGGATTTTTCCTAGAACTTGGATTGAATTACTAGTAAAATTTTGAACTTTGGACCATGTGTAAATAAGAGCTTTCTAGTGGGCAAAATGGTGAGGGTCTTGGCCAAATGTGACAGTACTTCATTTGTAAGAGTGGTGGACACTTTGTTTAAAAAGTTGATGTTAATAAAATGTTTCCAGCCATACTATCCATTTCAAAACCATGGATGGAAAAGCACTAGTTCAGCTAATACTTTGAAGGAGAAACTATCTAGATACATTTCCACTTCAACAAAGAGTGTCTCCATGTAAAGTGTTTCTTCATTGTCATGTTATAACAGTTAAGCCCAAA
Source organism: Platanthera zijinensis (assembly GCA_039513925.1). Taxonomy (NCBI): domain Eukaryota; kingdom Viridiplantae; phylum Streptophyta; class Magnoliopsida; order Asparagales; family Orchidaceae; genus Platanthera; species Platanthera zijinensis. Next base: position 57,979,078 of record CM077078.1, read on the forward strand.
AAAAATAGAATATATATGTAGAGCAAAACAAAAATAGTTGAATCATAATTATAATTACTATCACTCCCATATAAATTCATCATCTAATTGAAAAGAACTTCATCCATCTTCGATTTCTATGTGTGGAGTTGCTTTTTACCTACATTCTCTGGGGAAAATTCGGTCGGGCGCGAAATCGTGGTAAGTGTCCAGTACACCCAACCAGTCGAAAACTTCTTTGAAAATTCTCTTTCAGGTGCAACAGAGAATCTGGCAGCATGAATTCCTCATTTCTATAAATTTGAAATATACATAATTTTTTTGGTACTTCTCAATCTCTTCCTCTGCACCTTGCAATTGAAATATTTGTATTGAAATTTGAAAAAAATGAATGTAACGTTTGCTTCTATGATTTTGCAAGAATCGCATGAGGCCTTGAAGTTGCGCGGAATGAGAGTTATTTTGTTAAGCCAACAACCCTAATTATCGTCAAGTATAATTGTCTGATCAGGTTTATTACTGTTGGGTTATAATTGTTGAAGCTTTTAATGTGTTCTCCTATTGTAAGCCCTTTTTAAAAATAAAAACAATTACATTTGCGGTTTTTTTAGAAAAAAGCGTGATCAAAGCAGATAGTTTTTAAAATTTTAAAAGAAGAATTTTGCGGCATTTATAAAATTATCGTATTTGACAAATATATAGCACGACGTTTTTGAAAAAGCACGGTTGTAACCTTTAAGAGAAGTTCTTAAAACAAAGATTAGTGTTCAAACGATTACTTATTTAGGTGCTTGTAACGCTTTAAATCACTTATTTAGGTGCTTGCCCACAATCTTCATCGTTTAATTTATTTATTTAGGTGCTTGTAATTCAAAGATTATTGTTCAAAAGTAATCCGCGATCAAATGGTGAAAATTTTGCAAAAAGCCGAAAATATAAACGTAATACGATCGTATTGAAATCGGGCCATAATTTTTGATCAATCACGTGTAAATAATTGTGCTTGTAATTATTATTTTTTGCAAGTCTCCCACATTTCTTCTCCCCCCCCCCCTCTTTTTCTTTCTCTTCCCTCCCCCCTCCCCCCTTTTTCCCCCCTCATACTAGAGTAGAACCCGGCGCCCCCCCCCCCCTTTTTCCTGTTCTTATCCCGAGCGCCAGCAGCAGGACCGAACCGAGCGGCGCCTGTGCGGAAGAAAAGAAGAAAGGCGGACGCCGACCCTGCTCCGACCGCCCTTTTCCCGCGATTCCAGCCTCGAAACCTTCCTCTGAGGCTGGATCCGAACTCCCCTCGCCGCGATCTTCGTTCCGAGGTGAGTATTTTGGTGTTTCTCCATGGATTTCGTATGAACTTGAGTTTGATTTCACCCCTTTTTAGTTCCTCGCTTTGATGAGTAGTTCTTCTCAGTTTTTCTGAGGGGATTTGCGTGCTTGTGGCCGGCCGGATTGCAAGGTTGTGCTGGCGAAATTTTTGGTGGAGAATCGAGGCAAGTGCGCCCTTCGCTCTTGCCGTTTGACCCCTTTAAATCGTTGTTTGTTGTTTTATTTTCGTATATTGGTTATCTTAATTGCTCCTACCCGAAAAAAAAAATCCTACCCAAATCCTACCCGAAACCGTAACGTTGTCCGATTTAGAACGCTCTTTTGTGGGTAGTTGTTCTTGTTGCAGTTTTGTCATGATAAACATAAAAGAAAACTGCAGTGTTTATGAAATTGCGTTATGAGATAAAAATCTCGCTTGGGGGTTTGGATTTTTGCCCAATATCTTGTTAACTCCATTGCTCTCACGGTGGGATTAGTCCCTTGGTAGTGGTAAATTGCTATGGAAACAAATTCTTTTATTAAAGTTGTGCATGAGTCACTTGGTAGAACCCCTAAACCCCGTTGAATGCAACTTATTGCGTAACCTGTGGTTTGCCCCTTGAGTGTAGTCCATGTCTAGCATAAATTGTTTTATTATGAGCCTTATTATTCATGGTTAGGCATGAGTTGTATATTAGTTTTTTTTTCTGTGTAGGTGCCCTTTTGCTCGGGCTTAGTTTGACACAAATGTCATGTGTGGGGGTGATGGTAACAAATTAACCGGGCGTAGGTTCAAGGTCCTATCGTTGTGGGTGTTTAGTATTTAGCCGGTTGTACTTATAGTGTATTGAGTCACGGTGTCTGTTTTTCTTTATATAGGGCTCCTAGGTGGGTTGCTCTAGTGAGTTTAGGATTTAGTGTGACTTCTTGGTGGTTCATGAAACCACCGGTAAGGGTTTTCCCGAGTCACTTAGCACTGGAGTAGGATGTGATTTAGGGGAGAGTTGGACCGATATCGCCACCCCTGTTTTCTTCTTGTCTTACTAAGGCAGTATGGGCTGTTTGGTTGAGTTGTACTGATACCGCCGCCACAGCACCTAGAAGATATTTAGGCCTGATAGACTTGGTTTGACATGTGGTCACCAGTCTAGGCCCTTGTTGCTGATTTTATCCACCTCCAGTACTAAGTGATTCTTTCCGCTCTAGCTCTATGTTAGGATGTTATTGTTATTGTGATAATCCTTCTTGCAGAGATTCTTGGAGCTTGGCTTCATTCGTGCACCTGGTGCACCCCTTTTTACTCACTTTTGATGAGTATTTTTCTTACCTGTTTTTCTTACCTCACTTTTCCTGCACTTGTTTACTTCATTTCTACTTGTCCTTACCTGATCTTAATTCCTGTTTGAATCTATTGCATCTTTGCTTTTCCTTTTGATAGTTGCTTTGCTGAGGTGTTCTTTTTCTGAATACCTCAGGTACAGGTATTTAGCCGACTGTGCGGCTAGTTTGTTCCTGGAGATTTTCTAGCATTTCAGCTGCTACTGTGGTTCTCAGTTCCTCTTGTTTGGGAGGTAGTTTTCTTTAGACTTGTAGTATAGACATACCTACTCACTAGTGGGTTCGTGTCAGATGTTGACGCCCACTGGTGGTTTCTCTTTTAGATACTTTGCACTTGCTTACACTGTTAGTTTTACTGCTTTTGGATATATTAAACTTGCTCTTGGGATGATTTATGTTAGGATGCTAGTTACTTTTAAACCCTAAAAACACTATTAAGTATATATAGCTCATGATCTGCATGTTTTACAAAACTCATACACTACTTTCAATGCAACGTAAAAAGGTCATTTTTATATATATATATAAATTAAATCTAGGTTCTTGCATAGTATAAGATATCCCCTGGGGACACTTATGCGATCTCTCTTAGGATGTCAAAAAGCCAATTAAACAAAGTATTTTCCGCTACGTATAAGTATAGTTTGAACTGTGGACTAGATGATCCACAAAGCCGAGGGATACGGCCTTAAAAATATAACCGATTTTCCAATTAATAAACTCATGAATTTTTTTCATAAAGAGGGTAGTTAGTGATTCGCCTGAGCGTCGGCAGTTATCCTCTGCTCGACGTGGCATCACGACACGCATTTTCTCGTACTATGATAAACATTTAAATTCGGAGAAAATGTGGGTTATGACAGTTGGTATCAGAGGGAGGTTGCTTGACAAATTGTCGGGCAACCTTTCCCTGTAAGTATTAGGTGTTTAGAGTCATATCATACACACACCGATATGTCATCAGCACGTCTTGGCTGAAGCACGAACACTATACTCATAGCATGATATGAAGTATACGAGACATATTATGTAGTATGGGATGCATAATATGTGTTTGTATATGGATCCACCATAGGATGCAACATGTGAGGGTTATGTAGTATGGGATGCATAATCTCACCACATGAATGCGGCTAGCACGTTTTCTTTTTCGTTGCATGGAAATGTTATGTAGTATGGGATGCATAACATTTTCATGTGTACGCCGCTCATAACATGCATTAGTGCCTTTTTAGAATGCATAGCACAATCATGCATAGCATAACATTGCATAAGCATAACGTGTCAAGCTAAAGATTTGCAGGATGACATATGTACACACATGGTTTTGAGTCAAAAAGAATATAAATACATGCATTCATGGTCTAGGCACAAGAGTTAGTATGATGGTGGTAAACCATCTTAGGTTAAGCATGATATCATTTTTGTAAAAATATATATATATATATATAAAACCCCAGAGCAAGTTGGCAGTTAAAGCAAGTACTTATGTAGGTTTGTCTATACCTGTTTGTTTTGTCCTAGTAGTTGAACTAGGTTTTGTTTATTGTTTTTTTTACTCTGATAGCATGGCGCCTAAGCGTATAGTGACGAGGTCGACTCCCCAATCTAAGGGCGAGTCGTCAGGCTCGTAGAGAGAGGCGGTGATTGTAGAACTGCGCCAGAGCATGGAGACCATGGCGGGTCAGTTAGTGGCAATGCAGGTGCAAATGCAGACATTATTGGCTGCCACCTTAGGACGGCAGCCTAGTGGGCAAATCCCTGCAGTGGTGGAGAATGAGAGCGAGATCAGCAAATTGAATAAGATTGCTTCGGGATTGTCAGCTACTGAAGACTGTAGAGTAAAAGGTTTCTTGGGTGGCCTCCCAAATGATATTCATCAGCACTCTACTACTTACCAGTTCGAGACTGATGCAAGGACAGTGGAAATTGCTCTTAAGGTTGAGACTATGAGCTATGTTAAGGACGAAGACTTGATGCTAAGGAAGGATAAAAGGAAGTCCGATGAGGGTAGGAGCACCCAGGTATCCGGTGCTGTTTCAAGGAAGAGGAGTAAGGAAACGTGTAGCTTCTGTGGCCGCTCAGGACACCCCTTTAAAAGATGTTTCAAGCGAATAAAGGCTCAGGAGAAGGACCAAGTTCAGAAAGTTCAGAAGACCCCCAAAGGAGATCTGGTGTGTACCTCGTGCAAGAAGAAGGGGCATGAGGTGGCCCATTGTTGGGATAAGGGTAAGGACTGCTTTCAATGTGGGCAAAAGGGGCACATTAAGGCAAGGTGCCCGCAATTTCAGCCTACGTTTCAGCCTGCCCCACCTCAAGTTTTACCTCAGGTGCAGTACTTGGACAAAGGAAAGGGTAAGCTGATCGCGTCGATCGAGGAAGAAATTCAGTTTTCGACCCAAGTGATTTCAGGTTAGGTTATAACATGTTTTGTCTTCTTCCTGGTTTGTAGCGTGTTCGTTTAGTTGTGTACGCGATTTATATAGGGAAGTTTAAGGTAAAGAACAGTTAGACGCGTGTTCTTTTGGTTTTGTCGCTGCCCACCCGTTCGGGTCTAGGGCCTTGGTAGAGTGTCATGATTTGACCCTCTGTCGGATTGGTGACATGTTTTGTGTCAAGTTTTCCTTCTGATGATTCGGTGGTATCAGACCAAGTTGTTCAGTTATGTCCGAATCAATTGGGTGATTTTCTAGTGGCTTTTGATTTAAAGGTGATAGACCGGGAAGTTTTTGATGTGATTTTGGGCATGTATGGGTCGTCTGGGCATGACGCTATTATCCGGTGCAAAATTTAGCGCTTGGACCTCAAGATGGACGACGGTCGACCCAAGAGTGTATATGGTGATCCGTGTTAGGCTTCTCCAGTTATCTTCTGCGGTTTGTGCTTGAAAGCCGTTAGCTTCGGGATGTTTGTTTGTTTGGGTTCAGTTTTTAGGGCCTAAAAAGCCCGGTGTTTGTTGTCGCGCTTAGAGGAGATTCCCTTGGTGCGCGAGTGTTCGGATGTCGTCCTAGTTAATTTTCCTCTTGTGTGAGGCGTAGAGTTCGTCCTAAATCTGGACCTTTTATGATTGTGTTTTTAGGTGACGTTTTTGGGTATTCTCTTAATGTCGTAAAACATGCTCATCCTTGTCCTTAGTGTTGCCTGCCTTGATGAACCTCAGGATGTGTGCTAGTTTGAGCAGGTTTGCATTTTTGGTTATGTCGTATTGTTTGGCAAGTGTACTCTCGGCCTTTATGGATTTGATGAACCGCGTGTACAAGGACTTCCTGGATAAGTTCGTGGTCGCGTTCATCGTCGATGTTTTGATTTATTCCCGCGATGCTGTGGAGGGTGACCGGCATCTGCATTTGGTTTATCTGCTTTGAAGGACCATAAGCTATTCGCCAAATTTAGTAAGTGCAAGTTTTGGTTACCTCGGGTTTCTTTCTGGGTCATGTGGTTAGCAAGGACAGGATTTATGTCAACCCAGAATAGATTGCTGCTATTATAAGATGAGATTTCAGCCGATCCAGAGAAAAATAGCTGTGTATGGAATGGGCTAGGATTTCAATCGAAGCATGAGAATGCAGTTTTGTTTGGAGCAATAAGCGCGAGGAAGCTTTTCAAGAATTAAAGATTTGAGTATGCACTGCTCTTACGAGTTGAATTGTGTAGTGAGGCGCATGGTGTCAGTGTTGCCTACCACCCGTGTCCTAACTAAGATGTATTAGGACTTGAAGCAGATTGCTTTGTGTTTGTTTCTGAGTGTTCCACCTGCTAGCATGTTAAGGTCAATCATGGAAGGCCTGGTAGCAAGTTGACTCCATTGGAAATCCCGACTTGAAAGTAGGAGAGCATCTCGATGGATTTTATTTCAGGCTTGCCGCGATCTCCGAGAGAATTTGATTCATTCTTGGCTATGGTTGTCAGATTAGCGAGTGTGTTCACTTCGTACCTTAATGAGATGGATTACCTCTTGAAGAAGATAGTTGAGCTATATTTGAATAAAGTCCATCCGGTTGCTTGGAGTTCTTATAAGAACATATCAGACCGAGACTCCAGGTAACGTCTCGCTTCTGGAAGAGTTTGCAAGAAAGGTTTGGGTACATGCGATTTGAGATATTCTACCGCATATCATCCGCAGAAAAATGGTCAGGCGGAGCGAGTTAACCCGATCGTGGAGGATACAATCAGATGTTGTATTTTAGACCACGGAGGAGCGGGGAATGAGCGTTTGAGGCTGATGGTATATGCATGCTATAACAATTATCAAGAAAGCCTGCAAATGGCTCCTTTGA